>CM035622.1:7660000-8260000 GCA_020496765.1 Gossypium stocksii | reverse complement strand
ACTGCCTGACTTGTCAGCAGGTTAAGGCTGAGCATCAGTTGCCTTCGGGTTTGCTGCAGCCAATTAAGATACCGATGTAGAAATGGGAGCAAGTAACGATGGACTTCGTTAGTGGGTTACCTCTAACACCCATTAAGAAGGATTCTGTATGGTCATCGTGGATCGATTGACCAAGTCAGCTCACTTCATTCCTCTTAGGACAGATTTCTCCCTACAGAAACTGGCTAAGCTCTACATCTCAGAGATAGTGAGGCTACATGGAGTTCCTATATCAATCATCTCCAATAGAGATCTTCGTTTTACATCTCGATTCTAGCAAAAGCTTCATGAGGCTCTAGGTTCGAGGCTTGATTTTAGTACTGCTTTTCATCCCCAAACAAGCAGTCAATCGGAGAGGGTGATTCAGATATTGGAGGACATATTGAGGAGATGTGTGATTGATTTTCGAGGCAGTTGGGAGGAGTACTTGTCTTTAGCAGAGTTTGCTTACAACAACAGCTATCAGTCTAGTATACAGATGGCATCTTACGAGGCATTATATGGTTGTAAGTGTCGTACTCCCTTATGCTGGACTGAGTTGGGTGGGCGACGTGTACTGGGTCCAGAGTTGGTATCAGAGACTAAGGACAAAGTCTGTTTGATTCAAGAGCGTCTGAAAGCGGCTTCTAATAGATGAAGAGGAAGGACATTGAGTATTCTGTAGGTGACTTGGTTTTCCTTAAGGTCTCGCCATGGAAGAAGGTTCTAAGGTTCGGTCGTAAAGGCAACTTGAGTCCTCGATTTATTGGGTCATACCGAATTCTGAGACGAGTGGGGCCAGTCGCATATCAGTTGGAGCTACCTCCAAAGTTAGATCATATACATGATGTTTCCATGTCTCGATGTTGAGATGTTACCGCTCGGATCCCATGTATATTGTGCCTATGAAGGACATTACGATTAGACCAGATCTGACGTTCGAGGAGAAATCGATTCAGATTTTAGATCGCGACGTTAAGGTTCTACGAAGGAGGTCTATTCCTTTAATGAAGGTACTGTGGAGGAATCATAACACCGAGGAAGCTACTTGGGAGCCAAAGGATTCTATGCGACAGTAATATCCTCACCTCTTCTGATCAGGTAAAATTTTGAGGACGAAATTTTCTTTTACGATGTAGAGTTATAAAGCCCCAAATTTTTGTAATTTCGACTTTTGTGATTTGTTGTGTACAAAAATATTTGGATATGTTTCCACAATAATTTGATACAAAAATTTGCCTACTTAAGTGGTTATGTGCTTTGGGGTGTGTTGGGGAAGTTCCAAGTTCAAGTCAAGACTTGGGCTAAATTTTGGGTTTTTATTGAGTAAAGCCTTACTCTTGATAATTAGGCTTTTAAGTAAAAGTTAGTTAAAATATGTCAAAATGGGCCTGCTGGTCTGATGGTTAAGTGGAGTGTCAGTATGTAAGAGGTCCTGTGTTCGATTCCTCACGTTGATGAGGGTTTTTTTTTTACTGTGTGGGTCGGCTAGAGTTTAAATTGGTTGGGACTCCGAGTAGTGGATGGTTAATAGGATTTGGGGGAGGAAATTAAGGAGATGGATGTAGTGGGGTTCTAAAACTCATTCTCTCCTTTAGAATTCTTTTTGTAGAGGAAAAACACATTTTATTTCCCCAAAACACCAATTTTTTGGGTTCTCCCTTCTCTTTTCTTTCGCCATTGTCTTTTGCTGCCGCCCCTATCTTCTGTTTTAATTTTTGCTTTCAAACTCTAAAATTTGCCTTCTCTGTTGCTCTTTTGTGCACTGTTGGTAAGTCTTTTGTAACTGTAGTATAAATTTGGTTTACGAATTTTTGGGTAACTTGGTCTACTATTTCATTGGAGAAGGTTAAGGCTGAAGTGGATCGGTTAACGTTGAAACGGTGTAGTTACGTTATCACTCAAGTGAAGGTAAGAAGGATGAAGGTTTTGAGTTTAATATCTCGGTTAGATTCGTTTAAGATTCGTTTAACACTGGAAATGGAGTATTGGAATGTTATTATAGGTTCTGGAAGTGCTCAGGAGTACTTAGGCATCGAAAAAGGTTTAGGTGTGTACTCCGATTGCACAGAAAATGGATTTTGGCGAAAGCCAAAAGGCTTGCTGTCGACGCCACACAGGCGTATGGACTACCCGTGTGGAGACAATGTGACAACACACGGCCATGTGATCGACAAGCTAGGCCGTGCCCATGCGACACAGGTACGACGGATACGGCCGTGTGAGACCGACAAAACCGTGTGTGAGACAAAGGCTCGGCCAATTGAGCCGTGTGGGCCACACGGGTGAACCACACATGCGTGTGAGATTTTGGGCCAGGCCGTGTAATCCACACGGCTAAGGCCAATTTCCACATGGGCAGGCCACATGAGCGTGTGAGCCCAATTTTCTTAAATGTTCTATAAGGTTGCACGGGTTGCCCTAATCGACTATGACCTATTGTAGGGTCAGTAAGGATATCTTGGATCTTGTTCTGTGTTCTGATATTGTGATATATGTGTAAGCATGTTACTATAAGCATGTGTATCTGTCTGATTATATGATCTATTACCTATTATCTGCATTATAGCATGCCATGATATTATCTGACAACTATGCTGCATATTTCTGTTATGTGTCGTTTTACGGTACTTTATGGTGTGTAGGGTTGGATGGGTTGATTTTATCCTCGTACTTGGTGTGTAGGGCTGAGTGGGTCGATTTTATCTCCACATGGTGTGTAGGGTTAGACGGAGATAATGTGCAGGGTTGGTGGGCATGATATATGTTTTTCTGATATGTTATGTATGCGATACCTGTAAGGGTTAAAGTCCGTTTGTATCTGATTTTGTACTTGTGGGCTAAGGCCTACATTGATTTTGCAAAGGGCTCCGGCCTTATTTATGACTGTATTTTGATATTTGTTTATTGCATGTTGTACTATGGGGATGTACACACTAAGTTTGTGAAAACTCACCCCTTTATTTGTTTAACTACCAGGCAATCCCCAACAGTAGATGGATCGATGCAGCAGAGGGCTCGACGGTGACCACTACTATACTTACTTTAGTATTACGATTTACTATGCTTTTACTGTTTTTATATTTGGGAGTATTTGATGTAAATTTTGGACTTTGGATTGTTTCGAATTTTAATTTGGGTTTTGAAGTGTTAAACTTGAGTTTATTTACTACAACATAACTTAGCAGGGATTTTTCTGAAATAAATTAAGATTTTCATAAGCAAATTTGGTTTTCAAAAATTGACTATTTTCAAAAGCTTCTGCAGAAGAGATAAATGTTTTTAAGTGAAATAAACAGTATTCGTTTTCCCAGACTAAGTGAAGATAATAATCTGGAACGACTTTATAAACAATATGTTTTCCAAAAACACTCTCATGTGACATCACCAGATTCGGCTATAATGTCTAAGCCGGATTTGGAGTGTTACATACTAGGTGTCAATTTACTACTTCGAATTATCTGATGAGGCACTAGATGCCAAATTGGTGTGTTTGGTTGGATCCGTGTATCCGTCCGAATTCGAGTCGTGTTAATAGGGATAAATAAATAATGAAGTTCTATAATTGATATTGAAATGACATGGTATAAGAAATGGAAGTGATATAGTGGATTAAAACTAGAATGTGAAATATATTGTAAATACATGGAATATATGAGTTATATACTCATGAACTGAATATGGAATGGATAATGCCATTGTTTAAATGAAATGTGAAACAAATTGTAAAAAGCTATCTATATAGCAAGTATGAGAATTGGAATAATTATGAAACAAATGAAATATGATATGCTATTATGTATGAATTCAAAGAGTTGGCATATGGTAGTTGTGATTTTTAAATAATATTAATATGTGTTTATATTTCAAATATACATTTGTAATCTCTTATCTTTAAATATTCAGATTATAAAAATACCACTGAATTTTACTCAATGTAAGGTTTTTGTTTTCCGTGCGCAGATTAGATACTTCAATTTTGATCGCCGATCCAACATCTAACAACAATCTCGAACTCAAACGTGGTGATATTTATCCTTTTTAAATGTGTCTGCATGTACCTTGGGTGTCTAAATAATAATTATTTTGTGATTTAGTTGTAATTGAGGTTATAAGTTTAATAATGGTTTGGTATATACATATGAATATATGTTTGTGCATTAAGTTATACCATGGCATGTTAAATTGATGTTTAAGTATTCATAAACTAGGAAAAATGAATTAAATTAGGTATGTTTATAATTTGGACTTAAATAATGCTTTGATGATATGTTTTGATGATATAAATGTAATACCAATGATGGTACATTGGTTAGACACCTGGGATGATTGTTGGATATGATTTGAATGTATTTGATTGTGTTTTAAACTGGTTAAACGAATGATTTTTGAATTACTTAGTGTCCAAGCTTGCAGGGAATGGTAAATTTGTTGTTAAGGTACATTCTGAGTCCACACGGCTAGACATACGGGCATGAGAGGCTTCGAAAGGACACACGGTCTGGCACACAGGCGTATGGCTTGGTCGTATGACCTAAGTCAAAGAGTTACACAGGTACAGACACGGGCTAAGACACGACCATGTGTCCCTATTCCGAATGCCCACATGGTCTAAGACACGGGCATGTCTCCTGGCCATGTGAGTCACACGGCCTGGCCACACAGCTGTGTGAACCTTACAGCAAGATTTTTAATATTTTTTAAAAAATTCTCTAAGTTTTCAAATTAGTCCTAACTTGTTTCTAACGAGTATTTTTGGTCTCGAGGGCTCAAATAAGGGACAATATGTATAAATTTAATTAATTTCTATCTTAAATATTATATGAAATTTATGTCTATTTGATCGATAAGTTTTGATAATGCTCCGAAACCCTATTCTGGCGACAGACGTGGGTTAGGAGTGTTATAATCCAAACAACTTTCTTTTCTAATTTTCGACACTGACCGTCAGATTGATTTAGATCTAATGTATGTTCTACTTGCCGATGAATATTAATCCATTGTATCAATTGTCAAATCGTCACTTAAAGCTCGCTAGCTGAACTTTTTAAAAAGAAAACTTGATGGCCCAATGACTTAAATAAAAACTTCCGAATAATTCAGTGACTTAAATGAAAACTTTCTAATAGTTTAGTGATCACGTTGTAACTTTTTAAAATTGAGGGACCAAAACATAAACTTACTAATAATTTAGTAACATTGCTTTTAAAAGATGTTGGTTTGCCTTTTATTCATTAATTTCTAACAAACAAGGATCAGAAAATAAAAACACAAAAATAAATTTAGCCCTTAATGTTCACTCATTTTGTCATTTTGACCTTTATTCTTTTTTTGAAAGTCGTTTTGGCCCTTAAGCTTTGAAATATAGTCAAATTGCTTACTTTTGAATAGAAAAATTGACTGAGCTCATGACAACTCACGTGACTTTTTATATGTCCTTCACTACTAACATAGATAAATTTTCTAAAAGTTTTTTATGATTTTTTTTCAAATTTTGTTGATTTTTACATAGTTTTATTATTTTGTTTTTAAAATATTTATGAATTATATATGGACTGTTCCATAAGTGGCCAAATCAATATCGTTAAAATTTTCACAATTCAGTTAGTTTTTCCCCAAAGCAAGCAATTTGAATAAATTTTAAGAGTTGAGGGCCAAAATGACCTAAAAAAAAGAAGGATCAAAATGACAATAAATAATCGTTAAATGCTAAATTTATCATTATGCCAAAAAATAAACAAAGCAACAAAACAACAATATATACATGTCACATGCCATAAATTTAAAAAAAAAATTGAAACATGAAAAAATCTATATTAATTAGAACATGATAAGTGACAATAAAAGGATGCAATACGAATACTTGAATATTTTAAAATCTATATTTTATATATATAACAAAACTTCTATATAATGCCTCAAATATCATTATGAGATGATAATATACTAATACGATAAGAATACACGAAATGCGTAATCTAATAAATAAAAAAATCTAAGCTCTGTAGGAAACTGTGATAAATGGAGCAGAATTCGAAAATGCAATTGTTTATTCAAATCTTAATGTCCTGAAATCAATAAATTACAACTGCTATTGTTCGTGAAACAATTCCCTTTGACTGACTGCATTCTCATTTACTTGAACAGCCAAAAATGGTACCCTCAAAACAAAATAATAGGGTAATCCCCCCTAATGCTTTATTATCGATGTTCGTTTCTTTTTATCTTTAACCAATTGCTATCATGGTTTTATTTCTTTTACAGCCTAAGAGGAAATATTCTAAAGGCTTGTTCACACCTTCAATGAACAATTTCAAAACTTAAATTTGTTCACTTTTTTGATTAAACTAACCTCTTTTAGATGAAGTCGGGCTGGCCTGTAGAAGTCAAGCATCGATGCCACATACGGCTGTTTGGATCTACTTCCCGGGGATGAGAAATGACCTCAGGAATGGGAAAGTAAACATAGTGGGTGTTGCATATACCAACTGTAATGCCGCTATATCCAGCAAATGCACCATGGACCTGCAAATACATACATGGATGCATCCATCATATTTTACAGGTAGTAAACGTAAAATGTGAATAATAAACAGCCCTGCAATACAAGAAAGTCAAAAACCAATTTCAAACGGGCAAACTTGCACAACCCTATATCAATATGCACTGAAGAGGATGTGACATGCTAGAAGACTCGTGCAAAGGCTAGTTAAGTTGCAAGCTTGCAATTGCTTGGCCAAAATTAGACTTCAATGTGAAGGTGGCTTTTTAAATGACACTCAAAATTTATTTTCTTTCCACTTTTCCACTCAACCGAGCATACCCCAAGTGGCAAAACTAAGATAAATGTTTAATATTTCTGGACTGTTTGGTTTCTAGTATCGAGACTACTTGACAGAATTTATTTTATAACTGCTGGTTTCTGGTATCTTGGCTCATTTACCAGTCTGCATCTAAGCAATATTGGTTTCTATCCATGCGATCAGTTCCTAATAGTTCTCTTCTCGTATCAAAAGGAGAAGAAAGTTCAACAAGCAGTTCAAACAAATCATATTGTGTGTGAATACGTGGACAGTGGAGGGGAATAAAAGAAATGGATACTTACTGCATTTTGTCCCAGAACAGTACAGAGAATTCCATCAGAAGCATTTGCACGGCATGCACGGATCATGTATGTTGGATCAATATATTTCACATCAGCAGGGATTCCAATTTCCTTAAAGTATTTCTTTGTCTTGTAGGAAGGTATTGAAATAACATAAGTGTAAGAAAATTTAAATAAATCATCCAATGGAAGAACATAGAAAGTGATTTCTTTTGCCATATCTTAGTACCACAAAAGTTAAAAAAGAGGTAGAGGTTTCAATTCTCTTAAAATAGCCACATTAGAGAAGATCCTTACATATAAATGCAGTAAAAATCACTACATTAAGGTAACCAACATCAATAAACTGATGACAATCAGTAATGCATTTTATTGGTGAATTGTTTGATTTACTCCATAAGACATGCACAGCACTGATACATAAATAATCATAAACAAACCAAAAGCAATTCATTACTATTTTGCAAGCAATCTAGTGCAAGGAAATGGAATTTTCGATCCAAAAGGAAGGTATCAGACTCAAAGATTTTGGAGATCCTTCAAGAATTTGTTACAAACAAAACTTCATAAATACCAAATTCCAATCCTCATTTGAGTCAACTAAATAAGGTATGATTCATAACTTGAAAAAAACAGCAAATCTCTCTGGGACATAGTACATGCAATCCGCAACACTCTCACCTTTTGAACATGCTAAGTTACTTATGAGGAAATATTCAAATAACTGGACTAAGTGATTAACACAATAAAAAAAAAATGTCTTAACGCATCTTTACTTCTTCAGCCAGGAGTTTACAAACAAACAAATGTAAAATAGTGCAAACTACAAAAAGAAAATGAAATACCTCTTGTTGGATGCGCACACCAATATCTCCAAGTACAATGTTTCCAGAAGCATCGGTAGCATTAGTTTTCTCAACGAGATTCTGCACAAAAAAGCAGCATCTTAGAGATGCTCAACTTACATTTTGTCACGTGTATCATATTATTAAGTTTGAACATCTCTAAAAATTGATACTTCAGTCTCCAAAGAGCGAAAAAAGCAGACGACCAATTTCTCAAACAAATATAGAGAGATATTCTGGTACCTTAATCCCTGTTTTTGAAAATACTGATTTTAGAAAGGGAAATAATTCAACATATAGGTGCTTTTACCCTTCAACTAAATACCTATGGATTTCGTACCAAACTCAAAACATTTACATTGACAAAACATGACACAATTGAGAAAATACCAAAATTTATTTTAGAAGGAACATCATTGCAAAATTGCCAAATGAATATAGAAAAAATTTCTCTGCAGTAGAGCAAGTGAATTCTCCATAAGTTATAATTCCCATGATACTGAAATTGATAAGATCCAAAACTTGCAAATAGAACCGCAAGGAAGAAACAATAGAATAGACAACAGATTAAAAATTGAAACATGAAAGCAACAATAAACCAGACCAGCAGCAAGTAAAAGCCTAAAAATTACAATGGAGACATCGTTAAACCAAAAAGGAGATCATCTTCATCAATATAGATAGCCATTGAGTTAGACATCCTAAGGGAAAGTTATTTGCCCACTCCAAGACACCATTAAAACTTCAAACTTGTGAACAATTATCACTTCCAAGAAGGCTCAAATAGCTATATATATTAAGTCACCTGTCCAGCTCCTTCTGCCACACAGACCACAGCCGATCCCTTTGTCTCTATTAAGTATTTCAGATGCCTTAATACACCATGAGGCCCATGCAAATTGAAAGGTACCTAGAGAATGCATAATTTGGATGCATCAATAACATGCATTTCGGGACTGTGATGGGCATAGCTGATTGTAATTAATTGTTAACAGTCAGCATAATACCTCTGGAATCAAGCATATGTCAACCTGTCCACTAGCTAAGGATGACTGCATGGCTATGAAACCACTACTACGGCCCATCAATTTCACAACACCGATTCCATGGTAAGCACTATGTGCCTGGTAATTGATTGAAGGAGAAAAAATAATATTAAGTGACAGGAGGGAGGTTTTGCACATACATTTAAGTAGAAAAGAATTGCACAATGCATGAATTCTAAAAGTCAATGAACAATTTTTTTTTATATCAAAGTAATCAAAGCTGATATACCTCAATGTATGCAGAGTTGATCGCTCGTTGTGCTTCTTCAACAGCAGTATCAAAACCAAAGGTTTTGTCCATCAACAGAATGTCATTGTCAATAGTTTTTGGCACACCAACTACAGCCACTTTCAACTTTCTCTTGCGGCACTGAAAGCAAAAGTGTACAAATATATAGATTTAGCAAAACATAAAGCCAACCCCCCTATTTGTGACAGAAGATTTTGACAATTCTCAGGAATTCTTAATCACAGAAGATCCTTAAATATCCCTCCTGATCTCATATATTATTCATACATGTGGATTTTAAATAAAAAACAGAGCTTAGAAATACAAAATATGGAAAATAAATCTGAATCTTTCGGTTACCCATAATCATTGTACTGCCTTGAAGTTAAATCCAATGGTTAAACAAAATTATAAACACTGCTTAAGACATCAAGGGATAAAAAGAAACCACCTTAGTTTCTCTGAGTTCCTCTTTTGAATTTAAGATAGCAAAAAATAAAGGAAATACCAAATTCACGATTAATGAATTGTTCTATAGATAGAGACTGTAAAATAAGTATCGATATGAACCTCATTGTGAATAGCATTAGCCCCAGCATGAGTACCATTTCCACCTAGCACAAAAAGCATGTTGATTCCTCTTTCCTGACATCAATTTTGGAAACATATAAGAAAAACACTACATACTTGGCCCCTGTAAGTCTGGCTATTTTAATTCAAAATCTACAATTCCTGCAAGACTAAGTTAATCTGACAAATAGTAGAAAAGTTAGGAGTACCTCCATACTAGTGACAATATCACTGACAGAGGGTCCTCCACGTGAAACTCCTAACAAGCTTCCACCTGAAAGATGAATATTTTGGACTACTTTCCGCGATAGCTGAAAAAAAAGCCAAATGAATGATATAAAATCTAGGATGGAGCACAATATTCTAACAAACCATTGTTAGGAAAGAAGCAATGCTTACCGGCATTTCAGCCAAGCATTTGTCTGAGAATCCACGATAACCGAAAGGAATCCCCACAATGTTTTTTACACCATATATTTCCAGTGTGATGACAATCTGCACTAGTTCATTAATTTAAGAATGTATTGGTCAATAAACACTAAAGCATTCAGGTTTCAGACTAAACATGAAACTTTAATCTAACATTATATTATGGTGTTAATATCCAATCATCATTACTTCATCCTACTTTATCAGTTTACCATGAAAGTGAGACTTTAACTACCATAATGTAATTAATTTATTCTAAATACTTTTCTTTCATAACGCAAAACAATTCATTCATGAATTTTGAATGAACACATCTAAAGTAGAAGAAAAACTTTGGTACATGGTATTTTGAAGTTAAACTGAAATCTATTGACCAAGAGAACAATACGAGACATATTTCATGTACAGAATCTTGGTCAGTAGACACTGAACATGAATTTTTTATTTTAGCATGAAATACAAATTAAAAACCAGTTAACAATTACATAACCAAACAATGAAAGCACTGAGCTGAATCAAACAGCGTAGCTGTTGTTGGTAATTACAATCATGCCAGCAGCAAATTGAAATTTAAGTATGGTGCTGACCTGTCTAATGACATCATTAAGACCAGGGCAAAGCCCACCACAAGTAACAATTGCAGCCTTCACTTCTTCTGGTTTGAAATATATTTTCTCTCGAGGCCCAGCACGATGAACCCTAAGATGATATGTAATGTTACATAATATCATAACTGCCAAATGAACTACAAAGTTTCATACATTAAACAAAGACAGTGATAAGGAAATATAAAACATGGTAACAAATGTGGACACCTGATGACAGTGGACATATAAGTTACAAAATCTACTAGATCAATACAAAAGTTGGGAAACAATATTAAAAGCAATATAACATTATTTTACCACATATTATTAAGTATTGTAGTGAATGCAATAGAATGCATGAGTCTATGGAAACCTATAAATAAGTACAGAATTATGCTTACCATTGTTCAACCCAAGTACAGTTAGGATCAATGCACTCCGCACCAGCAGATGTAGGAGACGAGTAATGTATGACCTGAAATATTTAAAGATCAGACTCTTGACCAATCTAGTCTAAATGCAGACAATTAACCGAAGCAAATGAAAGATTATTTCTGCAGACCTCGAACAATTTAACTAATATCTTGATTTAAGATATAAAGATAAAAACAGAGAGACAAGCAAACCAGAATTTACTTCTAAAGGAGGAAGACAATTAAATTTCTTTCCTGAAATTATTTAAGCCATTTCAGGTGATTTTGAATTCAATTTCAAACAGATACTCAATACATGGAAATTATCAATTTTGAACATGATCTCCAAGCTCTAAACGATAAGCTCATGTAAGAATTTCAATTCTCCATATCACAATTCAGCAACTTGGCATATACTAAGGAAACATCAGTGAAATTTAAATACATATATATAGAAAAGATATTACCTTAAGAAGCACTCTATCGTTATTATTAATATAACCATG
Organism: Gossypium stocksii; assembly: GCA_020496765.1. Classification (NCBI taxonomy): domain Eukaryota; kingdom Viridiplantae; phylum Streptophyta; class Magnoliopsida; order Malvales; family Malvaceae; genus Gossypium; species Gossypium stocksii. Next base: position 8,248,252 of record CM035622.1, on the reverse strand, counting down.
CCATTCCTCATCCGACGGATAACCTTCTGCAAAATCCTCAGTTACCGGAGTTCTGTATCAAAAAAAAAAAAGATGATTTAAGTTCTATTTGCTAAGTTCAAAATAAATAATTACTTTACAAAATAAATTAATAATTAATAAGATAAATGCGATCAAATTCATTTAACTCCAAAATAACTACAATATCTTAGAATTTTCTCACTCTCGGGAGTTCAAAAAAAGAAAAAAGAAAAAGAACACTTACAAGAAGTAAAAATCAGCTGGAAACAATTTCAAAAAATAAAAAAGGAAAAAAGGAACTTTTTTTTTTACCTCATTCTGAGACAGAATGTGGAAGGAAACGAATGGGCATCGGGGAAAGTATCGGTGATGTGAGGAATATTAAAGCGTCTTTCGAAATCTTGCTGGAACTTTGACTTCCAATCAGGATCACTAAAATCGATACAATTTTTCGAGCTCTGTTGACTACATTCAACGTTGAAGAAACCACTACTACTCCTCTGCGATCTCAGTGTACCGAGATTCAAGGAACTAAATCCATGGCGGAAACGGAGGAGACGACGGTGAACGTTGTCGTTTCGAGGGAGGCGGAGTTTCGGAGAAGCGGAACTGGTGATCGTATGGGAAAGGGTTTCCATTAAACGACAAGTAAAGTTGAGTTTTTAGCTTTCTTTTTCCCCCTTTTTGTTTTGGTAGTTGCAGAGTCTATGATAAAAGATTCAAAGCTTTTTTTTTTATTTGGGAAAGCGGGGTATTTGGAGGGAGGGAGGAAAAATAAAAGGAGACAGAGAAAGCAGACAAATCGAAAACGGCAGCCGGTTTTGGCCGTACCGACTACAAAGTTTTTTGGCTTATAAAACCGAGGAGGCTTAAAATTCAGCGGAGTTGGCATTTCTTTGACCATATTAACCTTTTCTTTTCTTTTTTTTTTTGATTAATTTTTGGCTTTTTAACCCTATAATAAAAAAATAATTAAATATTAAAATGGTATGAACAATACCGAGGGGTTGTGCCTGAATGGGTGCCGGCACCACTTTTTTTTGTCTAATCATTTAGCCATTATTAGCCCATAATTTGTTTAAAAAAAAAACTAATCATATTTAAATGGTGTAAAGGCAATATATAGCGGTACCTGTATCATACACCTATACTTGGCAAAATATGAGTTTGTACGGGTGAAAAAGGATAGAGGGGCACTCATTGGTGGCACCAGGATTGGAGGGCACATGTCAAGGGACACCAATAAGAGGAGGGAGGCTGTCAGATGACACCAGTAGAAGGAGGGACTGTCATGCAACACCAGACCATTATATATTTAAGTTGAACAATTGTAGTAATTTATGTGTTTTCTTGAATTGTTGTAGTAATTTTTGTGTTTTATTGAATGGTTGTAGCAGCTAATCGATAAGGAGAAAGGAAAAGAATTTTTTTTTTTTTTTGTAGAAGAGGAGAAAACAAAGAAGAAAAGTCAAAAAGATCAGTATGGTTTGTACAGTGACTAATTTTTGTTATTATATTTTTTTATAGTAGATTCTTGTTTTGTTTTTCAAATAATTATTGTGAAACTTAATTATGTTTAAATATTTTTACAGATTTACATTAAAGATGGATAATCAATTTTTCGTGTGTGTTTATTTAAATGGAGTAATTTTAACAAAAATAGTTAGTTGTATATTTAAATGTTGCCAACAAATAACAATGAGATTTAATAAAAATATGTCAGTTGATGATATAAAAGAAAGAATCAATGCAAAAAATTGTTAAACATTATGGGAGAAGGATCTCATAACTAATCTACAAACTTCCAATTTCGTCAAATCCCATCAAATTCACCGAGATGGAACTTGTAGACGATGAAGAAGTGGAGACAATGGTCGCACTTTATTGCGGGAATCAAAGTAGCCACACTGAACCAATTCAGTTGTTTGTTGAGTTAGCTGATGTGAAGCTAGCTGAAGATTTCATTCCATTAAATGAAGAGCATGGAGTTTAAGATCTGTGTACGAAGGTTTCGAGAGCGCCTGTTGATAGGCGATTGTTTGTATGTAGGTTTGACATCGATCTTAATGTTCCACCTGTGTCTGAGAACCTTAACTCGGGTCCCCTTTTACAAATACATCAAGTGGTGATTGAGATTGATGCAGATGGTGAATATGGATATGATAATAATGGTCCTTCTAGTCATGAGGTTGATGATTATAATGATCTCGATCTAGATGAGGTCTCGGATGATATCGACAATGAAGGCGCAAATGATAATGAAAATGGTCACACACCTTCAATGGGGAACCTGAGTCGAGGCATTATTAAGCACAATGATCCTAGACCTATATGCTGATCATAGATCCCAATGCGATGCATGCATCTGAGTTCCTTGAGTACCCCGATATACTACTTGCTCATCGATTAGCCTTAGATCCTGAACGTGAGTTGTTCATGGGCCATAAATTCTTGACCTAGGAGGACTGCATATTTGCCATCAAGCGATATAGCATGAATATGTTGATTGACTACAAAGTTGTCATGTCTAAACTAACATTGTATATTGAGGAGTGTTGGAGGTTAATAGAAAGGTGCAATTGGCAGGTACGAGTTGCATTTATCCAAAGTTACAAATGTGAGAGATCTAGAAATTTGTTGGGCCTCACACATGCACTTCTGTACGTATGACACAATATCACCGCAAATTTGATGCGAAAACTATCTGCAACTGCATCATGTCAATAGTTAAGGACATGTTGATCATTCCTGTATCAGTACTTGTAATACCCTAACCCGTATCTATCACTGGAATAGGGTTTAGGAGTATTACTAGAGTTTACAAATCATATTCAGATATTTTATGATATTTCACAATCGTATCGGAAATTAATTATAATTTAACCATATCGTCCCTTCTACGAGCCCTTGAGGCCCAAATCATACAATGGAAATGAGTCAGGACTGAATCGGGAGCTAAAAAGTTTTTCACAAAATTTCACAAATTCCTAGGTTTAAGGGTCACACGACTGTGTCCCTAACCCGTGTAACTCTCTGACTTGCAGCTTAATTAAGTACAGGGGTCACATGACCAAGTCATATGCCCGTGTGATCAATTCCAAGTACTCTGTTTTGAAATTTTAAGATGCAGGGGATACACGGCCAGAATACACGCCCATATGCTAGGCCGTGTGTTACACACGGCTGAGACACACGGCCTGTATAGACAGAATAAGGCCATTTCCTAGCCTTATTTCTCACCCATTCTCGTCTTTTACCTACATCAATTCTTTAACATGTTCACAAACCAATTTAAAACAATTAATTCAATGTAAAAACCAAGTCTCATGCATGACGTATCATCACATACAACTAATGTGCTTTTAAGCACCTCAAATGAGACTTTACCATCTTGTAAACAAATATATAATTTTACTTAACTTATCAAATTCACTTATGTGCATATCTTACCAAATATGCTAAAATTATCAATACATCAACATAACCTCTATTAATCAACTATTTAAGCACACAAAAAACATGTTATAGTCTCATTTATACATATCAAAACATATTCGTCACAAGCCATTCCAATGACTAGTTGTGACCAAAACATTTACATGCCAACATTGGCTAATCATCCTATACATGCCATTTTAACTGTAATTGATTTACCATATATACCAAAATAAGACGATGGATAGTGTGAGTGATATCCGTCGAGCTCCCGATCCAACGAGCTTCCGAATTACTATAAAATAGGGGGAAAATAAAACAAAGTAAGCATATAATGCTTAGTAAGTTCGTATAACACGGTAATTAACTTACCATTCATTTTATATTCAAGATAACATATAAGGCACATTCAATCAATTGATCATGAGCCCTAACACATATTCTCATCACCCTTGTTAGTTATATAGTTCATACAAATATCAAGAAACATGTATGGGATCAACAATATTTAGATTTCCATGTACATATACATTCCACTTCATGTATTCATATAACATATACAAGTCTTATCCTTATATTTCAAGTTCATTTTCATAATGGTTTATCTTGAGTTCAGATTATTTCATGTCAGAACTTGGTTTATTTAATCCTTTGAAACATCAATGTCACACGGGTAGTGCACTCAAGGTCATCAATCAAATTTTATGTTCATGTATCATCATCTCATACTTCCATATATCATGTATCATCATTCTCATATACTTTCGGCAGATACTTGTAATAATTCATTTCATTTTCATATCTCCTCCTGTCACAATCTTGCCCGTTGAATCATGAAAAACATCGATGAATACACTAGTAGTACACTCAAAGTGTACAAATCAGAATCCCTCAATTCATTTTCAGGAGTGCTCTTACGATCATATTAACAGAAAACTCTCTTTCAAGCCATATAACAGGATGCTCATATGAGCCATGTAACAGAAAGTTAATCCGAGCAATATAACAAAAAGCTCACAAAGAGCTTATAACGGGTAGTTTCAAAGAGCACTTAACGGGAAGCTCCGAAGAGCACTTATCAGAATTCACCGGATAGCTTATGACGGGAAGTTCAAACGAGCCATATCAGAATGTTAATAAAGAGTTGCGTTTGTGTCCACAACATATGCAAGATCACAACCGATCGCATAACAGGACACTCACAAAGAGCTGCATTTGTATCTATAACATATGCAGGATCACAATCGATCAAGATGCTCCGAAGAGCTATAAACGGAAAGCTCGCAAGAACACTATAACGAGAAGCTTGAGAGGGCTTATATTGGGATGCTGTAACAGCCCAAATTTCAGTGGTGTTGGAATAGTGATTCGAAATCACTAAATCTGACCGATGAGTAATAAAATATTAGTAATTTAATGAGTATAAGTTAAATGTAAAGTTAGGAAAATAATTGAAATAGTGAATAGAATTTTAGAAATAAATATTAAATAATTGAGAAGTAAAAAACGAGGTATTGAGACCTCGGGATATTAAACCGAACCATAAATATTTTTATAAATATTTATGGAGTGTTAATAAGTTAGTATTAAGGTTTCGTTAAGAAATTTTAAGGTTTTGGTGGTCAATTGAGTAAAAAGGACTAAATTGAATAAAGTACAAAATTGTAGAAAGTGATTAAATAGCATGAAGACTAAATGAAGAGGGATTTAAAGTATAATTAAGCCCAAAGTTAAATGGGCTGGACGGATGGGTTGAAAATTGGCTGAAATATAATGTGAACTAATGGCAATTTTGTAAATAAGTTGAAATCCAATAGTATTATATGGATTAAATTAGAAGAAATATCTAGATTTTTCATTTTCTTTCATCTTCTCCAGCAAAAACATCATAGGAGAGTTTCTAAAAGCTGGGTTTTCTTATTTTTACTGCAATTAAGTCCAAATCTTGATTATTTCTTGTAATTTTTGTATTTTTGTGACTTTTACAACTAGGTCCTCTTATCTAATTCAATAGTTTTTGATTTTATGGTTGATTTTGCAAGTTGCTATGAATATGTGCTAGAAGTATGTGATGATTTAGCGTGGAATTAAAGCTTTAATTTGTTTATATGTTGATTTTATTGAAAGAATTGAATAGAAGTGAATATTTAGGGACCTATTTGTAAAAGAGTATGAAGTTAGGGTTTTATCTAGAAATTTTGAATTATAATGGTTATAAAATAGCTTATAAGATTTAGATAAAGTGTTAATTGAGGAGAAAAGGATCTATTGATGAGTTAATTAGTCAATGACCAAATTGTGAAAACTACAAAATTTGGGGCAAAAGTGTAATTTCAGGAATTAAAAGGTATAATTTTTGGATTGTAGTAAATTGAAATAAATGCTAATAAAGGAATGGTTTTGCAATTATAGATCAAGAAATCGAAGTAAATCGAGGAAAGGAGAAAATAGCTGAATAATTCCTGAATTTCTACAACTTTTGTGAATTAGCCCAGGTAAGTTCACGTGGCTAAATTTTAATGATCATTGTTAATATTATGGACTTTGTAATATGCTATATGATGTGTATGTGACAAAATCATGTGATAAAATTATAAACAATGTAAAAGCATGAAATTGTAGGAAACTATCGGATTGAGTACCTTTGTCTCATGATAAGTGACGAATTGACGGAAAAAGACCATGGTTGGACCATGGGCAACAAATGATAAGTGATTTCCGTATAAGACCATAGCTGGGCTATGGCATCAGAAACAAATGATAAGTGATTCCCGTATAAGACCATAGCTGGGCTATGGCATTGGTGAAGTGTGCCAAGTGATTTCCGTATAAGACCATAGTTGGGCTATGGCATCGGAGAAAAGTGATATGTGACCCGTGTAAGACCATATCCGGGATATGGCCTCGGTATAATATGTGATCTGTGTAAGACCATGGCTAGGCTATGGCTTCGAAAAAGGAAATGTGATTATATGTAAATCCATAGTTTTACTATGGTAAAAAAGAAGGCAATGTACTCAATTCCGTATAGTTCCTAATTGAGAAGAAATGATAAATGGTAAATGGGCCCAAAAGGATGAAGTTGGAGTATGGGTATTATTGAATGATACTAAGTAAAATTGGTTTGATTTGTGAATGACAGGGGATAGTTGTAATACCCCGAAAATTTCTATTCTTGATATAGTAAAAGAAGGAAATAAAGAAATAAAAAAGAGAAATTTTGAACTATGTCAAAAAAATCTATGTAGGAAGTATATTATGATGTATTAATCCAAGAAAGGATTAAATCGTAAAAGTGAGAAAAGTCTTGTGGCCCAAGAGTAAATACTTAAAATTTAAGGGGTTAAAGTGTAAATATGGAAAAGTTGAAGGACCAATAGTGCAAATATTTTAAGGATGGAATAATCTAGAAACTAGGAAAAATGGATGAATTAGGACCAAATTGAATAGGTTAAGAATTATAAGGGACTAAATTGTAATTTTACCAAATTAAGTGATGACTCAAGAATAGAATTTTGAAAGATCACAAAGGGCAAAATGGTCAATTGGAGGAGAGAGAAATATAGAAAGTAATGATGATGTTGGTGATATTTTATAATTATTTAATTAGATAATTATTATTTATATGATATTTTAATAAGATATTTTATTATTTTATTATTTTATTTAGTCTATATATATGTATGTGTGTGGAAAAAAAAAAAGGAGAGAGAACATACCATCCATTCCATGCACTCAACGTATGGAGAAAAAAAGGAAGAAAGAAACTTTCATTTCTTTACAATTTGGTCCTTCCACCAAAAATTCACCATTTTCACCTAGAAATCAAAAGAATTTCCATAGCTACCGAAGGAGAAAAATGTTAAGGAGGCCATGAGGAGTTAGAATAGCAAGTTGGATTCAAGAAATAGAAGCTGGAAGAGAGAGAAAGTGAAGTTAAAGTTTGGAAACAATAAAACAAGGTAAGAACATCAAGATTTCCATGTATTTTTAAGTTTAATATTATTGAAAAAGCATGTAAATGATGTTAATGTAGAGTTTCCTTATATATGATTCTATGTTCTTGATGTGGTAGTGAAGAGAAAATAAGATAAAGTGATGGGAAATGGTGTAGAGAAAGAAAATAAGGGTGATATAAACTTAATAATTAATATCTTACACTAAAACAGTTTTGGACAGCAGCAGTAAGCTAAATTTGAAAAATCACAAGAAATGGTAGAAACTGAATTAGAAGTTGAGTAAGATATGGAATTAAATCTTGTTGAGTCTATTTTCATATAAAAGAAACAGAACAAGTAAATGAATTCTGTATTCTGAGATATTTATATTTTTGTGAGACTGGTTCAGAATGATTTCGGGATCCTCTGTTTTGACTTTGGAAAATCACCAAAAATTGTATAAAAATAATTAGGGACTTAAATTTATGTGTTTGAAATTCTTAATGAGTCTATTTTCAAGATAAATAAGCGGGAACATCATCCGAGTCCCGTACGAGGAGATAATTAAATTTTAATGAAGAAAGGTCGGAACAGTTATACAGCAGAACAAGGGTAAATTTAAAGAATAAACTGTACTTATTGGCTAAGCCAAAAATTCTGAAAATTTTATGGTAAGAAGATATGTGAGTCTAGTTTCAGGGAAAATTAGTGGATCTTAATTTGGAGTTCTGTAGCTCAAGATATAAATAATTTAGTGACTATGACTCAAATGGACAATTTTGAAAATACATATAAGTAAATAGTGAAAGTTTTGATAATATTACTTATAAGCATGTTATATAAATTAAGGATGTGGAATGGAGTGGAGGAGGATGAAAATATGTATGAATATTCAGTTAGCATGGCTAATTTGTATGTTTTAGGCTTAGGGACTAAATTGAATAAAGTAAAACTTTATGGACAATTTTGTAAAAATGTTAGAAATGACCAAATTGCATGAAATGGATTATTTCATTATTTAAATTGAAAAAAAATTAAATGAAATTATTTATTTAGTTCAAGATCGGGAAAAAACATGTTTTAGGGATTAAATTGAAAAGTGTTGAAATTATGGAAAAATTCTGATAATTATAGAATTTATGGGCTATGATGAAAATATATGATGATAACGGTTGGAAATAAGGATTAAATTGCAAGAATTTTATTTTCTGAGCCTAAGGATGAAATCGTCATTAATTAAAAGTTTAGGGGCAAAATGGTAATTTTGCCTAGAGCATTAATTGAATGTATTAGAATATGGAATGAATGGAAACAATGATCAAATTTATTTATAAAGTTCCGAACGACTTAAATACGAGACTTGAACGTGGAAAAGAAAAGATATTGGATTAATGAATTTATAAACACGAACAAGCAACGAGGTAAGTTCGTGTAACTTGAATTATATTCTTAAATGCTTGGAATGTATGTTATTGATGTGAATATGAATTGAATGTTCATTATATGAAAATTGATGAAACATTGATATATTTGATAAAAATGGGAAGAAATCCCGGTTGAATGAAAGGAAAATTCGATGGATCTCTGAAAAGGAATTGACGGTAAAAAGGGATCTAGCCTGGACGGGTGATCCTATTATTAGCCCTCCCGAAGAATACAGGAAAAAGGATTAAGCCCGGAAGGGTAATCCTAATATCAGCCCTCCTGAAGAATATATGGTAAATGAGGTTCGCAGGAGTGTGCTGGTGGCTCTCCCGAAGAATACATGTGTATAGGCCCTTCCGAAGAATACATGGGAGCTGAGGTTCGCGAAAGTGTGCCAAGAATTGAGGTTCGCGGGAGAGTGAGGTTCGCGGGAGTGTGCTTACTGAAATGAAATGTGTAAGACCATGGTTGAAAGATACCATGGCAATGAATAAGACCATGGTTGAAAGATACCATGGCAACAAATTGAGAAAATGAATAAGACCATGGTTGAAAGATACCATGGCAATGAATAAGACCATGGTTGAAAGATACCATGGCAACACATGTATATGAATTGACGGACCCGGAATTGTACACTAAAAGTGTACCCCTGTATGAATTGACGGTTAATAAGATTGTACACCAAGAGTGTACTATTGGGAATCCATCGAAATTTCGAGAAATTCAACAGGATAAATATAGAAGATGGTAAACACATAGCTAAAAAGGGTAAATGTAAATTAATGGATTATGGATTTGCATATATTAAGTATACTATATGATCTTAACTATTGATATTCTGATAAATTCAGTAGGTAAAAGTCCTAACCAGAAAAGGGAATATGTATATAAAAAGATTCGTACATATATATTCCTGAAGTACATGAAAAATGATAGTGATACTGGAATATGGAAATATAAAATGATGATATTTGTACATGGAATTTATTGATGAATATATGGATCCATGATTATAGATTCGTATACCTTAAAAACATTAATTGTATGACGATGATATTTCGAATGACTTGATGAATAAAGTCCCGACATGGAATAATTCGAGCACGAAACAATAACCATGAAATTGAACTTGAAATACACGAAAATAATATTTATTCGATATTTTAAAATATGACATGGAAAATACATGTATATGAAACTTACTTGATAATTATGCATATTCAATATTAAGAATTGTCCTGAAATAAATATATACAAAATTCATGAAAACAATGATACATGAACATGTGACTATCTTTAATATGCTGATACATGGAAACTAGGTAAGCCATGATGAGTGATAATCTCGAGTATGGCATGTTGATAAAATGAGTTTATCGATTCTAAAATTATATGAAATATGTTCAAGTATGCTAACAACTGTTATTGTTGAAGCTTAGACAAGCGCCCAGTTATTGGTTAAATGGTAATACGATTATTATATGATACGTCGAAAGGGTAAATGATCAAATGAAAATATACTTGTGCTTATGGAAGAGTGGTAAAATTTAAGTTATACAATTTCTTATAAAATGAGTTATTATGTGATTAATTGAAAAAAAAAATTCTATAAACTCCAGTAATACCTCGTGACCCAATTCCGACGATGGATACGGGTTGGGGGTGTTACAATAGTAGTGAAATCTATACTATCTGAATGATTTATTATTTTGGTAAGTTTACTTTCCAAGCCTATGAACTTACTAAGCTTTCATAAGCTTACTTGAATGTGTTTAACATGTTTTGTAGATTAACTTAGTTCGGAGGATCGGATCATCACGAGGAATCACACTATCCTGATATTCTTCGGTAGTTTTTGGGTTATTATCTTTTGGTTTATATGGCATGTATAAATTGGTTGGTTAGATGAAGTTCTTGATGGTTATGTTATGTGAAGTGTGATGGAAGGAATGTGTGTATAAAACTTATTTTGATGGTTAAAAGATTTAAATTATTACAAAGGTGGTATAAATTAGGTTTTGTTCAAGTCACTTATATATGTATGAATGTTGTGTTTTAGATATAATATGATATATGTAACACTTATGAAGCTTTTGATATGAATAAATGAATGTTTACTAAGTTTGATAGATGAAATGAGTGTCATTTGATTAGTATTTATAAGTAAATGAATTGGGTATGAATTAGGTACCTTTAGTGGGTAAAAGTAGCTTAAAAATAGTGAAAAATGATGTTTTCACACAGCCAAGACACACGGGCGTGTGCCCAGGCCGTGTGCCAAAGTCAGTGTTGCCCACGGGCTGGCCACACGGCCATGTCCCAGGCCACACGGCCATGTCCCAAACCACATGGCCATGTGCCCCTGTTTTTCGAAAAAATTTTTTAAAGTTCCCGGTTTAATCCCAGATCATTTTCTAGACCTATTTTGGGCCCCGTAGGCCTATATTAAGAACTATTTGATGGAAATTAGGTGGTTTTAGATTGAAACTCAAATTTATGTCTCGTTTTTATTCGTATTTTAATGTTAAGTCCGGTAATGCCTTGTAACCCTATTCCGACGACGGTTTGGGGTTAGAGGGTGTTACAGATGCTCTATTGAGCTACAGTATGTCTGCAACATATGCAACATCAATACCAATCGGGAAATCCTATATCCATCGATTTTCATTCATTCAAACGGGGCTTGACATTTTTTGAGAGTTGTCGGATATTTAATCATTTCATATATTTATAACATTTATAAAATTCACATAAACATATTCATCAAAAATTCAATCAATTTCATATAAATGGCAATTCTATAGTTCACATATACAAAATTTAATTCAATCATATAAATGGACACAATTTAGTTACACGAACTTACCTCAACAACTGTTCGTGTTTATATAATCTACTAATCTGACATTTCTTTTTTTCCTTATTCTAACTCAGAGCTTGGTCTATCCGGATCTATATGAGGAAATTTAACATCAATTTATACTCAATTCAGCCCAATTTACATTTTAGGTAAAATTACCATTTTGCCTCTATACTTTTAATTAATGACGATTTCGTTGTTAGGCTCGAAAAATAAAATTCTTGCAATTTAATCCTTATTCCAAGCCTAGCTGAATTTTACATGTAACTATTATAGCCCATGTATTTCGTAAAATTTAGAATTTTTCCATAGATTTCACATGTTTACAATTTAGTCCCCAAATCACAATTTCATCAAAATTCACTTTGCAAAAGTTGTTTATCTTTCAATAACCTTTCATTTTCTACCATAAAACTTCATAAATCAACTATACTCACTCAGGGAAAAACCCTAATACTTTGATATCTTTATAAATTAATCCCTGAGATAACTAAATTAAGCTGTTATGATATTGGAAATATAAAAATTACTAAAAACAGGACTTGAATACTTACCTAATTAAACCAAGAAAGCTTGCTTGACCTTATTTTCTCTTAGCTAGGGTTTCCATGGAATGAATTTTGGAAAGATTATGAAAAAGATGATATTTCATCTTTTAATTGATTATCATCTTTAATATATTTTATTTCTAATTTAATCCTTTTGTTTTTCTAATTTTCCATCGGATTGGTGGTCTCGAAACCACTATTTTGATTTCACTAAAAATGGTTTGTTACAATACTGATTGTTGAAATGTAAGAACGATTCCAGTATCGAATGTCATATTAGAAAAGCATAGATAGTTAAACAGATGGCCATGAAGTAGTTGTACAGAGATTGGGATATGTCGTACAATGAATTACAATGGTGGATAGCGCTAAGCGAAAGTACATGCTAGGGACTATCATTGAGTTGCAAACATGACCGTATTACAACTCAAACAACCAACTACAACTAGGAAGAAGAATTTTCCACTAGATGTTCTGGACATTCAATCCATACGTGCGGGCCTTTCCCTATTGCAAGCCACTTGTGCAGGTTGATAGAATATGGCTATGTAGAAAATATGCACAGATCCTACATATTACAGTTGCTCAAGATAGGAACCAAAACTTGCTTTTGATAGTGTTTGTCATTGTGGAGTCAGAAAATATGAAATCATGGAAATTCTTCCTAATGAACTTACAGATGTATGTTGTTAAAGATGACAATATTTGCATCATATCCGATAGATCGAAGGGACTAATTATTGCGATTAGGCATTCCAATTTTCAGTGGAGATCCATTTACTGCATCTAACATATCAGCGCCAACTTCCACCAAGACTATAAGAATGCAAACTAGTAGAAACAAGTAGTGAACATAGGTAGATTTCGGTTTCAACATATTTTTTAAATATTCTTAATACTTCCACAAATTAATTCGAAAATGTAACGTGCCTTTTTGAAATATATATGCAACATATAATATAGAACAATACCATTTCAGGCAAATGTTGACCAAACTTGAGCGTGATATGCACAGTGAAATGAATACTCATTTCTAAGAGTAGTTAGGTATAATGGAATCGTGACAATGGGCTAAGAGTTTCGAAATTTGCCTTCAACCATAAAAATCTCAAACTTGTAAAACTATCTTTAGCATCACTAGGCGAGCGTCCTAGTGTCACGGGTCAAAGTTCAAAGCCCGTGACCATCGCACCAAATGTATCCGATGGAGGTCTATTGTTGAGATAGGGATCATTTGGCCCACGAGAATTAGCCTGATTCAAGGAACTACTGGAGAAGCTTGTCAGATTGAAGCCTGGTTGTCCCGATAATGAAGATATGGCAACTTAGACTAATTTGGTAACTAATCTTAGAAGATAGAGGGAATCATATCTTGTAAAGATTAGATTAGATTTGATATGGCATATCTTGTAAATGCCTTAAATCATGGGATATGGTCAATCTCGTTTATTGATAAACCATAATATATACATATTTTCATCCCATGCTTGGCACATTTATGGATGATTTATCATTAGATTTATGGAATTTGATGCTCCTAATACTTTAATTTCATTTTTTATACTTAGGTGAACATAAGAAAGTGAAAAGAGCGAGAAACGAGCCAAAAATGGACAAAATGAGCCAAAATCAGTATTCAACACGGTCTAGGCATTTTCACATGGGTAAACCACACGCCCGTGTGTGACACACAGAATTGCATATGGCCTGAGCATCCTCACACGGGCATGTCCTCGTCGAGCCTTGTTTCAATTCTACTCGGAAAAGGCTAATTTTTAGGTAATCTGGGTATTCTAAAGTCTATAAAAACACCCAAGGGGAGGAACAAAAGGACACACAGAGTAGAAAGTAAGGAATTACTCAAGGAACACCGATCGATTCATCTCGAAAGCAAGGATCTCCATCAAGGCTAAAGATCTCCCTTCAATTTCCTTCAGGGGTTTTTGGGTTTTTCTTTATGTTTTGTTGTTTTCCCAATTTTGAAATGTTTTCTTTTACAATTATGAACTAAATCCCTTAAATACCTAAGGGGGATGAAACCTAAGACGGATCTTGTTATCAATTTCTGAAGTATATGATAAATATTTGATTTTTTATTAATTGTGTTATTAATTCTTGTGTTAATATTTTAGGATATTAATTCGAGTTGGATGTGCTTATTCAGTGGACCAAAAGTCCCTGTTTAAGATTAGATCCAACAAAATTAAGCAGAGTTAATCGCAATCCTAGATATAGGACAATGAAAATCTGCCAGATTAGAGTCAAATCTAATAGGGAATCCATAGATCGAGTTAATGCAACACTAGGGGTGTTAATTAGAAAGAAATTTCAATTAATCAACCTAGGGTTAGTTGTTCTTAATCTTGAAAGAGATATTAACATAAATTAGGGATTTTTACGAATCAAGTCAAGTAAATAAATCATCTAGTTTAGATTTGTATAATAAGTGAAGTCTAGGTGGATTCTTCCTTGGGTATTGTCTTAATCAATCGGTTTTCCAAAATTATTTTCCCCAATTCATTCTTTGTTGCGTTCTTAGTTAATTAATTAGTTTAGTTTAATTAGCTTAAAATAAATCCCCTTTATTTTTAGGCTAGATAATAAGAAGAAAGTTAATACTAGTACTTTTAGTCCCTGTTGGTTCGACATCCCGGTCTTGCCATAAGCTATACTACTGTTCGATAGGTGCGCTTGCCCTTATCGTGATAATAGTTTAGTTTACAGGTACGATCATAAATATCACAATCATCTATCGATGTAAATGTATCTTGACTGTCGGTTTTGGGGGAGCTTAACTATAAATAGAGAGTCTCCCCCTTATTTGTACTCACTCAATTCATTGTTTCATTATTCTTTATGAATAAGAGAATAGAGAGCATTTACTCAAACACTTTGTGTGTGCTCTTTCTGCTGTTCTTTTAGTTGCTTTTTTTAGCATAAATCGCTTTCGCTATTCAACTTGGTGCCTTGGAGGAGTTCTTAAGAAATCCTTACTTGAGTAAAAGCTGACTTAGGTGAGTTTGGAACGAACGGATCTCCTAAGGCCACACGGATCGTGAGACAAAATATCTATCCCCGTGACAAGTGGTATCTGAGCTTTTGGTTCAAAGGCACCATTGGGATGTCGAGAGAAGAGTTTGAACAAAGGTGGGCGAGAAAGACTTTGAAGGAGATGTTGTCAGCTGTTGAGGAACGCGTGGGTAAACTTGAGGAGTCCATGGAGGATGCAAAAGAGTTAGACAATACGCTTGGGGAAAGCATTGATGACTTAAGGGAGCAGTCTAGGGACTTTGTGACCATGTGTCTCACTTCCCAAAAGGATATCGTGCAAGAGTTGTTAGATTCTCAAAGGAAGAAGCTGATGGAGAGGAATGATGCTCTCGAAGCCATGGTGAAGGCTTTGAAGGAGGAAACAATAGCCATGATGATGGCTTTGAACACAAGAATAGAGGAACTCGAGGGAGAGTTGGCCTTGTGCCGAGTAGCCGTGGAGAAAGGAGTGTCAAGTGTAGCACTCAATTATGAGGATATTCCGAAGTCGAAAGAGTTTATAGGGATAAGGTCTGCATGCGATGTGGATAATTTCTTATGGAGGATGGAAAACTACTTCTGTGCCAAAGGCATCATGGATGATGCGGGTAAGGTAAATACTGCTTCATTATTTCTTACAATATTACGCTTTTATGATGGTGAGGGAGGACCACAGATAAAAGGCAATGTGAGATTAAGACATGGCAAGAGTTCCAATGTGAGTTGAAGGGACAGTTTTACCTAGAGTTTGTCGAGAAAGAAGCTTGGAAAAAGTTACAAGGGACAACGCAATAGGGCACAGTGGGGGAGTATGTTCGAGCAAGGAACTCATGCTCCAAGTTTCAGATACGACAAAAAAAGAAGCATTGCTTGCTTTTCAAGAGGGATTGAAGCCGTAGGTTAGACAGAAGGTGGAACAAAGAGGGGTCCAAAAGCTGTCAGAAGCCATGACGGTAGCGAAATCCGTGGTTAAGCTTAGTCTAGGGAAAGACAAGCTTGGGTCAAGTCCGAGGAAAGGGGCATACGTAAAGAGAATCACAAGGAAGACAATGATAATGGCAATGGCAATAGCGATAATGGTGGTAATAGGAAACTATGAGTTAGGAAGAAGAAACTCAAGAGGAAAAGAGACAAACTGAAATGCTTTTTTTGTGACGGTCCACATATGTTAAAGAAATGTCTAAGGAAATCCGCGCTTAAGAAGAAGCCGGTGGGAAAGGTCTTGGGACTTGGTTCAAGTGCAAGGGGTGTCGAAGCCAATAAGGCCGAAAGCGAGAAGAAGCCAGTGGAGTGCTTCTCATGTCGTGGTCTGCATAGGTTGCAAAAGTGTCTGAGAAAGTCTGTCATCGGAGGGAACAATGGAGCAGACAAGGAGCCCAAGAAGCTTGGTTCAAGCAAGGGAAAAGCCAAAGCCAAGAGGGCAAAGAGAAGCAAAAAGAAGCGAGTAAAATGCTTATTGTGACGTGGTCCACATGAGTTGTGGAACTATCTAAAACAAGCTATAGTTAAAGGAAAGGCAACATCCAAGCTTGGTGAGTCGTCGGAGGGGCTTCCACCCAAAGAAGATGTGAGTTTGTCATCGAACTTAGAGGAAGAAGTTGCGATGAAAACAGTGAAGCTGGGACCAATGAGGCTCAAGTCGAGTGAAGTGTTGGAGTTGCTTGAGTCATCGACAAGGTTTCCACCTACGGGAGATGTGGGTTATGCATCAGACTTCAAGGGGAAAGAAGTGATGCAAGAGGGGCAGTTGATCGAGTAAATGCAGAGGTACATTTTAAACACTTTGATAGTATGTTGCATTTTAACTTGTTGGCTTGGCAAGAATGTAGGGGCCCTTTTGAAGTTCTTGAGCAAAGAGGCCGAGAGGCTGTGGGCAAAGCAAAGCCAAGTATTGGGAATCACAAAAATTCTGTTCGAGGGAAGTTAGAATGTGGGCAAGAGAGTGACATAACTACTTGTCATCGAGATGTACAAACAAGTAGGACAACTCAAGTTAAGAAGCGATAGAAGCCAAGACAAAAGTCCCAAAAGAAGGGAAAAGCTAAGGCGTCAAGACAAGATCGATGTGAATCAAGTCAGTGCCATTTGAAAGTTGTAACGAGGGCGTTGCGAGAATGGATAGGGGAGAATGTCACGGGTCAGAGTTCAAAGCCCGTGACCATCACACCAAATGCATTCGATAGAGGTCTATTGTTGAGATAGGGATTATTTGGCCCACGAGAACTAGCCTGATTCAAGGAACTGTTAGAGAAGCCTGTCAGATTGAAGCCTGTTAGGTTGAAGCCTGGTTGGCCCGATAATGAAGTTATGGCAACTTAGGCTAATTTGGTAACTAATCTTAGAAGATAGAGGGAATCATATCTTGTAAAGATTAGATTAGATTTGATATGGCATATCTTGTAAATCCCTTAAATCATGGGATATGGTCAATCTCGTCCGTTGATGTAAATGTATCTTGACCGTCAGTTATGGGGGAGCTCAATTATAAATAGAGAGCCTTCCCCTCATTTGTACTCGCTCCATTCATTGTTTCATTATTTTTTGTGAATAAGAAAATAGAGAGCATTTACCCAAACACTTTGTGTGCGCTCTTTCTGTTGTTCTTTTGGTTGCTTCTTTTGGCATAAATCGCTTCCACTCTTCAACTTGGTGCCTTGGAGGAGTTCTTAAGGAATCCTCACTTGAGTAAAGGTTGACTTAGGCGAGTTTGGAACGAACGGATCGCCTAAGGCCGCCTGGATCGCGAGACGAAAGATCTAGCCCCGTGACACTAGTAAGTGATAGTAAGGTGCTGCCAGTTTAGACACTTTACTCGTACTCGTGATCATCTTCTCTAATCAAAGAACCCATATCTATAGTTTCAAAAAAAAAAAATCATCGACTAAACAAATAAACAATATACAAATAACAAAAATACATATTCTACCTTTTGTAATTTATTTGTAATTTAACAACGAACATAAAATTAGTTAAAATCTCCAACTACATAAAAAGACATTTCCACTCATTAATAGCAAATATATAAATATGATATATCACAAAAATGCATACAAGAGCATGCATGTACACATATAGCCTTTTTTTAACAATGAACTTAATTTTTTTATTCTGAAATATCTTTTTTTTCCTTAATTAAAAAAATAATGACAAATGCAAAGCAAAACATGTAAATATACATATAAAGCAAAACATGTAAATACACACACATATATATATATATATATATAAATCAAAGTTTCAAAATTAATATTACAATATATATATATAAACACATGCATGTTTACCGATGGTTCCTTCCAACACAAACTTTTCTCTCAAAATTATTAAATTGTTTTTTCATAAAAAATAAACATTATTATATTAATTGAAAATATTATTTTCATATGCATAACAAAAAAATAACATCAAATAACATATATATCAAACAATATAACTTTAAATATGTTCCTTTCAACATATATCTATAATGCATTCAAATAACATCACACAATAAATTTTCAACACAGAAAATATTAATAATATATAAAAATTAATGTTACAAAACTCAAACAAATAATAATTAAAAAAACCCTTGAAAACCTCAAACATACTATTTCAATATTTAATAATTAGTTTTTTTATTCTAATTAAGTAAGAATCATACAAATAAGTAATAATTCAAAAGAATCTCAAATATACCATTTCAGTATTTATTTAATTTTTTATACTAATTAAGTGACAAACATACAAATAAATAATACTACATGTGGCCTCCTCTTCCTTTCAACTTCAATAGCTTTTTTCTTTCTTTCTCAAACAGCAGATGATCCTCATCTCAACTTGTTTTATATAGGGATAAGGGGAGGGGAGGAGTTTGGGAATAAAAAAAAAGAGACCTCTCGTCACTGTCCGGTCACGTTCGCCATAAGTGGTCAAATCGGTGCCGCCTGACAAAAAATCATGGGGATTTCTTTTTTTTTTTTATTCCCAAAGTGGTGCCACTACTAAACCACTCTTTATCGATTAAAAAATTATTTTTCAACCCGTATAAAACCTGTGTTTTAACATTATTTAATCGGTTAAATCATATTGGTGTCATCGTGTATCACCCCTCCACCATTTAAATATTATTTTTTAAAAATAAATTATGGGTTAATGATGGTTAAATGATTGAAAAAAAAGGGTGGTGCCATCACCCATTTAGGCACCACCCTTTAGTACTGTTCACTTCAACTCATTTTGGTAAATAATGCTTAAGGAATACTATTTTGGTTTTTTTTTTTGTATTATTAGAGTAAAAAAGCCTTAAAATTTTTTAAATATTATTTTAAAAAATAATATAGATGGTTAAACCAATAATTTATACTTTTTACAATGTATAAATAGAAGTAATCTTTAATTTAATTTCATATAAAATACATATGAATTTCGATTTATAAATCAATGAGGTAGAGATTGGATTGGACTAAAAACTGATTAGTATACGAATTTGAAATAAGGGAAAGAACTAATTGATGTATGAAATCGTACAAATTAACTAAATCAAGATAAAAAAATCAATTAAAATTTAACGCTGAATCGATCAAATCAAAAAATAAATAATCCAACTAATTTGACCACAATTCATTTTCAAAAATCATGTTATAACTTCTAAATAATGATATTTAAAATCAAGATCTGACTACTTTAATTACTGCAGGAATTCATTGTAAAGAAGGGCCATAATTAGAAACATAATAAATTCACCAATATGAGCTTAAACTCCTAAGAATATACACAGATAAAGTTTTGGTCTTAAAATTTTAATTTGAATTGTTTAAAATTTAAATAAAAGAAAGAAATAAGTATAATAGTAAAAAACTATAATTGAGGAGGGTTAAATTAATGAAATATGTCATTTTTGTATAAAATTTAAGAAATTAGGCTTTTTTTTTATATTTACTAATATAGGTTGTTTTTGGAAAATTATTTTTTTTTCTTTTTTTGGGTTGGAAATTAGAGTTTATGGATTTTTTTTTCTATGTTTGAGATAGACAAATTTCATCTGCCATGTGAGTATGAAGTCATCACCTAAGAAGTCAGATTGCATTGCAACTTAAGGTCCTAGTTGACAATGATTATACAGTCATGGGTTGAAGTATAACTAGGGTTTCAAGTTTAAAAAGGTTATACTATCAAGGGATGGAGCATAACTAGGGCTCCTAGTTGATAGTGGTAATGTAGCATGACAACAAGATTCACCTCATTAGAGGAAAATGCTTTATAAAACCCATGCAAAAGTCTAAGATGAAAAACATAAGGACCTTCCAGTATAATCAAGTAATTTGTTTTATCCATCTCCACTAAAGATGGTGAGTCCGTTACTATAACCTATGACGAAGTTAGGGGTAATAAGATTTCCAGTAGGGACAAGTTATTGTGTGATGCATAAAAGATGAAACGTGAAACAATCGTTGTCGCCCCAATTCACGTTTAATCTTTTCTACATCACATAATAACTCGTCCTTACTAGAGATTTTGTTGCCCTCAACTCTATCATAAGTTATAATAATGGGGTTACTGCCTTTGGTAGAGATGGATAAAATGAATTACTTCATTATACTGGAAGGTCCCTGTGTTTTTCTTCTTAGACTTCTATATGGAATTTATAAAGCATCCTCCTCTGATGAGGTGAAACTCGTTGCTCGCATAACCACTGTCAATTAAGGCCACAATTTTGCTCCATCCCTTGACAGTATAACCTTTGTAAACTTGGATCCCTAGTTACAACCTTTGTAAACTTGGATCCCTAGTTACAACCTTTGTAAACTTGGATCCCTAGTTACACTTCAATCTATGACTGTATAATCACCATCAATTAGGACCTTGAATTGCAATGCTATGTTGGGTTCTCAGGTGATGGCTCTATCCTCACATGGTAGATTAAATTTGTAGGTCACTGAGCTCCACAATATCACTGTGAACCTAAACAGAACTTAAAATTATGACTATGTCTCCCTCAAAGAAAAAGAGAAATAAATCTTTAAACTCGGAAATTTCAACACGTAAGAAAAAAAACAATTTAAAGGAGAGGATGGGCGATAGAGATGATGGAGTAGGAGGATGAAAACTCCCTTTTATATAAGTGAGGAGGCGGGAAGAAAAAAATTTTTGGCATGCAATTTTATCTCAAGATTCTCGAGTTTCAGTGTTTGAAAACTATCCTAGGATTCTCGGGTTCTAATGTACATAGTCAAATAGGTCAGCTGAAAACGTATCCTATAATAGGGGTGTTCAATCAGTTAACCAACCAGTTAACTGACTCGAACTATCATTAACCAAATTAATCGATCGTTTTAAACCCTTAATCGTTAACCGAATCAAAATTTTTTCAAAAAAATTAACCGAACCGAACTTTTTCGGTTAATTCAATCTATTAACCGAATTAACCGAAATTTATATTTTTTTATTTTTGGTTAAAACAAGTATAAAACATATAAAAAATTAATCGACTTAATCGACCGATTAATTTATACTTCCAAAAATTAACCGAATCAATTGGATACTTATATATAATAATATTATTTATTAAATTCGATTAATTTGGTTAACCGAACGATTTCAAACTGAATTAACCGTTAACCGAAATTTTAAAAAATTATTAACCGACCCCCAATCGAATTAATTCAGTTAACCAATCAATTAATCGAATTCAGTCGGTTAACTGAATTAATTTGGTTTTACCCAAAATTTACACACCCCTATCTTGTAAGACGCATTTTCACTACCATGTCAGTTGAAAATGCACCCTCGATGAGCTTTTTCTCCCTAACCATTTTTAATCACAACCCTAACCCTAACTATGTAACTCAAAACCCGAGAATTTTGAGTAACATGTGTTAAACATGAAATCATTTCATAGGTGGGTGGGATGTAAAATAAAGAATACAATTTGGTGTCAATAAAAGTGGAACAAGTATACTATGGGTGGAAACATTTATGACAACACAATTAAATTTAACAAACTAAAGAATAAAATATTTGAGAAAAATTACAAATAACATAATCACTAGCTTCTCAAATGTATGCAACAACTGGGTGGGTGTCGTGTACACTTAGGGCTTTGTCGAACATGTTGGGGTGGCAACTCCTTATCTTTTTCATCTCCTTCCTGCGTGGTTGAGTGTGTTTGGGTCCTAGGCACCTATCATACATCCTCCATTGTATTAATAAACAGTTACAAAGATGACCCACCTCGGTAGAACAACGATGCTGGAGGTGTTTGTGACATTATTGGTGGATAATTTATGGTGTCGCGTAACCCGATTGCCAATAAAAGGTGGAAATTATTGGTGATATCGAATACGTTAGTGTTGCTAGTGGCATTAGTGTGTAATATAGTGTGGTGGGTGGTATTGGTACAAAAAATACACTTAGAGAAGGTGTTGATGTAGTGAATGATGATGCATGTTGTAGTGCTTATGTAAAAAAAATTGGGTTAGCATAAAAATATGAACCATACTGGTTAGAAGGTTGCACACCATCGAGTACTCATGTGGAGTTGGAGTAGATGTTGATCACCATGCAGCATGTTCTCTCGAGCACCATAGATACGACTTTCCATTATGCCTAAACCAATCTATGTAATCTAGAGATGTCGCTTACTCCGGTGTGAGAAATTGTAATAGCCCGGTTTAGACTCTAGTCAGAATAGTAGTTTCAGGACCACATATCCAAGTAAAAAATATTTAAATATTATTTTCCATGCTTATAGTATGTGAATTGATATTTGTGAAATTTTCATATGCAAATTTAATGGTTTGTGTGCTTAGTTTTGATGAAAGGACTAAATTGCAAAAAAGGCAAAAGTTGCATTCTATTAGTTTAAAGTGCTTAATTACCATGGCTTATTAAATGAAAGGTCCTCACATTGATATTAGACCATTGGTAGTGGAATTTGACATAAATGAGCATTAAATGAACGTTTTAAAATGGTTTTTATTAGGGTTAAAATTGTAAATGGGTTAATAATGTTTTTATTAATTAAACAAAACAAAATTGTGGCCATTTTATCATCCTTTATGGCTGAATGAAGCAAAAAAGAAATCTAAAAAAGGTTTTGAAATTGTGGCACTCATCTTGGCTAATTTAGGTATGTTCTTTGATCTGTTTTTGATGATTTTTATGTTTTTGTGATTGTTGCTTAGCATACTATCAAGCCCATGTCTCAATTTCTGAATTTGATGAAGATTTCAAAATGTGCCATTGATGAATTTGTGATCTTTGTGATGTTAGTTGATGGGTTATGGAAGCTTGATAAGAGATTAATAGGTTTTGTATTTGGATTTTTAATGAATTTGAGTAATTTGAGCTAAATTGTGAAAATGATTTTTTTGAGGGATTGAAATGTGAAATAAATAAAATATATGGGCTCATATGGATTAAAGGAAATTTTGTCTAAGCTATTGTGTAATGAAATTATGTATAATTTTGGGATTTTATGAATTAAGGACTTAAATGTCAAAATGTGAAAATGTGAGGGATAATTTGTAAAATGCCATAAATATGTGTTTATGGATTTCTTTGAATAAATGTGAACTTTATTGAGTTAAATTTGAATATGTATAGATCAAGAACTAAAGAAAATGGATTTAGATCGGGAAAAATCGAAAGTCGTTGAATAGTAATTTATTTCCGTCCGAATCCGAATGAGGTAAGTCGATGTACAAATAAATGTGTTTGAGCTAATTTAATTATGCTTATATTTGATAATGAAATGCTATAAATGATTATGAAAGTTGACTATGTGAAATCGAGGAAATTTCGAGTATGTGACGACGTCCGAAAAGCCCTGTACGAACCTAGGAATAGTTAGGATACATATGTCATGACATAGGATCCGATATGTGATTTTGTGTAAAACCACGTTTGGGATGTTGGCATTGATTTGTAATTTATGTGTAAGACCATGTCTGGGACATCGACATCATATTTGATTTCGTGTAAGACCCTGTCTGGGACAGTGCCATCGATACTTGATTACATGTAAGACCACGTCTGGGACGTTGGCATTGTGCGAGTTTTCCTAGCTATTTGTGTATTCTATTTGATTCCAAACGATTCAACGGGCATTCTGAAAAATGAATGAGTATATGAATGTTCATCCGATTCAGGTACGTTTGAATTGTATATGAAATTTAACAATGAGAGGTAAGTATATGTGCACTTATGGCTATGTGATAAATGAATGAATTTGATGAGAAAAAGATGTATTATATGCAAGTGAGCTATGTTTATAATTGAACTATATGAGAAATATGAATTTGATATTGTGTTATGCATTGAGATTTATGAATAATTTGAATTAAAATAGAGTTATATTATAAGTTTATTTGTATATGGCTTACTAAGCTTTCAAAAGCTCATTTTGTGTGTGTTTGCATTGTTTTTTTAGATATCGAAGCTACCGAGAGCTCGAGGATCGTCGAGGATCATCACCACACTATCAAACTTAACTTTGGTACCTTTTGGAAGTGTAAATGATTAAGTATGGCATGTATAGGCTAGAAGTATATGATTATGTTTTAAAATGTTTATATGTTATGCCATTTGATATGGCTAGGTTTTGCTTGGAAATTATGGTTTAGTTTAGTATGCAAAATGTGGTAAAAATTGGTATGTTTGATGCTTATGAATGATCAAGAGAAATGGTCAATTTGGTATATGTCTAATTGTGAATTTCGGTATGATTGTGGATATGAAATGTGATGGTATGTAATGTGGTATAAAAATATGTTTTGGTATGAACTTAACTTGTGTTTTGGCATGAATGAGTATGGAAATTGAGTAGGAATGTGAATAAGGAATATATGATATGAATGATGAATGTTTTGGTTGTGAATTGGCTGAAAATTTGGTATAAAATGCATTGGTTTTAAACTTGTAGGGAGGACCCAAAAATTAGGTGGCATGTTGGCCTTGCGAACGGCCTATTTTGTGCCCATACGGGTAGGGACACAGGCATGTGTCTTTTTCGTGTTTCTCGAAGGCCAATTCAAATTAAGCCTGGGTGCACCACACGCCTCACACATGGGCGTGTGGCAGGCCGTGTGGCTTAAGTTAGTATACCTTATAGGTTTGGCACGGCCTAACACATGGTTTGATACACAGGCATGTGGGCCATTTCAAAAGGGCACACGGGCTGGCACACGGGCGTCTGGTTGGCTGTGTGACCAAAGTCAGTATACCCTCTAGTTTTCATACGACCTGGCACACGAACGTGTCCTTGGCCTTGTGACCTAGTCAGAATGTATGCGCTGTTTTGACACGGTCTAGAAATATGGGCATGTCTAATGCCATGTGAGGAACACGGCCTGACCACACGAGCTTGTGACCTCTGTAGCTTTAAAAGAATGTTTAAGTTTTGAAAAATTTTGCATGTGTTCAGTTTAGTCTCGACTCTTTTCTAAAGCATGTCAAGGTCTCGTAGACATAAGAAAGGGACTTACTAGTGATGTTTGAATATGATATGATGATGTGTAATCTATGATTGTGAAATGTTTCGATTTGTCCAGTATTGCCTCTTAACCTTAGTTCGGCGATAGAAACGGGTTAGGGTGTTACATTTGGTTGGTATCAGAGCTACGGTTTAGTCGATTCTCGAACTAACGTAGTGTATGTGAGTCTAGCTATACATGCCATATGTCTGAAATGTGATAGTGTGATGAATCCTGACAAATAAAATGTGTTTTTCATATAGTAATGGATCCCGAACGAGCCGTAGTTGACGATGTTGAGAGTAACGCATTCGCTCCCGCACAAGGGGCAGTGCCTTCTGATTCGAGAAACGTAACTAGTATCCTCGAGGGAGAAGCTAAACAAGCTTTCTTCCAAATGATGAATGAGTGGTTTACGAAGTTTGTTCGTATGAATCCAGCTGCTCAACAACCTCCGCCCCCGCCTAATACCCCTCAGACTTCTGTTTTACCTCCAGTTGTAAATCCAATTCTGATGAATAAGCCTCCAATCGATAAAATCTGAAAATATAGGACCGAAGAGTTCAGGGCTAAAAATGATGACGATGCTGAGAAAGCTGAGTTTTAACTTGAGAATACCATCCGAGTATTCGATAAAATGTCTTGTACTCTCAACGAATGTGTTAAATGTGCCGTTTCTTTGTTAAGAGACTCAGGTTATCAATGGTGGAAAACTCTGATTTCTGTTGTTCCAAAAGAACGAATAACTTGAGATTTCTTTCAATCTGAATTCTAAAAGAAATACATTAGTTAGAGATTCATTGATCAGAAATGAAAAGAGTTTCTAGAGTTGAACGAGTCGTATGTCCATTACAGAATACGAGCGAGAATTTGTTCGATTAAGCCAATATGCACAAGAATGAGTCTCGATAGAAGAAATATTATGTAAAAGATTCGAAGATGGCCTAAATGAAGATATTCGTCTGTTAGTTGGTATTTTGGAGATCAAAGAGTTTGTTTTGCTTGTCGATCGAGCATGTAAAGCCGAAGAACTTAGGAAAGAGAAAAGAAAGGCTGATTCAGAAGCTAGAGATATGAGAAAGAGATGCTCAAGTAAATTATTTCAGTCTGCTTCAAAGAAATTCCTAGATGGTTATAGCCGTTCAAAGGATAATGTGGGGCATTCGAGTAGATATCGTGCTAGATTGCATTCGAGCTTTAGAGCTCCAACTACTTCTGTTGCCAGTGTTGGAAATGACCAATCCGATCGACCTAAATGTAGAAACTGTGGTAAAAGACATTAGAGAATTTGTAGATTGAATGACCGAGCTTGCTTTAAATATGGATCTTTGGATCATTTTATTTGAGACAGCCCTGATTTTGTTGAGCAAGAGATTGTACAGAATCCAAGACCAAATAACACCTCAGCTAGAGGTAGACCTCCCAGAAATATAGGGAATATAAGTAGTAGTTAAAGAGCTACTAAAGATACAGTTGTTCGATCCAAGGCTAGAGCACCTGCCAAAGCCTATGCCATCCGAGCTCGTGAAGAAGCTTCGTCTCCAGATGTGATAACTGGTACTTTTACTCTTTACGATAGTTCTGTGATTGCATTAATAGATCCAGGATCAACGCATTCTTATATATGCATGAACTTAGTGGTAGTAAGACTTTGCTTGTAGAGTCTACTGAATTCGTAATTAGAGTACCGAACCCCTTAGGCAAAAGTGTCCTGGTAGACAAAGTGTGCAAGAATTGTCCGTTGATGTTTCGAGATAATTATTTTTCGGCTGATCTGATGCTATTTACCCTTTGATGAATTTGATATGATTTTGGGTATGGATTGGCTAACTTTGCATGATGCTATTGTGAATTGCAAACGGAAAGTTATTAACTTGAGATGCAAGAATGATGAAATAGTCCGAATTGAATCTAATGACTTAAATGGGTTACCTGCTGTGATATCTACGATAAAATCTCTGAAATATGTGAAAAAAGGTTGTGAAGCCTACTTTGCTTATGTAATTAATTCTAAAGTGACAGAAAAGAAAATTGAATCAGTGTCTGTTGTCTGTGAATTCCCTAATGTGTTTCTTGAAGAACTTCCGGGATTACCTTTGATTCAAGAAGTTGAATTTGGCATTGAATTGGTGTTGGGAACAACTCTGATTTTAATAGCTCTGCATAGAATGGCTCCGACCGAGTTGAAAGAGTTAAAGTCTTAGTTGTAAGAGTTGACAGATAGAGGGTTTGCAAGACCGAGTTTTTCACCTTGGGGTGCTCCAGTTCTATTTGTGAAGAAGAAAGATGGCACGATGAGAATGTGCATTGATTATTGTCAGTTGAAAAAGTGACTATAAAGAATAAATATTCTCTGCCTAGAATTGACGATTTGTTCGATCAGTTGAAAGGTGCTACTATGTTTTCAAAGATAGATCTGAGATCAGACTATTATCAGTTGAGAGTAAAAGATTCAAACATTGATAAAACAACTTTTTGAATGAGGTACAGACACTATGAGTTCTTAGTTATGCCTTTCGGATTAACAACTGCACCTGCTATTTTTATGGATTTGATGAATAGAATTTTCAGACCCTATTTAGATCGATTTGTTACCGTATTCATTGATGACATTTTGATTTATTCGCGGGATGAAAATGAGCATGCGAAACATTTGAGAGTGGTGCTACAAACTCTGCGCGATAAATAATTTTTCGTGAAATTTAGTAAATGTGAGTTCTGGTTACGTGAAGTAGGTTTTCTGGGCCATATTGTGTCAGCATCTAGTATCCAAGTTGATCTGAGCAAAATATCAGCTATTTTGGATTGGAAGCCTCCGGGAAATGTTTCTAAAATTTACAGTTTTCTGATACTTGTTGGTTATTATCGACGATTTGTAAAAGGCTTCTCGATGATAGCAACTTCATTGACGAGATTACTTTAGAAAGATTTCAAATTTGAATGGTCAGATAAGTGTCAGAAAAGCTTTGATCAGTTGAAAACTCTTTTGACTGATGCTCTGGTATTAGTACAACCAGAATCGGGTAAAGAATTTTTCATTTACAGTGATGCTTCGATGAATGGTTTAGGATGTGTTTTGATGCAGGAAGGCAATGTTATAGCCTATGCCTCAAGACAATTAAAGCCACATGAGAAGAATTATCTGACGAACGACCTTGAGTTAGCTACGATTGTATTTGCTTTGAAGGTTTGGCACCACTATCTATTCGATGAGAAATGTTAAGTATATTCGGATCATAAAAGTCTAAAATATTTGATGACTCAGAAATATTTGAATATGTGGCAGAGAAGATGGCTAGAATTGCTAAAAGACTATGAGCTTGTTATTGATTATTATCCAGGAAAAGCAAATGTTGTTGCTGACGCTTTGAGTCAAAAATCATTGTTTGCATTACGAGCGATGAATACTCAATTGTCTATATCTGATGATGGTTCAATTTTAGCTGAATTAAAAGCGAGGCCTCTATTTTTACAGCAGATTTATAATGCTCAGAAAGTCAATAATGAGATAATAGCCAAATGAGCTCAATGTAATTTGAATTGTGATTCTGAATTTCAAGTTGATAAAATGATTGTCTAAGATTCTGAGATTGAATTTGTGTTATGAGAAATTCAGAGTTGATTTAGATGATTTTGAATGAAGGTCACAATAGTCGTCTATCTATACATCGGGGTAGTACGAAAATGTATAACGACTTGAAACAGCTATACTGGTGGCCTTGAATAAAAATAGATATCTCCGATTTTGTTTCGAAATATTTGATCTGTCAGCAAGTTAAATCTGAACATCAGGTGCCATCTAGTTTGTTACAACCGATTATGATTCTAGAGTGGAAATGGTATAGAGTAACGATGGATTTTGTTTCGGGTTTACCTCTGTCTCTGAGAAAGAAAGATGCTATCTGGGTTTTGGTCAATCGATTGACGAAATCAGCTCATTTTATTCCGGTCCGGTCAGACTATTCACTTGATAAGTTAGCTAAAATATACATCACTGATATTGTGAGATTGAAGGGGGTACCATTGTTTATTGTATCTGACAGAGACCCGAGATTCACTTTGCGGGTTTGGAAGAAACTGCAAGAGGCTTTGGGTATGAAATTACACTTTAGTACTGCTTTTCACCCTCAAACGGATGGTCAATCCGAGCAGATCATCCAGATACTCGAGGATATGTTGAGATGTTGCATTCTTGAGTTTGAAGGTACGTGGGAACAATATTTGCCATTGATTGAATTTGCTTA
Organism: Gossypium stocksii; assembly: GCA_020496765.1. Taxonomy (NCBI): domain Eukaryota; kingdom Viridiplantae; phylum Streptophyta; class Magnoliopsida; order Malvales; family Malvaceae; genus Gossypium; species Gossypium stocksii. Next base: position 8,218,315 of record CM035622.1, on the reverse strand, counting down.
TAATAACAGTTTTCAATCGACCATCAAAATGACACCGTACGAAGCCTTATATGATAGAAAATGCCGAACACCATTGTATTGGTCTGAGCTTAGTGAAAATAAGATATATGGGGTTGATTTGATAAAAGAAACAGAGCAAAAAGTGAAAGTGATCTGTAATAGTCTAAAAGCAGCTTCCGATCGTCAGAAATCATATGCAAATTTGAAACGAAAAAATATCGAATTTGAGATCGACGACAATGTATTCTTAAAAGTGTCTCCGTGGAAGAAATTGTTTCGATTTAGTAGAAAAGGCAAATTGATTCCGAGGTTCATCGGGCCGTATGAAATTATTGAGCGTGTCGAGACGATTGCGTACAGATTATTGTTACCACCTGAGTTAGAAAAGATCCATAATGTATTTCATGTTTCGATGCTCTGACGATACAGATCTGACCCTTCGCATGTGATTACTCCGTTAGAGATAGAAATTCAGTCTAATATGACATATGAAGAAGAACCAATCTGTATTCTAGCTCGTGAGATTAATGTAACAGCCTGAATTTGGGCTTAGTCGAAAAAGTGGTTTCGGAATTACTAACTCGAGGTTAGAGAAATTATTTCTAATATTATTTTTTGTGTTATAGCATTTTTATAAGGGTGCATGAAAATTTTGGTGAATTAATTTTAGAGATTGGAAGTTTAACTACGAAAAAGGACTAAATCGCATAAAGGGAAAAAATTTGTGATTTACTAGTAAATTGTGTTAGATAGCTTGAGAACTAAAAGAAGAGTCAAAAATGTCAAATGTTAAGTAATATTTGGTGACTTAATGAACAAAATAGAACAGAACAAAGAAAAGCTATCATCTTTTTTTCTATCTTCTTCTTCCACTGAAAATTTCAGCCATTGTTGGGGTTTGAGAGCTCAAAAATTTCAGCCACTTATTTCTCTTTCAAGTAAGTTAATTTGATGGTATTTCTTGATAATTTTTACATTTTTGGAACCCTTGTAGCATGGGCTACCTATTGAGGGGACTAATATGCAAAATGATAGAAAGTTTAGAGATTCACTATGAAAGTGTTTATGTTGTTGGCTAAAGTTTTATGGAAGAAAATGAATCATAGTTGTTAAATAAACAACTTTTGTGAAAGGGGTGTTAATGGAAAACACTTAAAATGGACTTAGTTGTAAAGTTGATAAATTGTGTAGTAAATGCATGAAACAGTGGAAATTGTAGGCTGCCATAAGAGTGAAAAGAATTCAGTTAGGCTTGGGTAATAAGGAAATTTGATAAAAATTGATTTTCGAGCTTAGGGGTAAAATGGTCATTTTATGAAAGTCTAGGGGCAAAATGGTCATTTTGCCAAATAGTGAATTTTGATTTATATAGTTAATATTAGTGAATTTTTATTTATTTTAGATTAAGAAGTACGAAACTCGAACCTAGACCGGGGGAAGGCCAAGCAAACAGACTAAACCGAGAAGTCATTCACATTTTGGATACCAAGGTAAGTTGTAGGTAAATAATACAACTTTTCTATTATTATGCATGAGACTATCAAATTTGCATGAAATGAATAAATGTGACTGAGTTATGCATGAGAACAATTATTTAGCATGAATTGATAAATTATGATTTTTAGTAATGAAATGATGAGAATCTATGTGATAGAACCCGGCTGAACCTTAAGAATGGACTGGATATTCATATCGTGATACTAGGGTTGATACGAGTGCTAGTGTAAGACCATGTTTGGGACATGGCATCGGCCTCGTTATGTGTTAGTGTAAGACCATGTCTAGGACATGGCATCGACACATATATGTGCTAGCTAGTGTAAGACCATGTCTGGGACATGGCATCGGTGTTGATATGAGTGCTAGTGTAAGACAATGTCTGGGACATGGCATCGACCTTGATACATGAGAGTCAATGTAAGACCATGTTTGGGACATGGCATTGACTTGACATGTGAGCCAATGTAAGACCATGTTTAAGACATGGCATCGGCTTGATGCCCTATGTTTGAGGCTCATTGAATATCCTTTTGTATTCTAAATGGTTCAACGGGAAATTTAAAGTTTATTTCAAGATCGAGAGTTATTATGATGACCTTGTGAGTGGTACATGTACCTATATGAAATGTATGAAATGTGAGCTCGAAATTATGTTGTATGATTATTAAAAGATGAAATTGAGTAAGTTATGCTTGTAACCATTCTTTAGTATCATGCACAAATTGTGATGTATTGAAAGCATGTCATAGCATGGTAAATTGTTATCTTTTATTTACTTGGAACTTACTAAGCTTTGTGCGTACTCTCTCTCCTTTTCATTTTCTTATAGTGCCGCCTAGCTAGCTCGTGGATCAATGAACGTGAGAGACTTCGTTCACACTATCAACTAAAGCATTTGATATAGTTAGTTTCTAGCATTTTGAGATATGGCATGTATAGGGACTAGTCATTGTTAAGTGTCATTTCATTTTGGGCCAAGTGTGTTGGCTTGATTTTGAAATACCTCATTTTGTATAAGGTCAAAGATATTGGCTAATATTTTCTATTGGTTTATAAATGCAAATGTTGATGTTTACATGAATGTAAAAGTAGTATGGATGAACAAGAGTATTAGTATAGTAATATGAATGCTTGGTTGGATTGATTATGTGAAGTTGTGTGGATGCCACTTTATGGTCATTGGTTGAGTATTGGTACCTTATGATGTTTTGGTTTGTGTTTGATCTTGTTTCAGGGCGGCAAAATGCTTGGTAGATAGCCTTATTTTTGTCCACATAGGTAGACACACGGGCGTAAACCCATAGACTGAGACACAGCTGTGTGTCTCAACCGTGTGGAAGACATGACCTAGCAGACAGGTGTGTGCCACGGCCGTGTGCCTTAAATGGTTGCTGACGTCAGAAACAAAATGTCAAGGTTTGTGCACACGGGCTGCGACACAGGCGTGTCATGGCCATGTGAGGGACACGGGCTAAGCACACGAGCATGTGCTAGGCCGTGTGAAAACCCCTGTAGGTTCGAAGTTATAAAATAAATCCACACGGACGAGGGGCACGAGCGTGTCCCTAAGTGCTTAGGCCGTGTGAATCATACGGGCCATCAGCATAGCCATGTCTAGAGGCCACACGGACGTGTGCCCTATTTTTAGTAGTTTTTGTTGAAATTTTTCTAAGTACCCGGAATGGTCCCAGATTGTTTCCAAACCATGTTCTGGGCCTCGTAGGTCCACATTAAGGACCGTAAGACAATGTTTGAAAAGTTTTAATTTGGAACAAAGTTTGTTGAACCGGAACTGAGTGTTGGTATGTGTTTGAGTAAGGTAACGCCTCGTACCCTGTCCCGGCGTCGGATACAGGTAAGGTGTGTTATAATTAAAGAATTGCAAAATAAGAGAATTCCGCTAGTAAAAGTATTATGGCATCAACACGGTGTTGAAGAGGCTACATGGGAGCCCAAAGATGCTATGAGATAGCAATATCTGAACCTATTTAACGGTAAGATTTTCAGGGACGAAAATCCCTAAGGGGGAGAGTTGTAATAGCCCGGTTTAGACCCTAGTCGAAATAGTGGTTTCGGGACCACATATCCGAGTCAAAAAATATTTAATCATTATTTTCCATGCTTACAGTATGTGAATTGATATGTGTGAAATTTTCGTATGAAAATTTAATTGTTTGTGTGCTTAATTTTGATGAAAAGACTAAATCGTAGAAAATGCAAAAGTTGCATTCTATTTGTTTAAAGTGCTTAATTGCCATGACTTATTAAATGAAAGGTCCTCACATTGATATAAGACCATTGGTAGTGGAATTTGACATAAATGGGCATTAAATGAATGTTTTAAAATGGTTTTATTAAGGTTAAAATTGTAAATGGTTTAATAATGTCTTTATTAATTAAACAAAACAAAATGGTGGCCATTTTATCATCCTTTATGGCCAAATGAAGAAAAGAAAAAAGCTAAAATAGGGTTTGAAATTTCAGCACTCATCTTGGCTAATTTAGGTATGTTCTTTGATCTGTTTTTGATGATTTTTATGTTTTTGATGATTTTTATGTTTTTGTGATTGTTTCTTAGCATACTATCAAGCCCATGTCTCACTTTCTGAATTTGATAAAGATTTCAAAATGTGCCATTGATGAATTTGTGATCTTTGTGATGTTAGTTGATGGATTATGGAAGCTTGATAAGAGATTAATAGGTTTTGTCTTTAGATTTTTAATGAATTTGAGTAATTTAGGCTAAATTGTGAAAATGATTTTTTTGAGGGATTAAAATGTGAAATAAATAAAATATATGGGCTCATATAGATTAAAGGAAAATTCGGCTAAGCTATTATGTAATGAAATTATGTATAATTTTGGGATTTTATGAATTAAGGACTTCAATGTCAACATGTGACAATGTGAGGGCTAATTTGTAAAATGCCATAAATATGTGTTTATGGATTTCTTTGAATAAATGTGAACTTTAATGAGTTAAATTTGAATGTGTATAGATCAAGAACCAAAGAAAATGAATTTAGATCAGGGGAAATCAAAAGTCATTGAATAGCCATTTATTTCCATCCGAATCCGAACGAGGTAAGTCGATATACAAATAAATGTGTTTGAGCTGATTTAATTATGCTTATATTTGATAATAAAATGTGATAAATGATTATGAAAGTTGAATATGTGAAATCGAAGAAATTTCGAGTATATGACGATGTTCGAAAAGCCCCATATGAACTTAGGAATAGTTAGGATACATATGTCATGACATAGGATCCGATATGTGATTTCGTGTAAGACCACGTCTGGGATGTTGGCATTGATTTGTAATTTACATGTAAGACCATGTCTGGGACATCGGCATCAGATTTAATTTCGTGTAAGACCCTATCTGGGACAGTGCCATCTATACTTGATTACATGTAAGACCACGTTTGGGATGTTGGCAATGTGCGAGTTTTTCGAGCTATCCACGTATCCTATTTGATTCCAAATGATTCAACGGGCATTCTAAAAAATGAATGAGTAGATGAATGTTCATCCGATTCAGATACGTTTGAATTGTATATGAAATTTGACAATGAGAGGTAAGTATATGTGCACTTGTGGCTATGTGATAAATGAATGAGTTTGATAAGAAAAAGATGTATTATATGCAAGTGAGCTATGTCTACAATTGAACTATATGAAAAATATGAATTTGATATTGTGTTATGCTTTGAGATTTATGAATAATTTGAATTAAAATAGAGTTATATGATAAGTTTTTTTGTATATGGCTTATTAAGCTTTCAAAAACTTACTTTGTGTGTGTTTGCATTGTTTTTTAGATATCGAAGCTACCAAGAGCTTGGGGATCGTTGAGGATCATCACCACACTATCAAACTTCTTTGGTACCTTTTAGAAGTGTAAATGATTAAGTATGGCATGTATAGGTTCGAAGTATATGATTATGTTTTGAAATGTTTATATGTTATTCCATTTGATATGGCTAGCTTTTGCTTGGAAATTTTAGTTTAGTTTAATATGCAAAATGTGGTAAATATTGGTATGTTTGATGCTTATGAATGATCAAGAGAAATGGTCAATTTGGTATATGTCTAATTGTGAATTTTGGTATGATTGTGGATATGAAATGTGATGGTATGTAATGTGGTATAAAACATATGTTTCGGTATGAACTTGACTTGTGTTTTGGCATGAATGAGTATGGAAATTGAGTAGGAATGTGAATGAGGAATATATGATATGAATGATGAATGTTTTGGTTGTGAATTGGTTGAAAATTTGGTATAAAATGCATTGGTTTTAAACTTTGAGGGAGGACCCAAAAATTGGGTGGCATGTTGGCCTTGCTAATGGCCTATTTTGTACCCACATGGGTAGGGACACGGGTGTGTGTCTCTGTTGTGATGCTCGAAGGCCAATTTGAATTGAGCCTGGGCTCACGACATGGCCTCACACACGGGCGTGTGGTAGGCCGTGTGGCTTAAGTCAGTATACCCTATAGGTTTGGTACGGCCTAACACAGGCCTTATACATGGGTGTGTGGGCCATTTCGAAAGGGCACATAGGCTGGCACACGGGCGTGTGGTTGGCCATGTGACCCATGTCAGTATACCTTCCAATTTTCACACGGCTTGGCACAGGGTATGTCCTTGCCCGTGTGACCTAAGTAAGAATGTATGCCCTATTTTGCCATGCTCTAGACACACGGGCGTGTCTAATGCCATGTGAGGTACACGGTTTGGCCACACGGACGTGTGACCTCTGTAGCTTTGAGAAAATGTTTAAGTTTCGAAAAATTTCGCATGTGTTCAGGTTAGTTCCGACCCTTTTCTAAAGCATGTCTAATGTCTCGTAGACCTAAGAAAGGGACTTATTAGTGATGTTTGAATATGATATGATGATGTGTAATCTATGATTGTGAAGTGTTTTGATTTGTCTAGTAATGCCTCTGAACCCTAGTTCGACAACGGATACGAGTTAGGGGTATTACAGAAATGGTTCATACATTGGCAAGTAATCGTACCTATGCTACCATAATTAGATATAGTTCTTATGAAATGTTGACCAATCTTGCTCGAGTCTCCCTCGCAAGTTGATCTTGTGTAGGTCATCGAGATTCTAGGGTGGCAACAGAATACGTTACGTACACCCGAACTACTGCATCACTCAGTTAGCTTCATGTATCTCAACCATTGCAAAAATGATCAATGGAACTTTGATGCACTAAATGTTGTGATTGACCAAAAATTCGACTAAGATGCATTATTTATTCTCGAATCAGCATATGACATCCACACAAACTGCAATATGAATTTATAAAATTCAACACATGCCTAATATTTAATTTCAAATGATGAAGTAAATATTATATAACTTTAAATTTCATAAATTGACCTCCTCTTTTGACTGTTAATCTGACGCTAGCTGGATATCTTCGAGCTCTGTAACACCCCTAACTCGAATCCATCACCGAAACAGGATTACGGAGCATTACCAAAATTTTCAGAAGAAATAACCGACATTTCACACCGAAGTATAGTGCTCCTACAGTATTCATATTAAAATCAATTAAATAGTCCTTTATAAGAGACCTCGAGATTCAAAGTATGCTTTAGAATTGAGTTGGGACTAAACCAAAAACTCAGGAAATTTTTTGCAAAATTTCAAAATTTTCCTAAGTACAGGGCACACACGCTTGTGTGGTTAGACCATGTGGCTCACACGGCGAAATGACACATCCGTGTTTTAGGTCGTGCGATACTTGAGTAGGGCACACGCCCGTGTCTCTAACTCGTGTAACTCTTTGACTTGTAATTTATTTAGGTGTAAGGGTCACACGCCTATGTGCTAGGCTGTGTAGTAAATTCTGAGCATTCTGTTTCTCAGTTTTAAGATACAGGGAACACACGGCCACAATACATGCCCATGTGCTACACCATGTGTCACACACGGCTAGACACACGCCCGTGTCTCTGCCCGTATGGACAGAATAAGGCTATTTCCAGGCCTTATTCCTCACCCATTCTTGTCTTTTGCCTACACCAATACTTTAACATATTCACAAGTCAATTTAAAGTAATTAATTTAAGTCAAAACCAAGTCTTAAGTAATGATATATCTTCACATACAACTGATATGCTCTTAAGCACCTTAAATGATACTTTGCCATCTTATAATCAAATATACAAACTTACGTAACTTATCAATTTCACTTATGTGCATATATCTTACCAAATATGCTTAACTTATTCATTTATGAATATGATATCTATTAACCAACCATTAAAACATATACGAACATGTTATAGCGTTATCTATACATGTCAAAACATAATCATCGCAAGCCATTCCAATGGCTTGTTTTAACCAAATCATTTACATGCCAACATTGGTTAATTAACCTATACATGCCATTATAACTTTAATTGATTTATCGTATATACCTAAATGGGCCGATGGATAGTGTGAGTGATTTCCACCAAGCTTCCAATCCAACAAGCCTCTGAATTACTAAAAGACAGGGAAAAATAAAACAGAGTAAACATATAATGCTTAGTACGTTCGTATAACATGGTAATTAACTTATCATTCATTTTATATTCAAGATAAACATACAAAGTACATTCAATGATCTTGATCATGAGCCCTAACACACATCCTCATCACCATTATTAGTCAAATATTTCATCCAAATATCAAGTAACATATATGGGCTCAACAATTATTAGATTTCCATGTAATTATACTTTTCACATCATGTATTCATATAGCGTATACAAATCATATCCTTGTAATTCAAGTACATTTTCATAATAATTTGTCTCGAGTTTAGATTATTTCACTTCGAAACTTTACCTATTAAATCATTTAAAATATCATTCTCACACGGGTAGTACACTCGAGGTGTACAAATCTTTAATCATGAATGAACATATTTATCAAACTAATCTCATGTTCATATATCATCATCTCATATTTCTATATATCATATATCATCATTTCCATGTACTTCAGGGTGTTACGTGTAATAATTCATTTTATGTTCATATCTCTTCAAGTCAAACTTTTACCTGTTAAATCATTGAAAACGTCGATGGATACACCGGTAATACACTTGAAGTGTACAATTCAGAGTCGGTCAAATCATGTCCAGGAGTACTCATTAGAGCACTGAAATAGAAAGCTCTCTCTCAAGCTCTATATCGGGAAGCTCATAAGAGCCATAATCGGTAAGTTCACAAAGAACTATATTAGAAAACTTACAAAGAGCCATGTAACAAAAAGCACATCTGGGCATGGTAACAAAAAGTTCACAAAGAACTTATAGCGGTTAGCTCCGGAGAGCACTTATCATAATGCACCGAATAGCTTATATCGAGAAGTTCAAGTGAGCACCATCAAGAAGCTCCAGAGAGCCTTTAGAAGAAAGTTCACAAAGAACGTATAAACAGAACGCTCATAAAAGCTTTGGTGTGTCTACAACAAATACAGATCATGACCAATTAGAATGCTTCGAAGAGCATAAACGGAAAGCTCATAGGAATATTATAATGGGAAGCTTGAAAGGGCTTATATCAGAACACTCTTTCGAGTTATGGTATGTCAGCAATTGAACACCCCTTACCCTAAACCGTCACCAAAATAAGGTTATAGAGCATTAACAGATGTTTTCGATCAATTACCAATATTATACAAACAATTAACGTATGTAATTTAATCATATTGTCCCTTTAATGGGCTACCGAAGCCCAAAATATACATTAAAAGTAACTCCCCAAAATTTGTTATAATTATTTCATATGTTGTTGTTACACAAATGCATGTCTGTTTCAGTGGTTAAATGTTCTGGGAAGTGTCTGAGAGGTCTCTAGTTCAAGCCTTGGCTTGGGCAATTTTTTTTTGAATAAACCCCTATCTCTAGCCAGTAGCTTTATAAATAAATATTGATAAAGATATGTTAGACTGGGCCTGCTTGTAACAGCCCGAAATTACGCCTAGTCAGAATAGTGATTTCAGAATCACTTACTCAGGGTTAGAGAAAATTATTTTAGTATTAAATTATGTTTATAATATTTTTATAAGAGTATATGAAAGTTTTGGTGAATTAATTTACGCTATTGAGGGCTTAATCAAGAAAAAGGACTAAATCGCATAAAGGGTAAAAGTTGCGAATTATTAGTAAATTGTGTTAATTAGCTAGAGAACAAAAATGTGGGGGTTTTAAAGGGCAAATAAGCACATTAAATTGAGCATGGCTGGCCAAGGGAGATTAAAAGGTTGAGAAAAGTAAAAAATTTTAGGCATTAGGTGAGATATTTAGCAATTAAATAATTAAGCCTAAGCCTAGCCACACATTTTCATCATCATCTTCTTCTTCTTCTCACCACTGAAATACTCAGCAAAAAGAGGGGTTTTTGAAGCTTAAAAATTCAGCCAAGCAGTTCCTTTACAAGTAAGTGATTTCAATAGTTTTTCTTGATAATTTTTGTACTTTAGGACACTTGTAGCTTGGGCTACATAATAAGGGGACTATTTTACAAAATCATTGAAAGTTTAGAGTTTTTCCATGAATGAATAAGTGTTGTTGCCTAGATTTTTATGGAATTGAGTCCTAGTCGTTAAATAAACAACTTTTGTAAAGAGGTATTCATGGAAAACACCTAAATTGGACTTATTTGTAAAGTTAATAAATAGTGTGGTAATTTCATGAAATAATGGAAATTGTGGGCAACTATAAGAGTGAGAAGATTTTGGTTAGGCTTGTTTAATGAAGAAATTCGATAAAAATCAATTTTCGAGACTAGGGGTAAAATGGTCATTTTGCTAAAGTTTGTGGGCAAAATGGTCATTTTGCCAAATTATGATTTTGGAATTGTTTAGATGAAATTAGTGACTAAACTAGTGAAATTGCGTTCATATAGATCAAGAAGAGCGTGGAGTCAACCTTGACCAAGGCAAAGGCAATGTCTTAGATTAAATTCCACATTTCCCGTATTTCGCACCGAGGTAAGTTTATATGTAAACGATACCTATTTTATTAATGTTTTTACTCATAAATGCCTTATATGATATGTGGTTAAATTTTATTGACTTTGAATGAAAACGTGAGAAATGAGAGTATGGGTAAAATTTCATATAACCATGATAAAGGTGGGCTATGTGTGAACCCACCGAGTGATAGTTGAAATTAGTGAGCTAAGTGCGTTATCATTCAAAATTATTGAATAAGGTGGGCTAAGTGCGAAACCACTATAAATTATTGATAAAGGTGAGCTATGTGCGAAACCACCGTAAATTATTCATAATAGTGGGCTAAGTGTGAAACCACCTTATTATTAACGTCACTATGAATGGCTATGTGTGAATTTATCTTGTATGGTTCATTGCATGAACGTGTATATTGTGGAATCATTTAAATGAAATTTATGAGTGTTGTGGCGATAAATAAGTGTAGGAAATTGATAAACGTTAATTTATACATATTTTTACCTCATGTTTAGCCTATATTTCGAATGAATTATTATCAATTTAGTGAGAATTGGTGCTCTTAATCTTTTAATTGGTGCTCTTAATCTTTCTTTTTCATATCTTATATTCAGGAGAGCATAGGGAAGAGAAAAGAACGGAAAAAGGACTAAAAATCAGAGAAAATGGGCCAAAATGTGCAAACGCATAGCCCAAGAAGTTATCACATGGCCGTGGCACACGGCCGTGCCACACAAAGATCACACGGCCCAGCCCCCGACAAGCACGGCCTGGCCACACGGCCGTGCCACCCAAGCATTCCAGAACACGGCCTCTTGTCAAAATCACACGGGCGTGGCACACGGGCGTGTTCTAGTCGTGATGAAGAGGAATTTCACTCGGATTTGGATGCTTAGAGGCTAAGAAAGGCTCCCCAAAGCTCTTTATAAAGACCCTAGGAGGCAACTCTAAGGGTGTACTCTTTTTCTCCCAATAGGAGCGCCATCTTTCTGCCAACACGAGGAGTGAAAGCAAGGAATTACTCCAAGGGAAGCCGATTGATTCATCCCAGAAGCTAGAGTTCTACATCAAGACTGAGGATCTCCCTAAATTCCTTTAGAGGTTTTTGGTTTCTTTATGTTTTGCTATTTATTATCTTCTGAGATGTTTCTTTTCTTTATTATGAACTAAACCTCTCAAATACTTGAGGAGGATGAAATCTAAAATAGATCTTGTTATTATTTATTGAGTTATATGATAATTGCTTGAATTGTTCTTAATTATGTGTTCTTCATTCTTGATTTAATAATCCTAGGTAATACTTCAAGAAATTGATGTGCTTAGAGCAGAGGAGCAGAAGTCCCTGTGATAAGAGTAGATCTACCATAATTAAGCGGAGTTGCATGCAACCCTAGACATAGGGCGACATAAATCTGCCGGATTAGGGTCAAACCTAATATGGCGATCCATAGATCGAATTAATGCAACCTAGGGAGTTAATTAATAAAGGAACTTTAATTAACAACTTAGGCCTGGTTGCTCTATGCCTCGACGGAGGGTTTAGCATAAGTTAGTGATCTCTACGGATCAAGGCAAGTAATCAATTATATAGTTCAAGAAATCAATAACAAGTGAAGTCTAGGTGGATTCTCCCTTGAGTATTGCTCATATCAATCAGTTTTCCTGAAATTTTTTCCTCAATTTACTTTTTGTGCACTTTTAGTTAGTTTTAGAATTAGTTTAAATCAACTCTCTTTATTTTTAGGCTAGATAATAGAAAGCAAGTAAGTACTAGTACTTTTGGTTCCCTTGGGTACGATAACTCGGTCTTGCCACAAAACTATACTATTGTTCGACAGGTGCGTTTGCCTTTAAGGTCGTGATATTAGTTAGTTTAGGTGTGATCAGTTTTATAAATTTTATTACTTAATATCGCGAGCCATTATCAAGTTTTTGGCACCATTGCCGGGGAATTAAAATTTTACGAAAACTCGATTTCTATTACTTTAGCCATCACTATATTTATATATATTTATTTATTTTTCTTTTGATTTTATTTCCAGTTTTTATTTATTTATTTTTATTTTCTTTTAAATTTTTGAATTTTCGTTGCTTTTTCTTTTTAGGTATTTTTAGTTTATGACTAGAAACAACCCAACAGGACCACTACTTTTTGACGAAGATCTAGAAGCGATAGTTTACAGAAATTGCAGAGAAATTAGACGCAGTTTACATTATCCAGAACAAGAACCTGAGCAAGAGCCATAACCTACAAAAGAGATGGAGGCGAATCAAAACGTTCCACCACCTCCAGCACTGCCAGCAGAACCAGTAAACTAGGATGCAGCTCCTCGCACTATGTATGATTATGCTAAACCTAGTTTGATTGGTACCCAAACTAGCATTATTCGACCTGCTATTGCTGCTAATAATTTTGAATTAAAACTAACACTATTCAGATGATTCAGCAGTTTGTGCAGTTTGATGGTTTACAGGACGAAGATCCAAATTCACATTTAGCGAATTTCTTGGAATTTTGTGATACTTTTAAAATAAATGGTGTTTCTGACGATGCCATTCGCTTGAGGCTATTTCCATTCTCTTTGAGAAATAAAGCCAAACAGTGGTTAAATTCCTTACCACGAGGCTCAATCACTACGTGGGAACAAATGACCGAAAAATTTTTACTCAAATATTTTCCTCCAGCTAAAATAGCTAAATTACGAAACGATATTTCTTCTTTTATGTAGATGGATTTAGAAACACTTTATGATGCATGGGAGAGATAGAAAGATCTTTTGAGAAGGTGTCCTTATCATGGTCTACCTTTGTGGCTACAAGTTCAAACCTTCCACAACGGTTTAAATCCGTCAACCAGACAAATGATCGATGCAGCCGCAGGATGGACGATTAATAATAAAACACCTGAAGCAGCTTATGAATTTATTGAAGAGATGTCATTGAATAATTATCAATGGCAAGTCATGAGGACAAAACCGACGAAAGCTGTAGGAGTCTATAATATTGATGCTGTTACTATGCTTACTAACCAAGTAGAACTTCTAAATAAAAAGTTTGATAATTTTGTTAGTTCTACGCAGGCACAACCAGTGATGCAATGCGAAGCGACTCAAGGAAACACGTTCAATCCAGATTTCGCATCTTATGGACACAGCATGGAAACTGAACAAGCCAACTATATGGGTAACAATTCTAGATCTCAAAATAACCCTTATAGTAATGCTTACAATGCAAGTTGGAGAAATAACCCAATTTTTTCATAGGGAGGACAAGGAAATCAAAGACAACAGCCTCCTCCAGGATTTCAGCAGCCACCACTGCAACAGGAGAAGAAGCTGAATCTTGAAGAGATGTTTACCAAATTTATGGCCGCATCAGAAACCTATTTTCAAAGCACTGAAACGGCACTGAAAAATCAACAAGCATCAATTCGAGGGCTTGAAAACCAAATCGGTCAACTTGCGAAGTTGATTTCAGAAAGACCACAAGGTGGATTACCAAGTAACACTGAGCCAAATCCCAGAGAACATGTCAAAGCGATTACTTTAAGAGATGGAAAGGTCCTAGTCGAGCCAAAAAAGAAGACTATTCTAGAACCTTCAGAAGAAAAGGTAGAGGAACGCAAGGACAACACTCCACCACCACTCAAGGAATACAAACCGCGTATCCCATATTCGGCAAAATTGAAGAAGGACCATACAGACGCTCAATTCGGTAAGTTCCTTGAACTTTTTAAACAATTACACATTAACTTACCTTTTGTTGAAGCGATTGCACAGATGCCGAAGTATGTGAAGTTCCTTAAAGAACTTCTGACAAATAAAAGGAAGTTGGAAGAATTGGCCAGAGTAGAACTCAATGAGGAATGCTAAGCTATTCTCCAAAATAAACTACCGGCAAAACTGAAAGATCCAGGGAGTTTTACTATTCCTTATTTGATTGGTAGTTTACTTATTAATAAAGAATTAGCTAATTTAGGTGCTAACATTAATCTCATGCCTTACAAAATGTTCAAACAACTAGGTCTAGGGGAACCTAAGCCCACTAGGATGAGTATTCAATTAGCCGATAGATCTGTTAAATATCCTAGGGGAATCATTGAAGATGTGCTAGTAAAGGTAGATAAATTTATATTCCCTGTTGATTTTGTTGTACTCGACATGGATGAGGATATTGAAGTACCTTTAATTTTGAGACGTCTATTTTTAGCCTCTACTAGAGCTGTTATTGATGTAGGAGATGGTAAATTAGTACTTAGAGTTGGTGAGGAAGAAGTTGTCTTTAAAATCTATGATTCCATGAGATTCTCTAAAGAACAAGATGATTCTTGTTATTTTTTTGATTTTATTTACTATTTTGCTCAAGATAATTTCCAGGAACATTCTCTCACAGACACGTTGGAACTGTGTCTTGTTCAAGGTAGGGGGAGATGAAACCACCACCGAAATTGATGAAGTAAGGAAAGAGTTGGATTCTAATGCAATCATCACTAGGCATATAAGTTATGAAAATATAAAGATGAGTGATGAATTGAGACAGAAACCTTCCATTACTGAACCCCCTAAATTAGAACTAAAACAACTGCCAGATCATTTAGAGTATGCCTTTTTAGGGGAAGAATCAACTTTACCAGTCATTATCGCATTCGATTTAAGCATTGCAGAGAAAGAGGAACTACTCCACGTGTTAAGAGAACACAGACGTGCTATAGCTTGGAAAATATTAGATATCAAGGGAATTAATCCTTCTTTCTGCACCCACAAAATTTTAATGGAGGACGAATTCAAACCATCAGTGCAAGCCCAGAGACGATTGAATCCCAACGTGAAGGAAGTTGTAAAAGCCGAGGTAATTAAACTTCTAGATGCAGGTATTATTTATCCTATTTTTGACAGTTCTTGGGTAAGCCCTGTGCAGGTTGTTCCTAAGAAAGGTAGATTGACCGTGATGTCTAATGACAAGGAAGAGTTAATACCTACAAGAACAGTCACAGGATGGAGAGTTTGCATTGATTACAGGAAGTTGAATGACACCACTCGGAAAGATCATTTTCCATTGCCTTTTATTGATCAGATGTTGGAAAGATTGTCTGGTCATATGTATTATTGTTTCTTAAACGGCCTCTCTGGTTACTTCCAAATCCCGATAACTCCAGAAGATCAGGAAAAAATGACATTCACATGTCCATACAGTATGTTTGCTTATCGCAGAATGCCTTTTGGTTTATGTAACGCTCCTGCTACTTTTCAGCGATGCATGTTAGCTATCTTCAATGAATTCGTGGAAGACATCATGGAGGTATTTATAGATGATTTCTCCGTTTTTGGTAATTCTTTCCAACTTTGTCTTAATAATCTAGAACGTGTTTTGATAAGATGTGAAGAGACAAATTTAGTGCTAAACTGGGAAAAATGACACTTTATGGTTCAAGAGGGTATTGTTTTAGGACATAAAATTTCTAGTAAAGGGATAGAGGTAGATAAAGCAAAAATTGAAACTATTGAAAAATTACCTCCCTCTAACTCAGTTAAGGCTATACGAAGTTTTTTAGGACATGCCAGTTTTTATCGCCGATTCATTAAAGACTTTTTTAAATAGCTAGGCCTTTAACAAAGTTGCTAGAAAAAGACGTGCCTTTCAATTTTGACCAAGAATGCTTAGAATCCTTCAATACTCTTAAGGAAAAATTAACCAATGCACCAATCATGATTTCACCCGATTGGAACTTACCTTTTCAGCTAATGTGCAATGTAAGTGATTTTGCAATAGGTGCATTTTTGGGACAGCGAAGAGACAAGCACTTTCAATCGATCTACTATGCTAGCAGAACTCTAACAACTACCCAAGCAAATTATACTACCACAGAAAAAGAATTGCTAGCTGTTATTTTTGCATTTGATAAATTTAGATCTTATCTGATTTTGTCAAAAGTCATTGTGTCTACTGACCATTCTGCTCTTCACTATCTTTTAGCCAAAACCGATGCAAAACCTCGACTAATAAGATGGATTCTATTGCTACAGGAATTCGATTTAGAGATAAAGGACAAGAAGGGAGCTAAAAATTTAGCAGCAGATTACCTTTCAAGATTGGAAAACATGCAGCCAACATATCTCGATAAGATAAACAACTTGTTCCCTGAAGAACAACTCTTATCCTTAGCAGATACAATAGTGCCTTGGTTTGCCGATTTTGCAAATTATTTAGCAGCTAACATAACCCTAAAAGGGTTGACACATCAACAGAAGAAGCGATTCTTCGCTAATGTGAAAAACTACTTTTGGGATGATCCTTTTCTTTTTCGAATTTGTGCAGACCAGGTTATTCGGAGATGTGTTACTGAAACAGAAGCATACCAGATTCTAAATCACTGCCATTTAGGACCCACAGGAGGACATCACAGTGGAGCTAGAACTGCTCATAAGGTACTCGAATCAGGCTTTTATTGGCCTACACTTTTCAAAGATGCCAACAGGTATGTGATCTCTTGTGATAAATGTCAACGAATAGGTAACATCTCTCAACATAATGAAATGCCTCAGAACTATATACTTTCATGTGAAATATTTGATGTATGGGGTATTGATTTCATGGGGCCATTCCCTACTTCATTTGGGAATAAGTATATATTAGAAGCAGTAGATTACATGTCAAAATGGGTGGAAGCCCAAGCCTTGCCTACTAATGATGCTAGAATGGTAGTACGATTTTTAAAGAAACTTTTCTCTCGATTTGGAACACCTAGGATAATTATTAGTGATAGAGGTACTTATTTTTGCAATGCCCAGTTTGAAAAAGTTTTAAAAAGGTATGGAGTACACCATAGGATAGCTACCCCCTATCACCCACAAACCAGTGGTCAAGTCGAAGTAACAAATAGGGAATTAAAACGTATCCTAGAGAAAACAATAGAAACAAATAGAAAAGATTGGTCAAGAAAAATAGAGGATGCATTATGGGCCTATAGATCTGCTTTCAAAACACCCATAGGTACATCTCCCTATAAACTCGTCTATGGAAAAAGTTGTCATCTACCATTTGAACTTGAACACAAGGCATTCTGGGCTATAAAATTTTTAAACCTTGATTTCAAACTTGCAGGTGAGAATAGACGAATGGTGTTGCAATGCCTACAAAAGCTCACGACTATACAAGGAAGTCATGAAGCACCGTCATGATAAACAACTGAAATAACCTAAGCAGTTTAAATCAGGTGATCTTGTCTTACTCTACAACTCGAGGCTGAGACTATTCCCTGGAAAACTCAAGTCAAGGTGGTCAGGTCCATTCACTGTTGAAAATGTCTTTCCATACGACACCATTGAGGTAACTCACCCTAACCATGGTACATTCAAGGTAAACGGCCATAGGCTTAAATATTATAGAGGTGAGAATTTTACAGAAAACAGGGAGGGGCTTCGGCTCCATGAAATTCTGTCATGACACATCCAGGCAGAGTCGAGCTTAGACTCTAAATAAGCGCTTCTCGGGAGGCAACCCGAGCACTAACTTAGTAAATTTTCATCTATTTTGTTTTTAGTATTTTTCATGCATTGCTCTAACCCTTTTTAATGCAGAGGTCTAGGACCCCACGGCCATGCCCATGGGCGTGTCCCAGGCCGTATGCACCCTGCAAATAGAGACACGGTCGTGTACCAAGGCCGTGTATAAACAAAGCAAAAATTTTCCCAAAATAAGGGCTACCGATAAAACCCCATGGCCCTGCGATATGGTCGTGGCGACCTTTCGACTTCAACATGGGCTACCATCAAACACCCCACGGCCGTGCGACATGGCCATGGCAACCCCGCAGTATCCACACGGGCTCACGTAACGCCACACGCCCGTGTTCCCAGACCATGGAAGACACTGTCAAATTTCACACAGCCGTGGAACCTATCACACGACCGTGTAAAACACGAAGACGATCGCACACGGTCGTGTACACCATCACACGACCGTGTGAGTAACGAAGACCCGATCTTCTACGGCCGTGTGAATCAAGTACACGGGCTTGCTCATCGAAACTAGGTGTGCCATAACCACCGATTTTTGAAAGACACAGGTAAAACACGACTCACACGGGCGTGTGACATGCCCGTGTAACCCAAACACTATAAATAAGGAGCCACTATTCACCTTCCCTTTCACTCAAAACCTAAATTCTCTCATCCAAACTCCTCCCCAAACCACCACTAGCGCTGCCACAGCCCTCAAAACACCACTATACCCGAATTCAGCCAACCCACGCCCGTGTAAACTCTACCCACGACCGTGCACCCTCAATTTTGGTTCTATTCTCTCAATTTTTCTCAATTATTTGTTTTTATCTCATTTTCATTATTTATATTTTTAATTTTATGGAATTAGGAAAAATAGGATGAATAATCTAGAATAGTATAGAATATATTAGGATTACATGCCACTTAATTTCATTTTCGCTTGCCATTTAGATTTCATTTTCTTTGCCATTTAAACTCATATTTGCATGCCATTTTGTCATATTTTTAGTATATATACATACCAATAGTTCTACATTTTGTTACAAGTTAATATGATTAGATTCTACTATTTAGGTTAATCCTCATTTTTATTTTTTAGAACACTGTCATTTTAATCTATATTTTACTTCTTATCTATCTAGTTTAATTTTAATATTTAGGACTAATGATTTTGTTATTTTATTTTAGATACCATGTCATCATCGCGCGCTAAGAAGGCTGCTGTCCCCTTTTCCAGAAAACGGAAGGGACCGAGAAGTTTATCATCGAGGCCCACCTCTGAAGTGCGCCACCCATTCCTCATATTTCCGCAGGACTCCCAGGAGGAACGCTATCAGTTACTCCGAGCTCGAACTATTTCTATGGGTCGATGCATCGATTGGGAGGCCCTCGAGTAAATAAGTTTGGTAGACGACATCCGAGCCCTACTGACTACTGACCCATGGGACCAGTTCTTCCGGATTGTGAAGCCCACCTACTTAGAACTCACCCTCGAGTTCTGCTCCACCTTCCACCTCTAGACCGTAATGAATAGATTCGATGATCCAGGCACGGTCCAATTCCATTTAGAAGGTCTCGTACGACAGATGAGTCTACCAGGGTTTGGCATGGCCCTCGGTCTTTATACCGAGTAATTCATAGCAGAGGATGACTTCCCCACCCTTTCCCGTCGCATCTATATCTGGCCCGTCGACTGTTGGTACGAGATTACTTTGGGGCGGCAAGTTTATAACCCTGATATCCTCGTGATAAGAAGTAATAAAATTTATAAAGAACTTGATCAAACCCAAACTAACTAATATCACGACGTTTAAAGGCAAGCGCACCTATCGATAGCAGTATAGTCTAGTGATAAGATCAAGTATCGTACCCAAGGGAACCGAAAGTACTATTACTCACTTCCTTTCTATTATTTAACCTAGAAATTAAATGGGGATTTGTTTAAAACTAAATTCTAAAATCTAAACTAAGAATAAAACAAAAGAAAAAGTAAATTGGGAAGACTTTTTAGGGAAAGCTAATTGATATGATTAATACTCAAGGGAGAATCCACCTAGACTTCACTTGTTATTATCTTCTTGAATTATACGAGTTATTTACTTGACTTGATCCGTAGAGATCCCTAATCTATGCTAAACCCTCCGTCGAGGTGAAGAGCAACTAGGCCTAAGTTGTTAATTAAAGTTCCTTTATTAATTAACTCCCTAGGTTGCATTAATTCGATCTATGGTTCCCCATATTAAGTTTGACCCTAATCCGGCAGATTTATGTCGCCCTATGTCTAGGGTTGCATGCAACTCTGCTTAATTATGGTAGATCTACTCTTATCACAGGGACTTTTGCTCCTCTGCTCTAAGCACATCCAATTCCTGAATTAATACCTAGGATTATTAATTCAAGAATTAAAACACATAATTAAGAACAATTCAAATAATTATCATATAAATCAAGAATAAATAACCAGATCTGTCTTAGGTTTCATCCCCCTCTAGTATTTGAGGGGTTTAGTTCATAATGATAAAAGAAAACATCTCAGAAGTTATCAAATAACAAATCATAAAAGAAACCAAAAACCCCTGAAGGAATTTAGGAGAATCCTCTATGTTGATGCAGAATTTCGACTTTTGAGATGAATCAATTGGCTTCTCCCTTCGAGTAATCCCTTGCTTCTACCTGTGGTGTGGTAGAAAGACGAGAGGAAACGAGTATAGAGGGTGTGTAAAAGTGGGAAGAAGGCCCTCGTATATGTTGCCTCATGGGATCTTTATATAGAGAAGTTTTGGGGACTCTTTCTTAGCCCCTAAGCATCCCAATTCGAGTGAAATTCGTCTTTCCCACGACTAGAACACGCCCGTGTGGGTTTCGACAGAGGCTGTGTGATTTAGCACGCCCGTGTATATTGGCCGTGCTTGTCGGGACTTTGTCCGTATGAGCTTTGTGAGGCACGCCCGTGTGGCACGGCCGTGTGGCACCTCTTGGCCCGTGTGATTCGTGCATTTTGGTTCATTTTTCACCGTTTTGGGCCCGTTTTCTATTCTTTTATCTTCCCTAGGCTCTCCTGAGTATAAGATATGAAAAAGAATGGTTAAGAGCACCAATTCTCACTAATTTGATACTAATTCATCCAAAATATAGGCTTAACATGAGGTAAAAATATGTATAAATTAACGCTTATCAAATACCCCCACACTTAAGCCTTTGCTTGTCCTCAAGCAAAATCTCAATCCCTAAAGGAAACCATTCTTCTTAATCTACAACCCTTATCAATAATATTTCAAATTAATCCACAGGTAGTCATACAATGAAAATTCAATCTAAAGAACATTTAGGACTCAATCACTCTAAGTTGAGAATTTTATCATTGAAAACATAAGTCCCTTCCTTCCTTCTAAGTAGTTATCTCACCATCTTAATTAACAGGAGTTGACATCCTCACTAAAGGTTCACTCTATTCACTCGAAGTGTTTAGGGTTCAAATTTAAGGCACTCCTTAGTCAACCTGAAAAGTTATTACCATAGGCTTGCAAGAAAATCACATCTCCACCACTATAGTTTGATATGATACATTGATCAAAAGGTCTTTTTATGGTTGTAACGGGGCTTGGTTAGGGGTGTTGTCACAGGCTGCAAAAAAAAGTTAGAATCGAGATTGAACTTGAAAAATTATCTAGCTAGAAAAATCTCTACCTCTGGAACATATTTCTTAGCCAATTCTTGTGATATTATCATTTCCGCCTTGGTAGCCTTAAAATAGAAACATGCAGAAACTTTGACGAACTATTTACAATCTATAATTTACAATCGAATTTCACTGTATGCACTTTTTTTTTTAAGAACAATCCAAATAATTACAATAAAGTGAACAAAACTTTACAATCTGGCAGAGAGAATAAAGCTAGATGAAAAATTCAACTCAAATCTCGACAAAAATAGGGATCAAAATAATTGAATGAAATTCGACAAAAATGGGTTATTGGTTAATAATTAGAGGGTGAGTCAAGGAAAAGGTTGTTAGGCTCAACGGGGTTCACTAGGGGTTAGATTTATGTAGGAAGGCTTTTTCTGTGGAGTAAGTGGGTTACATCCTAGGTGCCTTTATCATTTCAGTATATCAAATCAATGATGTGGTCTCGACATGTATAATCGAAGCAAGTTCTAGAATAACAATTCAGTATTGACTCACTCAAAGCAATAATAAAAGTGAGCACGAAGAAAATGTATGCTCAATAGGCTCAAAATCTCACCAGAATTACGGTTTTTGATGTCAATCTTGCGAATTTCAAATCTCAAAATAATACTTAACATTAGGGAAAATAACTTATGCAAAAATTGGGGATTCTCAAAAAATTTCAACTTATCATGCTTGATTCTCTAATGTTTTAAAGTTTGAATAGTCAAAGTACAAGCACCTATATCTTAATTCTCAATATATCAATAGAAATCATAAACTAATCAGGATAAATTCCTAATAGGAGACTGAAGATATTGCTATTAGGAAAAGTTCAGGGGTTTCAAAGATAGTATAAAAAGTGAAAGTACGTTACCCCCCACACTTAAGATGTACATTACCCCCAATGTATAAGGAAAATATTAACAACAATAAAAGCATAAAATCATAAGATAGGGGAGGGTATGAAACTCCCTGCTTTGGATGGATTAGTGGAAGAGCTGGTAGGTTTGGCATTGTGTTCCCTTTTTCGTAGAGATTTGAGCTGTAGAGCTCCTTTGAAACTGCGAAGGGGTTTATTAGTCGTGGGAGGTTAAGATGAAGAGGGATTACTTCGTTAGGAGATAGCCGTTATGATAATAAAATAGAAATTTTACGAAAATTCAAAATAAAGAAATATATAAGAAAATTAAAAAACTGCAAAAGGAAAAAGAAAGACTAATATTAAAGGTTAAGATTAGTGTATACTAAGGAAAGAAAATAAAGAAAAACAAAAGATAAAATAAAATAAAATAAGATAAAAAGTAAGAATAAAATAAAATAAAAGAGGATCTAATCCTCTGGTGGGTGTCGTGGTGGTGGGACGATGCCAAGGTGATGACATATGTGCGCTAAGGTGGCGTCGATGTAATCGAGGCACTGTTCAAAGTGGTCCAGGCGCTCGCATATGTCAACACTGGAAGCTGCCGTCTGGTGTGATCGTGTAGGGCGTGGTGGCTCAGCTGGCGCATCCTCGGCTGGTGGTGGTGATGAGACATCATCAGGAATGTCCTCTGGATCCTCGCCTTCTTGGACAAGGCAGAAGTGAAAGTGGTCGCCACCGAGTCGTCTCTCGACCATCCTCATCGAAAGCATGCTCTGGATGCCCTGGGAGGACATCTGGCCAAGTAATGTGTAGGAGGAGGTCTGGGCTGTGGTGTTAAATAGGCCGAAGTAATGGCCTAGTCGAGTGATATACGGGGCCATGGATACGACTCCCTTTCGGTGCCTCTCGGTCTGATGCTGCATGGCGAGGGCGATGAAATATGCAAGGTCGATGGGGCGGCCATTCGCCATGCACCATAAAAAGTAGACGTCGTGTGTGTTGACGACGCCTGTGCTCTCTCGGCGGCCTGTAATAGTATGAGCAAGAAGTGCATGAATATACCTGAGAGAGGGAGGGAGAGCGGAGGCTTTGCTGACGCTAGGGTTGTATAGTTGTCTTCCTGGGGCAATCTCTTTCCAGCAGTCAAAGGGTCAGATATGGATGCGCCTAGAGAGGGTGGGGAAGCTCTCCTCAGCCATAAACTGCGCGGTGTAAAGCCCGAGTGCCACACCGAACTCTGGGACGCTGAGCTGTCGAACGAGTCCTCCCAAACGAAACTGGACCGTCCCAAGATCGTCGAACCGTGTCATCAACGTCTGAAGGTGGAATGTAGCACAGAACTCGAGAGTGAGTTCAAGGTATGTGGGCTCTACGATCCGAAAGAACTGGTCCCAAGGGTCGGTGGCGAGCAGGGCCCGGACATCATCTGCCAAGCGTATTTCTGCGAGGGCACTCCAGTCGATGCATCGGCCCATCGTGATATTGCGTGCACGCAGCAGCTGGTAGCGCTCTTCCTGAGAGTCTTGTGGAAATTGAAGAAATGGGTGGCGCATCTCGGAAGTGGGCCTAGTTGAAGAGCTCCCTGGTCCTTTTCGTTTCTTAGATGCGGGGACGGCAGCTTTCTTAGCTCGGGAAGATGACATGGTATCTACAAAAATTTATTAGGAAAAGACAAATAATATAAAAGAAATGTAAATATTTAAAATAAAGAGGCTGAGGAAGAAAATGAACATGTTCCTAATATGAAAATTTACCTTGGTAGTAAAATCTAATCATTTTTTAGGTTGGGGATAAAAATAAAAAATCTTCTATGAATGGATGTATATATACTAAACTAAATAACAAATGGCATAATTATGTGCGTCTAAGTGGCCTATTTACAAGGTATATTAAGTGGCAACTAACTATGATGTTAAATGGCAGAAAATTGTGAAATGGAATCTAAAATGGCAAGCAAAATTAGAATTCTAAACTATTCTAGATTATTCTCTATTTCCTAATTCTCTAATAGCCTAAATCAATAGTACTAATAAATAAATAAAATAATAAAAGAATGTAATGTAAAAACCAAAAAATACAGTAAAAATAAATAAATGAGAAAAAAGAAGAAAAATAGAACCAAAATTGGTGTCACACGGTCGTGGGTACTGTTGCACGGGCGTGTGGATCGTGGAAATCTGGTATGGTGGCGGTAGGAGGGCTGGGATGGTGTTTGTGGAGGTTTGGGGAAGGTTTGGGGAGAAAATCTTAGGGTTTGGGTGAAATGGGAGGGTAGAAATGGCCCTGTATATATACATTTTAGGTCGCACGGGCATGTCGCACGCCCGTGTGAGTCATGTTTAGCCCGTGTTTTTCGAAAATTGGACGTTTTGGCTTGCCACGCTCGATGAGCACGCCCGTGTATAGTTTGAGCACGGCCGTGGAGATTGGTCCTTCGTTAAACGCACGGGCGTGTAATAAGGTGCACGGGCGTGTCTGAATTGACAGTAGCTTCCACGAGCTTATGGTACAGACGTGTGTTGCTATGTTTGCCCGTGTGGAAGATGCAGGGTTGCCACGGCTATTTCGCACGGCCGTGCGTTTTCCTGTCTTACCCGTGTGGATTGCGATGAGTCGCCACGACCATATCGCACGGCCGTGGGAGTTTATCGGAAGCCCGTGTTTTGGGGAAACGGTGCTCTGTTTGCACACGGTCTGCCCCCACGATCGTGTTTCTGCTTTTTAGTATACATACGGCCTTAGGCACGCCCGTGTGCCTGGCCGTGTGGTCCATATTTTCTACAGGAAAAACGTTAGTTTATGCAATAAAATTATGAAAAATTTTAAAAAAAGGAGAAACTTACTACGTTAGTGCTCGGGTTGCCTCCCGAGAAGCGCTTATTTAGAGTCTAAGCTCGACTCTTCCTAGAGGTGTCAAGAAGAAACGGGATGGAGCCTAAGCTTCTCCTTATTTTCTGTAAAGTTCTCACCTATATAATGTTTTAGCCTATGGCCATTTACCTTGAAAGTACCGTGGTTGGGGTGAGTTACCTCGACAGTGCCATATGGAAAGACTTTGAGAACGGTAAACGGACCTGTTTTGAATTGCTTGGGTTGTTTTAGCCTTTTGTCATGACGTTGCTTTACGGCTTCCTTATATAATCGTGAGTTCTCGTACGCGTTGTAGCGCCATTCATCTAGCTCGTTTAGCTGCAGAAGTCTCTTTTCGCCTGTACTTTTAAGATCAAGGTTTAGAAATTTTATAGCCCAGAATGCTTTGTGCTCGAGTTCAAATGGTAGATGGCAATTTTTTCCATAAACGAGTTTATAAGGAGATGTTCCTATGGGTGTTTTAAATGCAGTTCTGTAAGCCCATAATGCATCATCTAATTTCCTAGACCAGTCATTCCTATTTGATTCTATTGTCTTTTCTAAGATGCGTTTAGTTCTCTGTTCGTTGCTTCGACTTGACCGCTAGTTTGTGGGTGGTAGGGGGTGGCTGTTCTGTGGTGTACTCCATATTTTCTTAGGGTTTTTTCAAATTGGGTATTGCAAAAATGTGTGCCCCTATCACTTATGATTATCCTAGGTGTTCCAAATCGAGAAAAATTTTCTTCAGAAATCGTACTACCATTCTAGCATCATTTGTGGGTAAGGCTTGAGCTTCTACCCATTTTGACATGCAATCTACTGCTACTAGTATGTACTTATTTCCGAATAAATTAGGAAAGGGTCCCATGAAATCTATACCCCATACATCGAATATTTCACATGAAAGCATATAATTTTGAGGCATTTCATTAAGTTGGGAGATATTACCTGTTCGTTGGCATTTATCACAAGAGGTCACATACCTGTTGGCGTCTTTGAAAAGAGTAGGCCAGTAAAAACCTGATTCGAGTACTTTGTGAGCGGTTCTGTTTCCACTGTGATGTCCTCCTGTGGGTCCTGAGTGGCAGTGTTCCAAAATTTGATATGCCTCTATGTCATCCACGCATTTTCGTATAACCTGGTCTGTTAAATTTAGGAGTTGTTCCTCAGGGAACATATCGTTTATATTCTCAAGGTACCTGGGCTGTGTATTTTCTAATCTTGAGAGGTGATCTGCCGCTAAGTTTTCAGCTCCTTTCTTGTCTTTAATTTCTAAGTCGAATTCCTGTAAGAGTAAAATCCATCTTATTAAACGAGGTTTTGTGTCAGGTTTGGCTAAGAGATATCGAAGAGCTGAATGGTCAGTAAAAACGATGACTTTAGACAAGATTAAATAAGATCGAAATTTATCAAAAGTAAAAATAACGGCTAGTAGTTCTTTTTCCGTGGTGGTGTAGTTGGCTTGAGCGGCTGTCAATGTTCTGCTAGCATAGTAAATCGGTTGGAAATGCTTGTCTCTTCGCTGTCCAAGAACTGCACCTACGGCAAAATCACTTGCATCGCACATCAGTTCAAAAGGCAAATTCCAATCAGGTGAAATCATAATTGGCGCATTGACTAACTTGTCTTTAAGGGTGCTAAAAGACTCTAAGCATTCTTGGTCGAAGTTAAAAGGTATGTCTTTTTCTAGCAATTTAGTTAAATGCTTAGCTATTTTAGAAAAGTCCTTAATGAATCTACGATAAAAACCGGCATGTCCTAAAAAACTTCTTATAGCCTTAACTGAACTGGGAGGGGATAGTTCTCAATAGTTTCAACTTTAGCTTTGTCTACCTCTATTCCTCTGTTAGAGATTTTATGTCCTAGCACAATACCTTCCTGAACCATGAAATGACATTTTTCCCAATTTAGCACTAGATTTGTCTCTTCACATCTCATCAAAACAAGCTTTAAATTATTTAGACAGTGTTGGAAAGAGTTACCGAAAATGGAGAAATCATCCATGAATACCTCCATAATATCTTCCACAAATTCGTTAAAGATAGCTAGCATGCATCACTGAAAAGTAGCAGGAGCGTTACATAAACCAAAAGGCATTCTACGATATGCAAACGTACCGTATGGGCATGTGAACCTCGTTTTTTCCTGATCTTCTGGAGCTATCGGAATTTGGAAGTAACCGGAGAGGCCATCTAGGAAGTAGTAATACATGTGACCGGCTAATCTTTCTAACATTTGATCGATAAAGGGCAGAGGAAAAATGATCTTTTCGTGTGGCGTCATTTAGCTTTCGGTAATCTATGCATACTCTCCATCCTGTGACTGTTCGTGTTGGCACGAGTTCTTCTTTGTCATTGGACACCATGGTTAGCCCACCTTTTTTAGGAACAACCTGCACGGGGCTTACCCAAGAACTATCAGAAATAGGATAAATGATACCTGCATCAAGAAGTTTAATTACCTCGGCTTTTACGACCTCCTTCATGTTAGGATTTAATCGTCTCTGAGCTTGCACTGCTGGTTTATATTCATCTTCCATTAAAATCTTGTGGGTACAGAAAGAAGGATTAATTCCTTTGATATCCGAAATTTTCCAGGCTATGGCTTGCCTATGTTTTCTTAAAACCTGGAGCAGTTCTTCCTTTTCTCTAGATCCTAAATTTGATGCAATAATGACCGGTAAAGTTGAGTTCTCCCCTAAAAAGGCATATTCTAAGTGTTCTGGCAGTTGTTTTAACTCTAACTTAGGGGGTTCCTCAATGGAAGGTTTCTACCTTAGCTTATCATGCATCTTTAAATTTTCATAGCTTATATGTCTGGTGATAGTTTCGCTAGAGTCTAACTCTTTTCTTACCTTCTCTACTTCTAAGGAGGTTTCACCCTCCCCCTGAATGAGACATAGTTCCAGAGTGTCGGTGATAGAGATTTCCTGCAAATTATCTTGAACATAGTGATTAATTATATCGACAAAATAACATGAATCATCTTGCTCTCTAGAAAATTTCATAGCATCATAGATTTTGAAAATCACTTCCTCTTCCCCAACTCTAAGAACTAATTTACCATCTCTAACATCAATAATAGCTCTAGCAGTGGCTAAAAATGGGCGTCCTAAAATTAAAGGTACGTCAATGTCTTCGTCCATGTCAAGCACAACAAAATCTACAGGGAATATAAATTTATCGACTTTTACTAGCACATCCTCAATGATTCCCCTAGGATACTTAACAGATCTATCGGGTAATTGAATGCTCATCCTAGTGGGTTTAGGTTCCCCTAGACCTAGTTGTTTGAACATTTTATAAGGCATGAGATTAATACTTGCACCTAAATCAGCCAATGCTTTATTGATAATTAAGCTACCAATTAAACAAGGGATAGTAAAACTCCCTGGATCCTTTAGCTTTGTTGGCAGTTTATTTTGGAGAATGGCTGAACACTCTTCGTTGAGTTCCACTGTGGCTAACTCTTCCAGCTTCCTTTTGTTCGTCAGGAGCTCTTTTAGGAATTTCGCGTATTTCGGCATCTGTGAAATTGCTTCAACAAAGGGTAAGTTAATATGTAATTGTTTGAAAAGTTCAAGAAACTTACCGAATTGGGCGTCTGTTTGGTCCTTCTTTAATCTTGCTAGGTATGGGATGCGCGGTTTGTATTCTTTGAGTGTTGGAATAGCGTCATTCTTAGATTCCTCTACTAGTTCGTGGGCATGCTTCTTTTCTGGTTCTGCTAGCATTTTACCATCTCTTAGGGTGATTGCTTTCACATG
This sequence comes from Gossypium stocksii, assembly GCA_020496765.1. Lineage (NCBI taxonomy): Eukaryota > Viridiplantae > Streptophyta > Magnoliopsida > Malvales > Malvaceae > Gossypium > Gossypium stocksii. Next base: position 8,189,176 of record CM035622.1, on the reverse strand, counting down.
TTCTTTGGGATTTGGTTCAGTGTTGCTTGGAAGCCCACCCTGAGGTCTTTCTGAGATTAACTTTGCAAGCTGACCAATTTGGCTCTCGAGTCCTTGGATAGAGGCCTGTTGATTCTTTAATGCTGTTTCAGTGTTTTGGAAGCGAGTTTCTGAAGCGGCCATGAATTTGGTGAACATATCTTCAAGATTCGGCTTCTTTTCCTGTTGAGGTGGTGGCTGCTGAAATACCGGAGGCTGTTGTCTTTGATTTCCTTGTCCTCCCCATGAAAAATTTGGGTGATTTCTCCAACCTGCATTATAAATGTTACTATAAGGATTATTTTGAAGTCGAGAGTTATTACCCATGTAATTGGCTTGTTCGGCGTCCATGTTGTGTAGATGGTCTGAATTAAACGTATTTCCTGGGGCTGCATCACATTGCATCACTGGTTGAACCTGCGTAGAACCAACAAAATTATCAAATTTCTTATTCAATAGTTCTACTTGGTTAGTGAGCATAGTAACAGCATCAATATTATAAACTCCTGCGGCTTTTGTCGGCTTTGTCCTCATGACTTGCCACTGATAGTTATTCAATGACATTTCCTCAATAAATTCGTAAGCTGCGTCTGGTGTTTTATTATTGATGGTTCCGCCTGCGGCTGCATCGATCATCTGCCTAGTTGATGGGTTTAACCCATTATGGAAAGTTTGAACCTGTAGCCACAAGGGTAATCTGTGGTGAGGGCATCTTCTTAAAAGATCTTTGTACCTTTCCCAGGCATCATAAAGTGTTTCTAAATCCATCTACACAAAGGAAGAAATATCGTTTCGTAATTTAGCAGTTTTAGCAGGGAAAATATTTAAGCAAAAATTTTTCAGTCATTTGGTCCCACGTGGTGATGGAGCCTCGTGGTAAATAATTTAACCACTGTTTTGCCTTATTTCTCAAAGAAAAAGGAAATAGCCTTAGACGAATGGCGTCATCAGTAACGCCATTGATTTTAAAAGTATCACATAGCTCCAAAAAGTTTGCTAAATGGGCGTTGGGATCTTCATCCTGTAGACCATCAAATTGCACAAACTGCTGAATCATCTGAATAGTGTTAGGTTTTAGTTCAAAATTATTAGCAGCAATAACAGGTCTAACAATGCTAGTTTGAGTACCAATCAAACTAGGTTTAGCATAATCGTACATAGTTCGAGGAGCTGCTTCTGGTTCGGCTGGTAGTGCTGGAGGTTGATGAACATGTTGATTTGCGGCCATCTCTTCAGTAAGTTCTGGCTCTTGCTCAAGTTCCTGCTCTGGATAATGTAGACTTCGTCTAAGTTCCCTACAATTTCTGCGGACTGTGGTTTCCAAATCTTTGTCAAAAAGTAGTGGTCCTGTCGGGTTGTTTCTAGTCATAAACTAGAAAAATTCTAAAAATAAAATAAAATAAAATAAAATAAAATAATTAAAAGGAAAATAAATAAATAATAAAAAAATAATAAAAGTAAAAATAATTAAATAAATAAATAATGGCTAAAGTAATAGAAATCGAGCTTTCGTAATATTTCAGTTAGTTCCCCGGCAACGGCGCCAAAAACTTGATATCCTCGTGATAAGAAGTAATAAAATTTATAAAGAACTTGATCAAACCCAAACTAACTAATATCACGACGTTTAAAGGCAAGCGCACCTATCGATAGCAGTATAGTCTAGTGATAAGATCGAGTATCGTACCCAAGGGAACCGAAAGTACTATTACTCACTTCCTTTCTATTATTTAACCTAGAAATTAAATGGGGATTTGTTTAAAACTAAATTCTAAAATCTAAACTAAGAATAAAACAAAAGAAAAAGTAAATTGGGAAGACTTTTTAGGGAAAGCTAATTGATATGATTAATACTCAAGGGAGAATCCACCTAGACTTCACTTGTTATTATCTTCTTGAATTATACGAGTTATTTACTTGACTTGATCCGTAGAGATCCCTAATCTATGCTAAACCCTCCATCGAGGTGAAGAGCAACTAGGCCTAAGTTGTTAATTAAAGTTCCTTTATTAATTAACTCCCTAGGTTGCATTAATTCGATCTATGGTTCCCCATATTAGGTTTGACCCTAATCCGGCAGATTTATGTCGCCCTATGTCTAGGGTTGCATGCAACTCCGCTTAATTATGGTAGATCTACTCTTATCACAGGGACTTTTGCTCCTCTGCTCTAAGCATATCCGATTCCTAAATTAATACCTAGGATTATTAATTCAAGGATTAAAACACATAATTAAGAACAATTCAAATAATTATCATATAAATCAAGAATAAATAACCAGATCTGTTTTAGGTTTCATCCCCCTCAAGTATTTGAGGGGTTTAGTTCATAATGATAAAAGAAAACATCTCAGAAGTTATCAAATAACAAATCATAAAAGAAACCAAAAACCCCTGAAGGAATTTAGGAGAATCCTCTATGTTGATGCATAATTTCGGCTTCTGAGATGAATCAATTGGCTTCTCCCTTTCAGTAATCCCTTGCTTCTACCTGTGGTGTGGCAGAAAGACGAGAGGAAACGAGTATAGAGGGTGTGTAAAAGTGGGAAGAAGGCCCCCGTCTATGTTGCCTCATGGGATCTTTATATAGAGAAGTTTTGGGGACTCTTTCTTAGCCCCTAAGCATCCCAATTCGAGTGAAATTCGTCTTTCCCACGACTAGAACACGCCCGTGTGCCACGCCTGTGTGGGTTTCGACAGAGGCTGTGTGATTTAGCACGCCCGTGTATATTGGCCGTGCTTGTCGGGACTTTGTCCGTGTGAGCTTTGTGAGGCACGCCCGTGTGGCACGGCCGTGTGGCACCTCTTGGCCCATGTGATTCGGGCATTTTGGTTCATTTTTCACCGTTTTGGGCCCGTTTTCTATTCTTTTATCTTCCCTAGGCTCTCCTGAGTATAAGATATGAAAAAGAATGGTTAAGAGCACCAATTCTCACTAATTTGATACTAATTCATCCAAAATATAGGCTAAACATGAGGTAAAAATATGTATAAATTAACGCTTATCAAACCCCAACGTCAGTAAGGCGACCGCCCTCGCTCCTTCTTTGAGGTACATTCATGCTCTCCTCGCTCACACTCTGATAGGTAGGCGAGAGAGTACAGGCGTCGTCAATACTCATGACGTCTACTTCCTCTGGTGCATGGCAAATGGCCACGCTATCGACCTCGCATACTTCATCGCGCTTGCCATGTAGCACCAGACTAAGCGGCACCGGAAAGGCGTCATATCCATGGGCCCTTACATCAGTCTTTAATGTTCTTTTGATTGAATTTTCATTGTATGCTTACCTGTGGATTAATTTGAACATTATTGATAAGAATTGTGAAGATGAGAAGAATGATTCTTAATTAGGGATTGAGATTTTGCTTGAGGACAAGCAAAGGCTTAAGTATGGGGGTATTTGATAAACGCTAATTTATACATATTTTTACAAGCAAAGGCTTAAGTGTAGGGGTATTTGATAAACGCTAATTTATACATATTTTTACCTCATGTTTAACCTATATTTCGGATAAATTATTATCAATTTAGTGAGAATTGGTGCTCTTAATCTTTCTTTTTCATAGCTTATACTCAGGAGAGCATAGGGAAGAGAAAAGAACAGAAAAGTGACTAAAAACCGGAGAAAATAGGCCAAAATGTGCAAACGCACGGCCCAAGAAGTTATCACACGGTCGTGGCACACGGCCGTGCCACACAAAGATCATACGGCCCAGCCCTTAACAAGCACGGCCTGGCCACACGGCCGTCCCACCCAAGCATTCCAGAACACGGCCTCTTGTCGAAATCACACGGGCGTGGCACACGGGCATGTTCTAGTCTTGATGAAGAGGAATTTCACTCGGATTTAGATGCTTAGAGGTTAAGAAAGGCTCCCCAAAGCTCTATATAAAAACCCTAGGAGGAAACTCTAAGGGTGTACACTTTTTCTCCCAATAGGAGCGCCATTTTTCTGCCAACACGAGGAGTGAAAGCAAGGAATTACTCTAAGGGAAGCCGATTGATTCATCCCAGAAGCTAGAGTTCTACATTAAGACTGAGGATCTCCCAAAATTTCTTCAGGGGTTTTTGGTTTCTTTATGTTTTGCTATTTATTATCTTCTGAGATGTTTCTTTTCTTTATTATGAACTAAACCTCTCAAATACTTGAGGGGGATGAAACCTAAGACAGATCTTGTTATTATTTATTGAGTTATATGATAATTGTTTGAATTGTTCTTAATTATGTGTTCTTCATTCTTGATTTAATAATCCTAGGTATTACTTCAAGAAATTGATGTGCTTAGAGTAGAGGAGCAAAAGTCCCTGTGATAAGAGTAGATCTATCATAATTAAGCGGAGTTGCATGCAACCCTAGGCATAGGGTGACATAAATCTGCCGGATTAGGGTCAAACCTAATATAGGGATCCATAGATCGAATTAATGCAACTTAGGGAATTAATTAATAAAGGAACTTTAATTAACAACTTAGGCCTAGTTGCTCTATACCTTGACGGAGGGTTTAGCATAAGTTAGTGATCTCTACGGATCAAGGCAAGTAATCAATTATATAGTTCAAGAAATCAATAACAAGTGAAGTCTAGGTGGATTTTCCCTTGAGTATTGCTCATATCAATCAGTTTTCCTAAAAGTTTTTCCTTAATTTACTTTTCGTGCACTTTTAGTTAGTTTTAGAATTAGTTTAAATCAACTCTCTTTATTTTTAGGCTAGATAATAGAAAGGAAGTAAGTACTAGTACTTTTGGTTCCCTTGGGTACGATAACTCGGTCTTGCCACTAAACTATACTATTGTTCGACAGGTGCGCTTGCCTTTAAGGTCGTGATATTAGTTAGTTTAGGTGTGATTAGTTTTATAAATTTTATTACTTAATATCGCGAGCCGTTATCAGAAATGTATGTGCTAAGAAGATGAGCTTTGTGCGTAAAATTGTGTTGAGGATATTGGGTAAGGTGTGGGACGAGTAAGTGAATCTATGTCTTGGAAGTATTGGTACAATTGAGTTACATTTTAATTGTCCAATGCTTGGTTATGGTATTAAATGTGTATATATAGACTTACTAAGCTTTATGCTTACCCCTTTCTTTTTAGCATTTTAAGAATATGGCATGTATTAGACTTCATTCTTTTTTTAAGTGTCATGTTATTTTGTGAGCCAAATGTGTTAGGTTGAACTTGAAATACCTCATTTTGTATAAGGCCAAAAGTATTGGCTGATGTTTATCATTGGTTAATGAATGCAAATGTTGATGTTTTACGATTATGCAAAGTAGTTTGGTGAATGCAATTGTTAGGATAGTTGTATGCTTGTTGGTTAGATTGATCATATTAACTTGTGTAGATACCAAATTATGGCTATTGGTTGAGAGTTGGAGTCTTGGTTGTTTGAGTATGCATTTGATCTTGTTTCAGGGTGGCAAAGAGGCTTGATAGTTAGTCTATTTTTGTCCACACGGGTAGACACACGAGCTTGTGTCTAGGCCGTGAGTGACACACGGTCCGCCCATGAGTGTGTGATTAGGCCGTGTGTCCCCTGCACCTTAGGTTGATAAATTAAATGTCCATCATGTACCACACGGGCATGAGACACGGCCGTGTATCTCAACCGTATGAAGGACACGGCCGAGACACAGGCGTGTGCCACGGTCCTATGATTGCTGACGTCAGAAACAAAATGTCAAGGTTTTTGCACACAGGCTGCGACATGGTCGTGTCATGGCCGTGTGAGGGATACGGGCTGAGCACACGGGCGTGTGCCAGGCTATGTGAAAACCCCGTAGGATTGATGTTAGAAATTAATTCCACACGGACAAGGGGCAATGGCGTATCCCTAGGTGCTTAGGCCGTGTGAGGCATACGGGCCATCAGCACAGCCATGTTTAGAGGCCACATGGGCATGTGCCCTGTTTATAGTAGTTTTTGATGAAAGTTTTTTAAGTGCTCGAAAAGTTCTTGGGATGTTTCTAAACCATGATTTAGGCTTCATAGGCCTATATGAAGGTCCATAGGATAATGTTTGAAAAAGTTTTAATTTGGGGCGCATTTCAGTGAGTTAGAGTTGAACGGTTGCATGTGATATTGTAAGGTAATGCCTCGTATCCTATCCCGATGTTGGATACGGGTAAGAGGTGTTACATTAGTGGTGTTAGAGCTATAGTTTAGTCGATTCTAGGACTGACCTTGCTTGTGTTTGAGTCTAGCTATACATGCCATAGTTATAAATAATAGTGTGACAACTACTAATGATTATTAATTGTATCTTTCATATAGTAAATGGATCCTGAACGAGCTACGCGGATGATATGGAGAGTAATGCACTGGCTCCCGCTAAAGGGGCTGCGCCAATTGAGACCGGGCCCGTGACGATGAGTCTGGGCAGAGGAGCTAGAGAAGCCTACTTCTAAATGATGGATGCTTGGTATACGGAGTTCGTTCGTGTGAACCCAAACATCCACCTCCCCCACCTCTTCCAATTTATCAGCATGCCCCAGTAGCTCCGCAAGGAGCAGACATTGTTAGAAGAGAGAAACCTCTAGTAGACCGAATTAGAAAGCATAGAGCCGAGGAATTTCGGGCAAATAAAGATGATGACCCGGAGAGAGCCGAGTTCTGGTTAGAGAACACCATTAGAGAGTTTGATGAGTTATCGTGCACACCTGAAGAGTGCATAAAATGTGTAGTGTCGCTTCTACGAGATTCAGCTTACCAATGGTGGAAGACATTGATATCGGTGGTTCCGAAGGAGAGAGTGACATGGGATTTCTTTCAAGAAGAATTTCACAACAAATTTATAAGCCAATGATTTATCGACCAAAAGCGAAATCAGTTCCTTAAGTTGAAGCAAGGAAAAATATCAGTGGCGGAATACGAGCGTGAATTCGTTAGGCTTAGTAAGTTTACTCGGGAGTGTGTATCTTCTGAAGCCCTTATGTGTAGAAGGTTTGAGGACGGGCTACACGAGAACATCAAATTGTTAGTGGGGATTTTAGAAATCAATAAGTTTGTTGAATTGGTTGAATACGCTTGGAAAGCGAAAAAGTTAAACAAAGAGAAAAGAGGCCAAGAGTGTGGCCTGGGATGCTAGAAAAAGACTGATGAGTAAGTCGTTTCAGTCCCAACCAAAGAAATCCAAAGAAGTCAATTCTCGAATGACCACTTCAGCGAGGAATTTGTTTCGAGATCATAGTAAAACATATTCGGGTTCTAAGGTTCAAGCCACTTCAACGGCTAGTGTGGGCAACATGCGACCTAATAAACTCGAATCTCAGAAATGTGGTAGAAAGCATTTTGGTGAGTGTTGGGGAAATAGTCGAGCCTGTTACAAGTGTGCTTCTTAGAACCACTTCATTAAAAACAGTCCTGAAAGAGCTGAGGAAGAGGGCTTTTAGAATGCCCAACTAAGTAACACTAATAGCAAGGGTAAACCATCACAAAGTATCGGTGGAGGAGATAGTAGCAAAAGTAGAGTGAAGGATTCCATTGTAAGGTCAGAAACGAGAGCACCAGCAAGAACTTATGCTATACGTGCTAAAGAGGATGCATTTTCCCCTGACGTGATCACTGGTACATTTTCTGTCTACAATACTTCTGTTATTACTTTGATAGACCTGGGATCTACCCACTCATATGTTTGCATGAAAGTAGTTTCTAGCATGAGTATACCCGTAGAGTCTACAGAATTTGTGGTAAAAGTGTCAAATCCACTAGGCAAACATGTACTATTTGACCAAGTGTGTCGAGATTGTCCCTAGATAATTAGAGGTCATTGCTTTCCGGCCAACTTAATGTTATTACCGTTTGACGAGTTCAATGTAATCCTGGGTATGAACTGGTTAACTGCCCATGATGTAGTAATAAATTGTGGAAAGAAGTTTATTGTGGAAACGGGGATATTCTCCAGATTGAATCAGGTGAATTAGATGGTCTGCCTATAGTAGTGTCTTCTTTAACTGCTCAGAGGTATTTAAGGAAAGGATATGATTCGTATCTCACTTTTGTTTTGAACACCCAAGTATTAGAGGCAAAGATTGAATTGGTGCCAGTGGTATGCGAGCATTTGAATGTGTTTTCGGAAGAGTTGCCCGGATTACCTCCTGAGAGAGAAGTTGAGTTTGGTATCAAATTGATCCCTGGTACAACACCTATCTCGATCGCTCCATATAGGATGGCTCCGACGGAACTTAAAGAATTGAAGACTCAGCTGCAAGAATTAACTGATAAGGTTTTTACAAGACCGAGCTATTCTCCGTGGGGAGCTCTGGTGTTATTTGTTAAGAAAAAGGATGGCTCGATGAGATTATGTATAGACTACTACCAACTCAATAATATTGCAGTGAAGAATAAGTATCCTTTGTCGAGAATCGACTACTTGTTCGACCAATTGAAAGGAGCGACTGTGTTCTCTAAGATTAATCTAAGGTTGAGGTATTACCAGTTGAGAGTCAAGGAACAAGATGTACCGAAAACTGCCTTCCAAATGAGGTACGGCCATTATGAGTTCCTCGTCATGCCCTTTGGCTTGACAAATGCCCCTGCAGTATTCATGGACTTGATGAACCGTATTTTCTGACCCTACTTGGACAAGTTTGTTGTCGTCTTTATTGATGACATACTTGTATATTCTCATGAAGAGGGTGAGCATGTGGAGCACTTGAGGACCGTACTGCAGACCTTGAGGGATAAACAATTGTATGCCAAGTTCAGCAAGAGTGAATTTTGGTTACGAGAGGTCAGATTTTTGGGACACAGTGTGCCGATAGATGGGATCAGAGTCAACCTTAGTAAGATTTTAGCTATTGTTGAGTGGAAACCACCGAGCAACGTGTCTGAGATTAGGAGTTTCTTGGTCTTAGCAGGATACTATAGACATTTTGTAAATGGATTTTCAATTATCGTGACTCCGATGATGAAATTGTAGCAGAAAGACGTTAAATTCGAGTGGACAGAAAAGTGCCAATAAAGTTTTGAGAAATTAAAGGCTTTGTTAATTGAAGCCCTGGTTCTAGTGCAACCCGAACTGGGAAAGGAGTTTGTGGTGTATAGTGACGCTTCCCTGAATGGATTGAGGTGCGTGCTAATGCAAGAAGGCAAAGTAATTGCAGACGCCTCGAGACAGTTGAAGCCACATGAGAAGAACTACCCTACTCATGACTTAGAGTTGGCTGCCATTGTTTTTGCGATAAAGATTTGGAGACACCATTTATATGGTGAAAAATGCCAAATTTTCACGGACCATAAAAGCTTAAAGTATCTGATTATGCAAAAAGAGTTAAATTTAAGGTAACAGAGATGGCTAGATCTGATAAAAGACTACGAGTTGGTGATGATTACCACCCCGGAAAGGCGAATGTTGTAGCCAACGCATTGAGTAGAAAATTATTGTTTACTTTGAGGGCTATGGATGCTCGGTTGTCTATGACCGATAATGGTTTGATTTTAGCTGAGTTGAAGGCCAGACTGATGTTTCTGCAAGAGATTTTTAAAGCTCAGAAAAATGATAAAAATTTACAAGCTAAGATGGCTCAGTACGAGACAAGTATTGAATCAGATTTTCAAGTTGGCACCGATGGTTGCTTGAGGCACCGAGACAGAATTTTCATACCTAAGGATGATGAGCATATTCAAAGGATTTTGCAAGAGGCGCGTAGCAGTCGCTTGTTTATTCACCCGGGTAGCATGAAAATGTATAATGACTTGAAGAAAATGTATTGGTGGTTGGTAATGAAAAGAGACATTTCAGAGTTTGTCTCTGAGTGCCTAGTCGAACACCAAGTACCTTCAGGTCAACTTCAGCCCGTAATGGTTCCTGAGTGGAAATGGGACCGCATTACCATGGATTTTGTTTCTGGGCTACCCTTGTCGCCAAAGAAGAAAGATGCAGTATGGGTCGTTGTTGATAGACTAACAAAGTCAGCTCACTTTATATTAGTTCGTACAGATTATGCACTCGAGAAACTAGCCGAGATATACATTTCTAAGATAGTGAGATTGCACGGAGTGCCCTTGTCGATAATTTCAGATAGAGATCTGAGATTTACATCTCGGTTTTAGAAAAAATTGCAAGAGGCGTTGGGGTCAAAATTGAATTTTAGGACGGCGTTTCATCCTCAGACCGATGGTCAGTCTGAGAGGTTAATTCAGATTCTTGAAGACATGTTGAGATGTTGTGTTCTCGAGTTCCAAGGCAATTGCGAAAAGTACTTGCCATTAGCTGAATTCGCCTACAATAATAGTTATCAGTCGAGTCTTCAAATGGTGCCTTATGAGGCTTTGTATGGGCGTAAGTACAGAACACCCTTATATTAGTTAGAACTTAAAGAGAATCAGATACATAGTGTTGATTTGGTCAAGGAGACCGAAGCAAAGGTTAAGGTAATTCGAGATTACTTGAAAGCCGCCTCATATAGACAGAAGTCCTATGTGAATTTGAAAAGAAAAGAGATTGAATTCCAAGTCAGAGATAAAGTGTTCTTAAAGGTCTCCCTGTGGAAGAAAGTCCTTCGATTCAATAGGAAAAGTAAGTTGAGTCCACGGTTTATAGGACCCTATGAGGTAACCGAGAGAATTGGACCGGTAGCATATCGTTTGGCATTGCCTCGGGAATTAGAGAAAATCCATGATGTGTTTCATGTGTCTATGTTACGCCGTTATCGCTCTGAACCTTCACACGGGATCTCACCGGCAGAGATAGAGATCAGTCCGGATATGACCTATGGTGAAGAGCCGGTTAAGATTTTGGCTCTAGAAGTCAAGCAATTGAGAAACAAGAGTATAGCATTAGTGAAGGCATTTTGGCATCGAAATGGAGTCGAGGAAGCCACATGGGAACCAAAGGAGATGATGACAGATCAGTACCCGAACCTATACAACGGTAAGACTTTCGGGGACAAAAATCCCTAAGGGGGAGAATTGAAATGGCCTGAAATTGGGCCTAGTCGGAATAGTGATTTTGGCATCACTTACCTGAGGTTAGAGAAAATTATTTTAGCATTAAATTATGTGTTATAATTTTTTTATAAGAGTACATGAAAGTTTTGGTGAATTAATTTACGCGATTGAGGGCTTAATTGCGAAAAAGGACTAAATCGGATAAGAGGTAAAAGTGCAAATTATTAGTAAATTGTGTTAATTAGCTAGAGAAAAAAATGTGGGGGTTTTAAAGGGCAAATAAGCCCATTAAATTGAGCATGGCCGGCCAAGAGAGATTAATAGGTTGAGAAAAGTCCAAAATTTTAGGCATTAGGTGATATATTTAGCAATTAAATAATTAAGCCTAAGCCTAGCCACACATTTTCATCATCATCATCTTCTTCTTCTCACCACCGAAATACTCAGCAAAAAGTGGGGTTTTTGAAGCTTAAAAATTCAGCCAAGCAATTCCTTTACAAGTAAGTAATTTTAATGGTTTTTCTTGATAATTTTTGTACTTTTGGGACCCTTGTAGCTTGGGCTACATAATGAGGGGACTATTTTGAAAAATGTTTGAAAGTTTAGAGTTTTTCCATGAATGAATAAGTGTTGTTGGCTGGATTTTTATGGAATGAAATGAGTCCTAGTTGTTAAATAAACAACTTTTGTAAAGAGGTGTTCATGGAAAACACCTAAATTGGACTTATTTGTAAAGTTAATAAATAGTGTGGTAATTGCATGAAATAATGGAAATTGTGGACTACTATAAGAGTGAAAAGAGTTTGGTTAGGCTTGTTTAATGAGAAAATTCGATAAAAATCAATTTCTGAGACTAGGGGTAAAATGGTTATTTTGCTAAAGTTTAGGGGCAAAATGGTCATTTTGCCAAATTATGATTTTTGAATTGTTTAGATGAAATTAGTGACTAAACTAGTGAAATTGCATTGATATAGATCAAGAAGAGCATGGAGTCAACCTTGACCGAGGCAAAGACAAGGTTCCGGATTCAATTACACGTTTCCTGTATTTCACATCGAGGTAAGTTTGTATGTAAACGATACCTATTTTATTAATGTTTTTACTCATAAATGCCTTTTATGATATGTGGTTAAATGTTACTGACTTTGAATAAAAACGTGAGGAATGAGAGTATGGGTAAAATTTCATATAACAATGATAAAGGTGGGCTATGTGCGAAACCACCGGGTGATAGTTGAAATTAGGGAGCTAAGTGCGTTATCATCCAAAATTATTGAATAAGGTGGGCTAAGTGCGAAACCACCGTAAATTATTGATAAAGGTGGGCTATGTGCGAAACCACCGTAAATTATTCATGATGGTGGGCTAAGTGCGAAACCCCCTTATTATTAACATCACAATGAATGGCAATGTGCAAATTTATCTTGTATGGTTCATTGCATGGACGTGTATATTGTGGAATCATTTAAATGAAATTTATGAGTGTTGTGGCGATAAATAAGTGTAAGGAATCTATGTGCTAAGAAGATAAGCTTTGTGCGTAAAATTGTGTTGAGGATATTGGGTAAGGTGTTGGACGAGTAAGTGAATCTATGTCTTGGAAGTATTGGTAAAATTGAGTTACATTTTAACTGTCCAATGCTTGGTTATGGTATTAAATGTTTGCATATAGACTTACTAAGCTTTATGCTTACCCCTCTCTTTTCCATTTTCTTATAGTGCTGCCCAGTTAGCTCGTGGATCATCGGACATTGGAGGTTCCGTTCACACTATCATCCCCGGCACTTGGTATAGTTAGCTTTAGCATTTTGAGAATATGGCATGTATAGGACTTCATTCTTTTTTTAAGTGTCATGTTATTTTGTGAGCCAAATGTGTTGGCTTGAATTTGAAATACCTCATTTTGTATAAGGCCAAAAGTATTGGCTGATGTTTATCATTCGTTAATGAATGCAAGTGTTGATGTTTTATGATTATGCAAAGTAGTTTGATGAATGCAATTGTTAGGATAGTTGTATGCTTGTTGGTTAGATTGATCATATTAAGTTGTGTGGATGCCGAATTATGGCTATTGGTTGAGAGTTGGAGTCTTGGTATGTTTGAGTATGCATTTGATATTGTTTCAGGGTGGAAAAGAGGCTTGGTAGATAGCCTATTTTTGTCCATACGGGTAGACACACGGGCGTGTGTCTAGGCCGTATGTGACACATGGTCCACCCACGGGCATGTGATTAGGTCGTGTGTCCCTTGCACCTTAGGTTGATAAATTAAATGTCCATCAGTGTACACACGGGCATGAGACACGGCTGTGTGTCTCAACCGTGTAAAGGAAATAGCCGAGACACGGGCGTATTCCACGGTCGTGTGATTGCTAACGTCAGAAAAAGAATGTCAAGGTTTTTGTACACGGGCCGCGACACAGGCATGTTATGGCCGTGTGAAGGATACGGGCTGAGCACATGGGCATGTGCTAGGCCGTGTGAAAACACCTGTAGGATTGATGTGAGAAATTAATTCCCCATGGACGAAGGGCACGGGCATGTCCTTAGGTGCTTAGGCCGTGTGAGGCACACAGGCCATCAGCAGCCATGTTTAGAGGCCACACAGGCGTGTTACCTTCTACACGGGTGTGTGCCCTGTTTATAGCTGTTTTTGATGAAAGTTTCCTAAGTGCCCGAAAATGTCCTGGGATGTTTCCAAACCATGATTTAGGCCTCGTAGGCCTATATGAAAGACCATAGGACAATGTTTGAAAAATTTTTAATTTAGGGTGCATTTCACTGAGTTAGAGTTAAACAGTTGCATATGATATTGTAAGGTAACGCCTTGTATCCTATCCCGGCGTCGGATACGAGTAAGATGTGTTACACTCCTAGTCTAGTGGTTAAGTAGAGTGTTGATGTTGCAAGGGCTCAGGAGTTCAAATCTCTATGCGAGAGAAGGGTTTATTTTTACTCGTGGTCGTGTAGGTGGTTGTGTGTTAGTGAAATTCTAATGCTAATGGGCGGTTGGAGTGGTTAATGAGTGTGGGGGTTGTTGTGGCCTCAATTGTAGAGGATAAGGTTGGGAATTTCGATTGTTAAGGGATTGTGTTAGTAGGAGGTTAGAGATTTCTGAGGAGAGATTTTAGGGATAGTGTGAGAGTCATGCTGAATGGGGTTCTTTTTTTCAAAATTTTGATACACTCTTCCCTAATTTTTCCCAAGTTGTCGATGGCAAGCCTTTCCCCTTTTGGCCAAATTTACTTCTAGTGTTTCCTTTCATATTTTCTTTTGCTTTCTGCCGCAAATACAGTTTTATTTTGTTTCTCTACTCTTGCGTTTGTCATTCCTCTTCTATTTTTCTCCTTTTTGTTACTGAATTTGCTAGGGGTGTGTTTCATCTAAGTAATTGTTCTTTTCGGTTTTGGCGCTTTTTCACAACAAACACTCTTCCTTTTTCATTGCCGATTACTTGCTTGGGTTCTTCTACTTTTACTGTGTTGTGGACAAGCATTCCCCACATTGTTTCTCTCGGCCGAATCTCTCATTTTCTTCATTCTTATCCTTCATTTCTTTATTACTGAATCTATTCTTCTTCTTCCTCTTAGGGGCAGGTTGTGTTCCCTTCTCTGTTTGCTAGTAAGCGTTCTAGACTCGCTAGTTTATTTTGCACTTTGTAGTGGGTTTCTCCGCGCGATTGTGGGTAAGGGTAAATATTATAGAGTTAATTTTTTACTGGATGGATCAAATGCTTACCTGTTTTTGGTTGGTGTCTAGGATCTATTTGACGTAAGGAAGGCCATTAATTGGCGTTAAGTGGGCAAAACCTCCCTCATTACTCGTTCGAAGGTATGTTGCTGTAAGTTTAGCATTTTGGGTAACTTATGCGTTATCGATTGAATAAGCTTATAAATGATTAATTGGGGACCGTTCGAACAAGTGTAGGTTTCAAAGGTGTGGGCAGTTTCCTCAGTAAATTAGGAATCAGGTGTGTAACGCAATTCAGACTATGGAAAACGGCAAAAGCCGGAATAAGGGAACGTCGACGCCATACGGGCCAGCGCTCACTCGTGTGGTAGTCCGTGTGACTAAACATGGGCGTGTGATTGACGAGGCCAGCTATGTGCGATATCATGGGCTGGGCTGAATTAGGGTGAATTAGGCCATGTGGGACCACGGGAATGTAGGCCCCATACAGGGGAAACCACAAGGACGTGTGGAAATGTTGGGCAAGGCCGTGTGATCCATAAGGCCAAGGCCATTTTGGGCCGTGTGGGCCCATTTTCACTGTTTGATGACTAAGGTTGCACTGGTTGCCCGAGACAACTATGGACCTGTCGTGGGGTCGGTAAGCTTATCTAGACCTTTAATTAACTGAATGACTATTATACCCTTGTGTGAGGTATATATATATGTACATGTATGACTGTATTTTAGCATGCTATTTAAATTATACTGGACACATGTATGATACAATGATATGACATGACATGATTGCCTGATGCATTGTATGGGGATTAGGATTATATGACTGAAGGAAGTGTACTGTACTGGCAGCTTTGCTGCAAACCACTGATGGCTCTAAACCTAATATACTGGCAGCTATGCTACAATATTGTTTAGTGCTGCAACCGGTGCTAATTTGTAAGTGTAGGGATGGGTGGGCGATTTATTCCCCACAAGAGTGCAGGGTTGGACAGGAGATGGTGTATAGCAGTTGGTTGGGTAGGACATGCATTTTGATACTGTCACTGTTACTAATCCTGTAATGGGCTAAGGCCCAACTGATTACTGATAATGTGATGGGCTAAAGCCCAAATTGATACTGCTACTGTAAAGGTCTTGGCCCAGTCTGTGTTTGTTTTCTGACTGTATGCTATGGGATTACACACTGAGTTTTCGTAAACTCATCATTGCTTTTAATTGTACAGGAAATCCCCAGACGTAGGTGGATCAACGCAACAGAGGACTCGGCGGTGGCCACATGACCTATCTAATTTTAAATAGTATTTTATGATTTCAAGTTGATTTTTGGGGTATTTTACTGTAATAATGGCCTATTTGGATTTTTATTTTAATTTGGGATTTTTATTGTTTTAATCTTTTTAATTGCTAGCAGTAGGGAGAGACACAAGTTTTCAAAAGATAAATTTTTTAGCAAAAAAAAATACCACAAATACGCAACCTATTTAAAAGCTTCTGCAATAATTGACGTTTTGAAAACTAATAACGTTTAAATGTGAATAACTTTTTGATAATGACTCACGTTTTGGAAAATGAACGACACGCCCTAGAATGATAAAAAAAGTTTCCATCAATATCATACTTTACGAAAAACACTTCAATGTGACATCGCCAGATTCGATCATAACGTCTAGGCTGGGTGTGGCGTGTTCCATTAAAAGCCAATCGGGACTTGTTCAAGTACTCTGGAAATTTTTTTGTGAATTTTCAAAATTTTTCCTAAGTGCAGGGCTCACATGCCCGTGTGGATCAGGCACACGCCTATGTGGTCAGGCCATGTGGTAGCACACCCCCGTGTCTCTAACCTGTGTAACTCTCTAACTTGTAACCTAAAAAGAAATTGAAGTCACATGCTTGTGTGCTAGGTCGTGTGCCTCACACGGCTGAGACACACGCCCGTGTCTCTGCCCGTGTGCTTAGACCTGGGAATTCTGTTTCAAATTTTTAAGGTGCAAAGGACACATGGCCAAAATCACATGCCCATGTTCTAGTTGTGTGTCTCACACGGTCTGGCCACACACCCGTGTGCCAGCCCGTGTGGACTCAAAATAACCTTTTACTACAAGTTTATCGAACCCTACAATTCTTGAACAACAAGCAACTCAATAACCAATCTTACAACTAATTCAAATTATGTTCAATTCGTCTAAAACAAGTCAAGAACCACAACCTATTGACTTATTTAATATATATATAATCATAACATTTCTCATAGAATCATCAAACCAATTCAATTAATTTCATTCATCCCAAATTCAAATCTCATATCAAACCATACCTTTTCATTAACTTATCATGTCATTTATATAAGCATTCAAAACATCTTATGGCATATATTACAACCAAAACCAAAACAACCTATACTCAACCTAGATACATGCCACTTTTACCAAACGAAATATGCATCACCAAATTCTGAGGCCGGGATTGGCTTTGGATGCTGAACCGAAATATTTGACTTCAACTACCTACACACGGAAACAACCGTACACTGAGTATATTTATACTCAATGGTATTACTATAATTCAAATTTGTAAGCAAAATAATAAATCATACACATTTAACCATTTAACATTTTAATTCATAAACACACTAATCCATACTTTAGTTTTCACTTCTCAAGAATAACTATTTAAATTAGCTATTCATCAATTTGATTTCATATACCATCTCATTGAATCATCAATTCTTCCATGAACCCTTGGTTCATTCATTTCATTCTCATTTCTCAATTTAAAATTTTCATTGTATTTCATGAACATGGTCATTCAATTTCATTCGATTTACAATTTCATTCATTACCCCTATTAACAAGACTTGGACTTTGGCGAATACACGGATCCAACCAAACACACTAGTATGGCACCTAGTGCCTCATCGGATAGTTCGAAGAAATAGTTGACACCCAGTGTCTCATCGGCCTAGCCGAAGTAAGTTGGTACCTAGTACTTCATCGAATCTATCCGAAGTAATATAATGACACCCAGTGTCTTATCGATTCGAGGTCAAAGTATCCTTAAACACTTCCAAACTTATGGCATGCCAACTATATCCGACTTAGGCCGACTAGTTAATAGGGTATTAAAATCACTTTTCAATATCATATCAATACATATTTCAAATAATCACATGTACTCATACATTGATTCAATTCAATTCACTTTTCAATTTCCAAACGATATACATTTCAATTGCTCACGTGCAATCATAATTAAATTTGATTTTATTCAATTCAAAATCAATACTCACTTCAATTTACTTACCATGCATATTAATTAAAATTCAACAATTGATCATAATTTAAATTCGAATTATTGTAATACAAACTGAATTTCTTGATTCAATCCTCATCCGCTTTCTCTTTCCCCTTTTTGGCTGATGTCTCCGGCACAACGTTTGCTATGAAAATTAAAATGATTTTCGATCATTAATATAATACCAATTTACATCTAATACTTAAATTTTCTACTCAACTTTTACTTTAATCCCAATTTAATCCCTAACTAAATTCATCTATATTTCCATCACAATTCATACTTTATTTCTATTTAGTTTCCTACTAAACTTATATTTAACTCTCAAATTTTCATCATAAACCCTAATTTCAAATTTTCTTTCAATTTAGTCCCTATTACACCAAAATTACAATCTATTTTACAATTCAATCCTTTAACCCATTCTAACTTGAATTTCTATTAATTCAACCCCTAATTAATCAATTTATTCAACACAAACTATGTCAAAAAATCCACTAACTTTTAAAATTTTAACATATACCTAGTAGTATTTTGTTCTAGGATTCCAAAAACATCAAAATTACAAGAAAAGGGATTAAATTGACTTACCAAATTAAGCTTGAACATCAAAAACCCTAATTTCTCTTTTCTTTTTCTTTCTCCTTTCTTTCTCCCCTTTTCGTTTTGTTTTTCTGTTCTTTTTCTATCATTTTTATTTTATTTTATTCTACTTTACTTTATGTTTATTATATTAATATAATATTACATTAACATAAAAATTATTATTTCTTAAATAATAAGTAAATACATATGTGTATTACAAGTGTATGTATTTATTACACATGTATAGTTCCATTACCATACATTTGTCACAATTTGGTTTATTTCTAATTTAGTCCCTTAAATTTCTTCTATTCTATAATTCAACTTTTTCTCTATATTCAATCTAGTCCTTTTACCTAATTAGTCTTAATTAAGACAAATTCACCTAACCAAAACTTAATTAACCACACAACTAACTTCGTAAATATTTTTAATAAATTATTTACAAATCTGTTTTACTAAAACAAAGGCCCGATAACACACTTTTTTTTATGCTCGTAAATTTTGGGTCATTAGACGCAACATATGCTGGATCATAACCAATCAAGAAACAATCAGAACCCTATATCTAATCAAATTTCATTCATTCAAACAGGACTTGACATTTTTTGGGTGCTTTTTGGATATATGATCAACTTTCATAAACATGGTCATTACACGATTCTCATGCAAAACACTTAAATCCAAGCATATATTTATAACATTTTTCATTTAAACGGGACTTAACATTTATTGAGTATAGTCGGGCATGTGATCAATTTTATACATAAGACATTCATACAATTCACACATACAACATTTATTTCAAGCATAAAAATATACTTCATTTAGTTACACAAACTTACCTCGACAATTGTTCATGTATGTAAAATCTACTAATCCGACAATTTCTCTTTTCCTCGTTCTAGCTCTGAATTTGGTCTGTCCGAGTCTATACAAATAAATTTAAGATCAATTCATGTTCATTTCAATTCAATTCACATCTTTGGAAAAATTACCATTTTGCCCCTAACTTTTTAATTAATGACATTTCATCCCTAGGCTCGAAAAATAAAATTCTTGCAATTTACTCCTTATTCCAAACCTAACGAATTTTACATGTAACATTTACAGCCCATGTATTTCATAAATATCAAAATTTTTCCATGAATTTCACACTTTTACAATTTAGTCCCTAAATCATGTTTTCATCAAATTCACTTTGTAAAAGTTGTTTATCTATCAACAACCTTTCATAGTCTACCATAAATTTCAAAATTTTAGCACATTCGTCCATGGAAAAATTTCTATACTTTGATATCTTTTCATTTTAATCCCCAAAATAGATAGATTATATTACTACGATCTCGGAAATATAAAAATTACTAAAAACGGGACAAGAATTCATACCTATTTAAGCTTGATTAGTTTTATTTCTCTCTCCTAAGGTTTCTATGTATTTTGGGGAAGAAGATGACATAAAATGATGATGTTTTGTTAATTAATTTATCATATTTTAATTTTTAACTTTCCAATTTCATCCTTTTCTTTTTCTAATTTTCCATGGATGAATCATCCAAAAATATCTACTGACTTTTCTTTAATGGTCTAACTACCATATAAGGACATCTTGTTTTGAATCCTATAGCTATTTGATCCTTTTAGCTATTAGAACTCAACTTTTGCACTTTGTGCAATTTGGTCCTTTATCAAACTAAACATGTAATCGGTAAAATTTCTTTACGAAATTTTCATATGACATTATTAACATACTGTAGATCATAAAAATATTTTAAAATAAATTTTCTTTTTGAAATCAGATTTGTGGTCCTAAAACCACTGTTCCAATTTTTATCGAAAACGAGTTGTTACAAGCTCAGCTGGTATACCTATGTGTCTCGCATGATTGTTCCACCTATTCAATTATTATGTAACAGCCCGTTTTCAGTGAAATCGGGACAGTGATTTCGGGACCACAAATCCGATCTGAAAATATTTATTTTATTATTATTTTGAGGTCTACAGCATGATAGTATAATTGTGTGAAAATTTTGTTAAGAAATTTTACCGTTTGAATGCTTAGTCTGATAAAAAGGACTAAATCGAGTAAAATGTAAAAGTTGCATTCTATTAGCTAAAGGTGTCTAATAGCTATAGAACTTTAAAGTAGAGGTCCTTAAATGGTAATTAGCCCATTAATGAGTTAGTGGATGATAATGGCTTGGTATTTAGTGAAATAAATAATGTTTATAAAGGTTAATTTTATAATTTGGTTAATAATGATATAATAAGTTAAAACAAAATTAAAAGCTCTCATCTTTCTTTTGTTCTTCAACCGAATATGAAAGTGAAGCAAGCCATTTTTGTTCAACTAGGGTTCGGCTACTTTGAGGCTTAATTTGGTGTAACACCCTAACCTGTATTCATCATTGGAATAGGGTCGTGAGGTATTACTGGAGTTTATAGAATTTTTTTTCTTTTTTTTTTATCACATGATAACTCATTTTATAAGAAATTGTACAACTTAAATTTTACCACTCTTCTATAAACACATGTATATTTTCATTTGATCATTTACCCTTTCGACGTATCAAATAATAAACATATTACCATTTAATCAATAGCTTGGCACTTGTCTAAGCATCAACAACAACAGTCATTAGTATACTTGAATATACTTCATATAATTTTAGAATCGATAAACTCATTGTATCAACATATCATACTTGAGATTATTACTTATTACGGCTTACCTAATTTCCATGTATCAGCATATTAAAGATAGCCACATATTCATATAATATGATACATATTATTCTCTTGCCATTTCTTCAAAAACATAAATCATTCATTATACCAAAATTTCATGTATCATTGTTTTCATGAATTTTGTATATATTTATTCCGGGACAATTCATAATCTTGAACATGCATAATTATCAGGTAAGTTTCATATACATGTATTTTCCATGTCATATTTTTTAAAATATCGAATAAATATCGTTTTCGTGTATTTCAAGTTCAATTTCGTGATTATTGTTTCGTGCTCAAATTATTTCCATGTCAGGGCTTTATTCATTAAGTCATTCGAAATTTCATCGTCATACAATTACTATTATTAAAGTATACGAATTTATAATCATGGATGCATATATTCATCAATAAATTCCATGTACAAATATCATCATCTTATATTTCCATATATCCAACATCACTGTCATTTTTTTTCATGTACTTCAGGAATATATGTACAGATCTTTTTATATACATATTTCCTTTTCTGGTCAGGATTCTTACCTATTGAATTTATCGGAATATCGATAGTTAAAATCATATAGTATTAGTATACTTAAAATATGTAAATCCGTAATCCATCAATTCACATTTACCCTTTTTAGCTATGTGTTTACCATCTTCTATATTTATCCCGTTGAATTTCTCAGAACTTCGATGGATTTTCGATAGTACACTCCTGGTGTACAATCTCATTAACCGTCAATTCATACAGGAGTACACTTTTAGTGTACAATTCCGGGTCCGTCAATTCATATGCATGTGTTGCCATGGTATCTTTCAACCATGGTCTTATTCATTTTCTCAATATGTTGCCATGGTATCTTTCAACCATGGTCTTACACATTTCATTTCAGTGAGCAAACTCCCGCGAACCTCACTCTCCTGCGAACCTCAATTCTTGGCACACTTCCGCGAACCTCAGCTCCCATGTATTCTTCGGAAGGGCCTATACACATATATTCTTCGGGAGAGCCACCAGCACACTCCCGCGAACCTCATTTCCCATATATTCTTCGAGAGGGCTGATATTAGGATTACCCTTTCGGGCTTAATCCTTTTACCTGTATTCTTCGGGAGGGCTATATCAGGATAGGATCACCCGTCCGGGCTAGATCCCCTTTTACCGTCAATTCCTTTTCAGAGATCCATCGAATTTTCCTTTCATTCAACCGGGATTTCTTCCCCTTTTTATCAAATATATCAATGTTTCATCAATTTTCATATAATGAACATTCAATTCATATTCACATCAATAACATACATTTCAAGCATTTAAGAATATAATTCAAGTTACACGAACTTACCTCGTTGCTTGTTCGTGTTTATAAATTCATTAATCCAATACATTTTCTTCTCCACGTTCGAGTCTCACATTTGAGTCGTTTGGGTCTTTATAAATAAATTTGATCATTGTTTTCATTTATTCCATATTTTAATATATTCAATTAGTGCTCTAGGCAAAATTACCATTTTGCCCCTAAACTTTTAATTAATGACGATTTTACCCTTAGGCTCAGAAAAATAAATTCTTGCAATTTAATCCTTATTTCCAGCCGTTATCATCATACATATTAATAACATTCCATAAATTCTATAAAATATCAAAATTTTCCATAATTTCAACACTTTTCAATTTAATCCTTAAAACATGTTTTCCCTCGATCTCGAACTAAATTAATAGTTTTCATTTAAAATTTTCAATTTAAATAATATAATAATCCATTTCATGTAATTTGATCATTTCTAACATTTTTACAAAATTACCCATAAAGTTTTACTTTTATTCAATTTAGTCCCTGAGCCTAAAACATACAAATTAGCCATGCTAACTGAATATTCATACATATTTTCCTCATCCTCCTCTCCATTCCACATCCTTAATTTATATATTATGCTTATAAGTAACATTATCAATAATTTCACTATTTACTTATATGTGAACGTTCAAGCTGTCCACCTGCATCATAGTCACTGAATTATTTATATCTTGAGCTAAAAAACTTAAAATTCAGATCCGTAAATTTTCCTTGAAACTAGACTCATATATCTTCCTACCATAATTTTTCCAGAATTTTTGGTGTGGCCAATTAATACAGTTTATTAGTTAAATTCTCCCCTATTACACAGTCCGACTGCTCTAACCTCTCTTCACTAAAATTTCAATTTCTATTTATACAGAATTCAAAAGATATTCACGTTTATTTCTACTAAAACTATACTCAATAAAGAATCCAACCATATAAATTATGTTCCATAACTATTTTTTTACAATTTTTAATGATTTTTACAATTCAGAACAGGGGATCACGAAATCAGTCTAGACCAGTCTTACAAAAATTCAAATATCTCAATGTATAGACTTCCTTTGCGTTCTCTGTTTCTTTTATATGAAAATAGACTCAACAAGATTTAATTAAATATCTTATTCAACTTCTAACGCAATTCATACCATTTTTGGTGATTTTTCAAAGTTAGATAATTGCTGCTGTCCAAAACTGCTTTAGTATGACATCTTGATTTCCAATTTGTCCCAATTTCCACAATTTATACAATTCAGTCCTTGCTTAATTAACCCCTCCATTGAGCTAATTTTCTCATTTAATTCCTTTCTCTATCATTTTGAACCACTTCATAACTTTTGAAAATCAGAATTTTAACAATAAGCCTTAATTTCAACTATTTCACAATTAGGTCCTAAAACCAATTTCCATCAATTTTACTTGATAAAATCATCATATACAAAATTAAAGCTTCAATTCAATATTTATTCACCACATGCTTTCAACACTAATCCACATCAACTTTACAAATTAGCCATGGAATCAAAAACTAATGAATTAATAAGTTGGACCCAATTGTAAAAGTCCAAAAACATAGAAATTTCAAGGAGAGAGTAAGAATTAAACTTACAGGAAGATAGAGTATGAAAAACCAGCTTGAACCCTCTTCCATGGCTGTTTCTCAGCTGATGAGAATAAAGAAAAATGAAGAGAATTCTAGATATTCCAATTTGGTCCCCTTTTTATTTAACTAATTTTAGCAATTTTCTAATTTTGCCCTTATTTCACCCATTTCCTGATTTTTCTCAGCTATTGCCGCCCAAAATATCTCCTTTGGGCTTATTTGCACTTTAGGTCCTTCCTCTTTTGACAATTGAGCTATTTCATCACTTTTCACAATTTTGCACTTATTCAATTTAGTCCTTTTTACTCAATTGACCACCAAAACCTTAAAATTTCTTAACAAAACTTTAATATTACCTTAGTGACACTCCTTAAATATTCATAAAAATATTTATAGCTCGGTTTATAACACCGAGATCTCGATACCTCTTTTTTCGATATTTTGACCAAATAAATCTTTATGAACACTATTTTACTATTTCAAAAATCTTTTAAAAACTACATTTGGCTCGTAAATATTAATTATTATAATCGACAAGTTCATTTTTCAAATTTGGTGGTCTCGAGCCACTATTTTCGACATCACTGAAATTTGGGCTATTACAACTCTCCCCCCTTTAAGAATTTTCGTCCTCGAAAATTCCTTCGGTGGAGAGGTTCAAATATTTTTCACTAACTAATAGTATCATGTACTTTGATTCAAGCATTTCAAATTTCCAACTTGTTATGGACACACTTTCACATATCTTAGTAACACATGCAACTTAACTTCATATGAACACTAGTCATACATCAGTGAACTTATCACAATATAAATTTTCATTTCTTTTACTCGAATCATCATTAATGTCTAATCAAGTTTCAACACTTAGCTTTATTTTACTTACTCCTTGGGTACTTTCCATTTTCCAATCATACACAACTTAACGGTACCATTCACAGTTTACCTCACTATATCATTTCCATAATTACAAAGGCGTGTTCAATTCTCTATCATCTCATGAAACAATTATTAGTTCAACCATATAACAATGAACAAATGATCTACATCAAATAAGAAATGCTAGAATTTCACATATAACTTACTCGCCTTTGAGTTTATGTCATGCATAAGTTTCACTCATTCTATTGCTAAGTTCATTCTCATGCCTTACTTGGTTTAACAAGTGGCACTTCATAGCTATGCACTTTCAAATGTTTAACGCATTTATTTATGTACATGCAACACTCAACATAAAGCTTTCGTCTTTCTCTTGAAATTTATCAACTTAATTACTCTATTATCGGTTAACTTCCTTTTTAAGATACCGAATGATACCCATGATTCAAGTCTCGTGAAATGATGCCAAAGCCATGTCCCAGACATGGTCTTATACGGGACCTACATTACTCATAGCATAATCACGGTACCCTTCGTATTCTTTCTTTACTTACACATAATTTCTTTTTCATGACTCGTCATTTCTTAGTAAAGTTTTCACATCATCAATCTTATAGAATTCACACATTATCTCAATGTTCAATGTCATGAATCTTATTCTCAATATAATCAAGATTACTTTCATGGCATCATAGAATATCATAATTTCATGGAAGAATTATCATTCTTAATTTTATAAAGCATAAAAGTCAAACTATTGCACACAACTTACCTTTCCAAATTTCAACATATCACAAGCACGTTTCAATCCTCTCAATATTACTTCTATCATTAACAAGATTTACTCGGTTGGTAGTATTTCTGTCTTAGCAAACAGTTTCGCTAGTGCCGAGAGATATCACACTGTTACAGATAGTACTATGGCATTTATAGCTAAACTCACTTACGCTATGTTAGTCCGAGAACCGACTAAACCATAGCTCTGATACCACTAAATGTAACACCCCAAACCGTATTCATCATTGGAATAGGGTCACGAGGTATTACCGGAGTTTATAGAATTTTTTTCTTTTTTTTTATCACATGATAACTCATTTTATAAGAAATTGTACAACTTAAATTTTACCACTCTTCTATAAACACATGTATATTTTCATTTGATCATTTACCCTTTCGACGTATCAAATAATAAACATATTACCATTTAATCAATAGCTTGACACTTGTCTAAGCATCAACAACAACAGTCATTAGTATACTTGAATATACTTCATATAATTTTAGAATCGATAAACTCATTGTATCAACATATCATACTTGAGATTATTACTTATTACGGCTTACCTAATTTCCATGTATCAGCATATTAAAGATAGCCACATATTCATATAATATGATACATATTATTCTCTTGCCATTTCTTCAAAAACATAAATCATTCATTATACCAAAATTTCATGTATCATTGTTTTCATGAATTTTGTATATATTTATTCCGGGACAATTCATAATCTTGAACATGCATAATTATCAGGTAAGTTTCATATACATGTATTTTCCATGTCATATTTTTTAAAATATCGAATAAATATCGTTTTCGTGTATTTCAAGTTCAATTTCGTGATTATTGTTTCGTGCTCAAATTATTTCCATGTCAGGGCTTTATTCATTAAGTCATTCGAAATTTCATCGTCATACAATTACTATTATTAAAGTATACGAATTTATAATCATGGATGCATATATTCATCAATAAATTCCATGTACAAATATCATCATCTTATATTTCCATATATCCAACATCACTGTCATTTTTTTTTCATGTACTTCAGGAATATATGTACAAATCTTTTTATATACATATTTCTTTTTCTGGTCAGGATTCTTACCTACTGAATTTATCGGAATATCGATAGTTAAAATCATATAGTATTAGTATACTTAAAATATGTAAATCCGTAATCCATCAATTCACATTTACCCTTTTTAGCTATGTGTTTACCATCTTCTATATTTATCCCGTTGAATTTCTCAGAATTTCGATGGATTTCCGATAGTACACTCCTGGTGTACAATCTCATTAACCGTTAATTCATACAGGAGTACACTTTTAGTGTACAATTCCGGGTCCGTCAATTCATATGCATGTGTTGCCATGGTATCTTTCAACCATGGTCTTATTCATTTTCTCAATATGTTGCCATGGTATCTTTCAACCATGGTCTTACACATTTCATTTCAGTGAGCACACTCCCGCGAACCTCAATTCTTGGCCTACTTCAGCGAATTTCAGCTTCCATGTATTCTTCGAAAGGGCCTATACACATATATTCTTCGGGAGAGCTACCAGCACACTCCCACGAACCTCATTTCCCATATATTCTTCGGGAGGGTTGATATTAGGATTACCCTTTCGGGCTTAATCCTTTTACCTGTATTCTTCAGGAGGGCTATATCAGGATAGGATCACTCGTCCGGGCTAGATCCCCTTTTACCGTCAATTCCTTTTCAGAGATCCATCAAATTAAATCCATCGTTTGAATACGAGGTAAGTTTGTATAAATAGAATGGAGCATTTTTATATATATACTTATTTGAAATGTATGTATGTGAATATAGAAACTAAAATATATGATTATCAAATATCTAATTGATAAAGTTCGAAGAATACCGACCCCCGTTTGAAGCTTAGGAATTCGTAGGAAACAAGTGACATGTCATTAGGGTTACCGATTTGGTTGAGATCCTGCATGTGTTGCGAATACACCACAACTTGTATAAGTTTACAGATTTGCAGCTCGTAAGAGCTTACCGTTTCTCAGCTCATTTGAGCTTACCGTTTATAACTTGAAAGAGCATACATATACAGGAATTAACAGATTACCATTTAGTACACATTATGTGTACTACCCGTGTATCTAACGATATTCTAAATGGTTCAATGGGCACAGTTCTGTTACAGGTTAAGTGAGTTGATAAGAAATAGTATAAGAGTTGCTTGAGTTATATGGAAATGGTATTACGTGCTATATTGAAGTATGAAATGGATGATATATGTATAGGGGACTTGTTTAATTATTATACTCATCTATGCTTAGTGGTTATTATATGTGCTTTACATGACTAACCTATTGGTGAATACATGTGTATAGGCATTTGACAAATTGATTGGAATAAACTATGTTTAATTACCTAAATTGTGATTAAATGGTAAGTTTAATTCTATGTTATATGAGCTTATTAAGGTATATAGCTTACTCTATTTTATTTTCCATGTTTTATAGTGACTCGGAAGCTCGCTCGATTTAGAAGTCATCGGAGCTCTCATCACACTATCCAGCTATCATTTTGGTACTTATAAACTTGTGTATTTTGGTTATATGGCATGTATAGGCATTGTGGTTATATGATATGAACAGGTAGTCTTGGCTAATGAAGCCTATATGTTATGATATGTAAATAGCCATGTGATTTGGCTTAATTTGGCATATGTGTTAGTATGCATATATATGAGTAATTGTCTTATCTTTTGTGATTATAATTGCTTTGGTATGCTTGGTGGTTTTCAAAGAAATGCTCTTAACGTGAGTTGATGAATTGAATACCAAAATTGGTAAGATTTAAATGTGCCATAATGATTATGAAATAGGCATGAAAGTGAATATAGGTACTTGAGCATTTAAGTGATTTTTAGACATAAAATGGGTATGTGTTTGAATGGTCATTTGAGTTGATTATGAATAATGTGTGGTTGATAATGAATGGTATGTTTTAGGCTTGATTTGGTTGAATTGAATACCTATTTTGCTTGTGGATCTATAGTTTGAGTTGTATAGGTTGGCACCAAATTTGGGTGAGAAATGTGGCTTGGAAAATAGCTTATTTTTATCCACACAGGCAGAGGCACGGGCGTGTCTCAGCCGTGTGTGGCACACGGTAAAGTGACACGGTCATGTGTCCCCTGTATTTTTTAAAGAAAATAAGTCAGTGAGTTACACGGGCTAGTCACACGGGCGTGTGGTTGGCCGTGTGACACAAGTCAGTGAGTTACATGGGGTAGGACACGGGCTGGGACATGGCCATGTGATCCCATTTCGAATGTCCACTTGGCCTATGACATGGGTGTGTCTTTTGGCCGTGTGAGACATATGGCTTGGCCCCACGGGCGTATGTCCATTGTATTTGAAAATTTTAAATGTTTTCCCAAAATTTTCCTAAGTTCTCAGATTAGTCCAAAATTATTTTAAATGTCTGATTTGGCCCTTGAAGGCTCGTGTTAGGGACTATATGGATATGTGTGAATGATTTATGTTTGTATATAAATTAAGGATGTGAAATGAATGATTATTTATGTGATAAGTCCTGTAATACTCCGTAACACGAATTTGGCGACAGATACAGGTTAGAAGTGTTACATTTGTTGGTATCAGAGCTACGGTTTAGTCGATTCTAGGACAAACGTAGCATATGTGATTCTAGCTATACATGCAAGATTTAACCTGTGACAGTGTGATATCTTTTAACAACTTTTAAATCATGTTTTTCTATAGTAAATGGATTCCAATCAAGCTAACGTAGATGATGTAGAAAGTTATGCGCCAGCCTCCGTTCATGGAGCAGCGCCGTCTAAATCAAGATCCATATCTGAGGGTTATGGAAGAGAGGCCAAGGAAGCATTCTTCCAAATGATGAATGAATGGTTCACTGAGTTTGTCTGAATGAATCCAGCTGCTCAGCAACCTTCACCCCTGCGTATTCCCCAACCGATCTCTATAGGTTCTCAAGGTTTGGAACCCATACGTGTGAGTAAGCCACCTGTTGATAAAATCAGAAAGTATGGGCTAAAGAGTTGAGAGCTATTGTTGATGATGATTCTGAGAGACCTGAGTTTTGGCTTGAAATATAATTCAGGTTTTTGATGAACTGTCATGTACACCGACTGAATGTGTTAAATGTGATGTATCACTTTTGAAAGATTTAGCTTACCAGTGGTGGAATACCATGATATTGGTAGTGTCAAGAGAATGAGTCACTTGGGAATTCTTTTAGATCGAGTTTAGAAAGAAGTACATAAGTAAACGATTCTTGGATCAAAAGCGCAAAGAATTTCTAGAGTTGAAACAGGATCGTATGACTGTAACAAAATATGAAAGAGAATTTGTGAGACGAGCAAGTACGCCCGAGAGTGTGTCTCTACTTAAAAAATTATATGTAAACGATTTGTAGACGGGTTAAATGAAGACATTAAGCTTTTAGCCGAGATTCTTGAACTGAGAGAATTCGTTGTGTTAGTTGATAGAGATTGCAAAGCTGATGAGCTTAGTAAAGAAAAGAAAAAAAGCTGAATTTGAAGCTAGAGATTTGAGAAAAAAATTTTCGGGAAAGTCTCATCAATCAACATTGAAGAAATCTAAAGAATATCATTACCATCCCACTGTTTCTACGAAGCATTCTAGTGGAGACAAAGATACGAGACACTTTATTCTTAAACCTCAAGCTATATTTATAGCTAGTGTTGGTAGTGATAGAAATGATAGACCCGAGTGCAAACATTGCAACAGGCCACATTATGGTGAGTGTCAGGTGATGAGCAGGCATGTTTCAGATGTGGATCCCTTAACCACTATATTAGAGATTGCCTAGAGAAGTCTGTGAATAAAAAAGCTCAAATAGCAAAACCGAGTAACACAGCTAATAGGGGGAGACCACCCTGAAATACTAGAAATGTGAGTGGTAATAGAGGTACAACAAAGGATTCTATTCTGAGATCTGAGGCTCGAGCGCCAGCTAGAGCTTATGCTATTTGAGCTCGTGAGGATGCATCGGTACCAAATGTTATTACCAGTACTTTTTATCTTTATGAGACTAATGTAATTGCTTTGATTGATCCTTGATCGACTCATTCATATATCTGTATGAATTTAGTGTCTAGTAAGACTCTACCTATTGAGTCCATTGAATTTGTGGTTAAAGTATCGAACCTCTTAGGTTAGTATATCCTAGTTGATAAAGTTTGCAAGGACTGTCCTTTGATGACACGGGGTTATTGTTTTTTGGCTGATTTGATGTTGTTACCATTTGATGAGTTTGATGTGATATTGGGTATGAACTGGTTAACTTTGCATGATGCAGTTGTGAATTGTAGATGAAAGACTATTGAGCTGAAATATCAAAATGATGAAATTCTTTTTATTGAATCCGATGATTCGAGTAAATTGCCTACCGTGATATTATCAATGCTAGTTTTACAATATGTGAAAAAGGGTTGTGATGCTTATCTTGCTTATGTACTCGATACAAAAGTGTCTGAATCAAAGATTGAATCAGTACCAGTAGTTTGTGAATATCTAGATGTGTTTTCAGAAGAGTTACCTGAGTTGTCACCGATCAGAGAAGTTGAGTTTGCTATTGAATTAGTACCTAAAACCTCACCGATATCAATAGCTCCATATAGAATTGCTATTACAGAGTTCAAAGCATTGAAATCTCAGTTGCTAGAATTAATAATAGATAGAGGTTTTGCAAGACCGAGTTTTTTGTCGTGGGGTGCACCAGTTCTATTTGTTAAAAAGAAAGATGGATCAATGAGATTGTGTATCGATTATCGACAACTCAATAAAGTTACAATTAAGAATAAATATCCACTACCGAGAATTGATAATTTATTTGATCAGCTGAAAGGAGCAATAGTGTTTTCTAAGATTGATTTACGATCTAGTTATTATCAGTTACGGGTTAAAGATTCGGATGTGTTGAAAACTACATTTAGAACATGGTACGGACACTATGAATTTCTTATTATACCATTTGGATTAACTAACACTCCTGTAGTCTTTATGGATTTGATGAACAGAATTTTCAGACCGTATTTAGACAGATTTGTAGTAGTATTCATTGATGACATTCTGATCTGTTCTCGAGATGAGTCAGAACATGCTGACCATTTGAGAGTTATGTTGCAAACGTTGAGAGATAAGCAATTGTATGCTAAATTCAGTAAATGTGAGTTTTGGCTTCTAGTAGTTAGAGTTTTGGGACATATTGTATCAGTGGAAGGCATCCGAGTTGATCCGAGTAAGATTTCAGCCATTATTGAGTGGAAACTGCCAAGAAACAATTCTGAGGTCAGAAGTTTTCTAGGATTAGCTGACTATTACCGAAGATTTGTTAAAGGATTTTCAATGATAGCTACAATGATGAATCAGTTGTTACAAAAAGATATGAAATTTGAGTAGACTGAGAAATGTCCACAGAGTTTCGATCAGTTGAAAGCACTGTTAACTGAAACACCAGTATTGGTTCAGCCTAAATCGGGTAAAGAGTTTGTAATGTTCAGCGATGCATCATTAAATGGTTTGGGATGTGTTTTAATACAAGAAGCCAAAGTGATAGCTTATGCTTCCATACCGTTAATGCAGCATGAAAAGAATTATCTAACACACGACTTAGAACTGGCTTCTATAGTATTCATATTAAAAATTTGGCGACATTATTTGTACGGTGAAAGGTGCTACATATTTACTGACCACAAGAGTTCGAAGTATCTATTGTCTCAGAAAGATTTGAATTTGCAACAACGAAGATGGCTAGAATTATTGAAAGATTATAAGTTAGTCATTGATTACCATCCAGGGAAAGCAAATGTTGTTGTAGATGCTTTAAGTAGAAAAACGGCGTTTCCTTTGAGAGCGATGAATACGCGATTGACTTTCACTGATAATGGTTCAATTTTAGCTGAGTTAAAAGCTAAACCGTTGTTTCTTCAGCAAATTTGTGAAGCTAAAAAATGTGATAGTGAATTGAAAGCTAAACGAGTACAATATGAGTCAATTTTTGATTCAAAGTTTCAGATTGGAACTGATTATTGTTTGATGTTCTGAGGTCGAGTTTGCGTGTCGAGAAATTTAGAGCTTATACAGAAAATTTTGCATGAAGTACACAGTGGTAGCTTGTCTATTCATCCAGGGAGTAACAAGATGTATAATGATTTGAGACAGTCGTATTGGTGGTCAGGTATGAAACGAGATATTTTTGACTTTGTATCTAGATGTTTGATTTGTCAGCAAGTTAAAGATGAACATCAAGTGCCTTTGGGACTGTTACAACTAGTGATGATACTTGAGTGGAAATGGGATAAAGTTACGATGGATTTTGTATCAGGGCTACCCCTATCTCCGAAAAAGAAAGATGTTATCTAGATATTGTTGATCGGTTGACAAAGTCCGCCCATTTCATTCCAGTGCGTACGGACTTTTCACTTGATCGATTAGCTGAATTGTACATTTCAGAGATTGTCAGATTACACGGAGTACCAATTTCCATTATTTCGAATAGAGGTACGAGGTTTATGTCACAATTTGGAAGAAATTGCAAGAAACTTTGGGTACACGGTTGCATTTTAGTATCACATTTCATCCTCAAACTGATGGTCAGTCTAAGAGAGTGATTCAGAATCTTGAAGATATACTTCCTTGCTGTGTTCTAGAATTTGAAGGCAACCGGGAAAAATATTTACCAGTAGTTGAATTTGTGTATAATAATAACTTTCAGTCGAGTATAAAGATGGCACCGTATGAGGCGCTAGATGGTCGTAAATGTAGAATTCCATTATATTGGACCGAGCTTAGTGAGAGAAAGATTCACAGAGTTTATTTGATTAGAGAGACTGAAGAGAAAGTAAAAGTAATTCGTGATAGTTTAAAAGCAGCTTCAAATCGACAGAAATCTATGTAGATTTGAAACGTAAAGATATTGAATTTTAGATCAGTGATAGAGAGTTTCTAAAAGTATTGCTCTAGAAAAAGATTCTTCGATTCGGCCGTAAAGGAAAATTGAGTTCGCGTTTAATCGGGCCATATGTGATTATCGAAAGGATAGGGCCAGTAGCATATCGACTTAACCTACCATCAAAACTTGAAAAGATTCATAACATGTTTCATGTATCTATGTTACGGCAATATTGATCAGACCATTTGCATAAAATTTCACCAGAAGAGGTTGAGATTCAGTTTGATATGTCGTACCACGAAGAATCGATCAGGATCTTAGCTCGAGAGATCAAAGAGTTGAGAAATAAGAGCATAGCATTAGTAAAAGTCCTTTGGCAATGTCACAGCATCGAAGAGGCTACATGGGAACCGGAGCAAGCTATGACAAAGCAATACCCTAACCTATTTTCTGGTAACATTTTTAGGGACAAAAATCCCTAAAGGGGGAGAGTTGTAACAGCTCGTTTTCAGTAAAATCAGGACAGTGGTTTTGGGACCACAAATTTGATATGAAAATATTTATTTTATTATTATTTTGAGGTCTACAATATGATAGTATAATTGCGTGAAAATTTCGTTAAGAAATTTTACCGTTTGAATGCTTAATTTGATAAAAAAGACTAAACTGCGTAAAATGTAAAAGTTTCGTTCTACTAGCTAAAGGTGTCTAATAGCTATAGAAATTTAATGTAGAGGTCCTTAAATGGAAATAATTCCATTAATGAGTTAGTGGATGATAATGGCTTGGTATTTAGTGCAATAAATAATGTTTATAAAGGTTAATTTTGTAATTTGGTTAATAATGATATAATAAGTTAAAACAAAATTAAAAGCTCTCATTTTTCTTTTGTTCTTCAACTGAATATGAAAGTGATTTTGTTGAGTTTCACAGCTATAAAATCCATAAAAGCAAAAAAAAAAAACCAAAATTAAAGCAAAAACAGTCCATGAGTCCAAATTACAGAAATAACCCAACAAATTAAATTAAACCATAAAACAAAAGTAACACAGCTTTTAAAAGGGTTGTCACCGTCGAGTCCTCCACTGTACCAAACCGTCTAAGTCTGGGAATTAGCTCTACAAATTAAACAGAAAGTGTGAGTTTTCGTAAACCTAGTGTGTAATCCCCATAGAAATAAAAAAGCACACATAATCAAAACATCAGATTTAGTTAGTCACAGATTTGGGACAAGCCTATTACAGATGTAAATTCAGATTTGGGCCTTAGCCTGTTATAGATTCAGATTCAGATGCATATTTGGGCCTTAGCCCATATTAGAAACAGATACAAAAATACAGTCAGAACATGCAATGCCCCAAATTTTCCTTTTTCGGCTTTTGTAAATTTTTTAACAAATATATGTCTGCTTCAGTAGTTAAGTTTTCTAGGTATGTGTGAGAGGTCCTAAGTTTAAGCCATTCCTTGGGTAAATTTTGAGATTTTTTTGATATAAGCCTGGCACTTGAAGAGTAAAGTTATATTTAATTGTTTGTAAGTATATAAAAGAATAGGCCTACTGGTTTGGTGGTTAAGTTGAGTGTTGATGTGTTAGAGGCCCTCTGTTTGATTCTTTGTGATGGCAAGGGGAAGTATTTTTGCTCCAAGTTGCAACTAGAGTTGTGCTGAACTGGGTTTCTGAGTAGTTGGGTGTTAGTGGGTTAGTGGAGAGATTTCAGGAGATGATAGGGGAGTTATCAAAGATTATTTTTGTTTTATTTTGTAAATTTTGACTCTCTCTCCCTTTTTTCCCAAATTTCTAACATCAACCTCCCCTCTTCTTTCTCTTTTACTTTTTGGTTTCAATTGTTGCCCCCACTCTATTCTGTACGTTCGTCTATTACCTTTTTGAAGCTTCATTCTTCTATTTCTATCAACGGCTAGTAAGCAATTTAAGTGTGTTATAGTTTCGTTTTCTAAGTGACCGATAGGAAGTGTATTTTATGTTTGGTAGCAAGAAATAAGGTTGAGTGAAACTATCTTTTCGTGTAATCCTAGTCAGAATCACTCGTGGTAGAAGGGTAAAAGTTGAGCCCTTAACTTGAACTATCATCAGTTTCAATCGCGTTAGTGAAATTGAGGATTATACCTGATTTTGGGAGTTTTGTTTGTCGATAATAGGTCCTACTGGTCTCGGGAGTGTTTCTGCATCACGAACGTACTAGGTGTGTACCCGAATATGTAGAAAACGAGGTTTCGACAAAAGCTGAAAACTATTCTGTCGATGACACATGGGCATGTGGTCGCCCGTGTGGTAGGCTATGTGCAATGACACGGCCGTATGTTTAACAAAGGCTAGGCTGTGCACTAGACACAGCTGTGTGATGGCTGGGTGTAGTCATGTACGACACATGGGCTAGACCAAATTGAGCCGTGTAGGCCACACGAGTGTGTGAGTCCACACGGGCATGTGGGTTTCTAGGCCAGGCAGTATGATCCATACGGGCCAAGGCCAAATTGAGTCGTGTGGGCCACACCGGCGTGTGGACGTACACGGGTATGTGCGCCCAAAATTTTAACTTTTTCCCTAGGGTTGCACGGGTCGTCCAAATCGACTGTGACCCACTATAGGGTTGGTAAGGGCTAACTAGACCCTCATCTGTTTCATATAAATGACTGATACTGTGATTTGAGCATGATAGCTATACGCATGTCTAAATACTGTTCTGCATGTATGCCTGTAACTGATTAATAGCATGTAAGCATGTTATATTTTGTATGTTTGCATTGAGTACGTTTATCTGCATCTGTATTTGGGGTGGGTTGATTGATTATTGGAGGAAGTGTATTGAAAAGGCATTTATGCCTATTATCTGGCAGCTTAGCTGCAATATTTTTTATATGTGCCACATTTCGGTACAACATGGTGTGTAGGGATAGGTGGGTGTTTTAAACCCCACATGGTGTGTAGGGATGGTCGGAGATGGTGTGTAGAGGTGGAGGTAGGATCTATTACTGTTCTGACTGTTTCACTGCATTTGTTACTATAATGGGCTTAGGCCCAAATCTGTATCTGATTCTAGCATGGCCTAAAGCTCGAATATGCATCTGTAACCGAAACTGTAAAGGGCTAAGGCCCCATCTGTATCTAATTTTGTAATGGGCTTAGGCCCTAGATTGTATCTGATTGATATTGATACTTTGTTTGTGTGCTTGTATGTTCTGTGAGGATTACACACTGAGTTTACGTAAACTCACCCCTTCTGTTTATTTTGTACAGGTGATCCCTAGACTTAGCCGGATTGGTGCAGTGGAAGACTCAACGGTGACCACACGTTTGTTAAACTGCCTTATTTTCTTTTACAATTTTATTTCTTATTTAGGTATTTTGATGTAAATTGGACTTATGGACTGCTTTTGCTTTTATTTTGGATTTCAATTGTTTTTATGGATTTATAACGGCTAAACTAAATAAAGCACAGATTTTTAATAAAAACTAAAATTTTCCTAAATATAAATGGTTTTACAAAAATGAAATGGATTCTAAAGCTTCTGCTGAAAAGATACGTTTTAAGACAAATCAAATAACATGAGTTTTTCAGAGTTAAATAAAAGCTAATAAACTGAAGCGGTTTTAACTTGATAACATCATTTTCAAATCACACTCCATGTGACATCATTTGATTCAGCCATAACATCTTGGTCGAGTTTGGGGTGTTACATTTAGTGGTATCAGAGCCTAGTTGCAAAACTTGGCTGTGGATTTTGGGTTTTAAAATTTGTTTTTAAATAATTAATTTTTAAATAAATTCGAAATTTTACGAATTGAGTACGTGGTACACCAAGTCTCTGGCACCGATCCTGTAAGTTTCTGTATTTTGATGAACTGATTTAATTTTATAGAAAGTTTACTCTGAAAACACTGTGATAGATTATACTGAAAATACTTTAGTTAGTGTACTCTGAGACTGTAGTAAAACTGATAGAGATTGAGACTTATGAACATGAACTCTAATTCCTAAAACTGTTTACATAAAACATCTGCTAATAAATACTGAAACTGTAACTGATACATAAAATTCTTAATATAGATAACATTCTGAAACTATAATGAGCGCACGAGGTATCCATGGTCGTGGTACTCGAGGCCGGGGTAGAGGTTGTAGAGGGGCTCGAGCTGAGTCCTTTTCTCTAGGCAGCATGCCAAATCTGAACACTAGTGAGACACCAGCGTCGCCTGCTACTAAGACTTGGTCTCAAGATTGTATGGCTGGGGTCGACGCATTGTCCCAGGCTATGCTGAGGATATTGGAGAGGATCACTGGGCCCAAAATTGGATTTGGGGGCCGACGGTCCGTTACGAAACGACTCCGGTCTAACAAAGCTAAATTATTTTTGGGTGTCACTGGAGTCACCCCTAATGTGGCTGAGTACTAGATGGAGGCCACCGATCGAATTATGGATGACTTGGACTGTAACCCTAAGAAGAAATTGAAGGGTGCAGTCTCATTGTTTTGCGATGAGGCCTACCAATGGTGGTTGACTGCTAAGGAGGGCACCCAGCTTGAATGTCTGACGTGGGAATTCTTTAAGTCTACCTTCCAAGGGAAATACATGGGAGCTAGTTACATTGATGCTAGTAGGCGCGAGTTCCTAAACCTCACTTAGGGAAACCGATCTGTGGCCGAGTATGAGGTTGAATTTTTGAGACTGAGCCGCTATACATGAGGTATGATGGCGTCTGAATATAAGAGGTGTATTCGATTTGTGGATGGACTGAGGGATAATCTGAGGGTATTGATAGCTCCGCAGAGGGAGCGAGAATTCTCTGTCCTGGTGGAGAAGGTGAGAATCACCGAAGAGGTTAAGCGCACTGAGTACAAAAATAGAGATCGTGAGAGGGGTAAGAACAAGAAGGATTCAAAGCCCTCGAGTTCAGTTCAGAGGCCTAAGAAAAAGGCCAGATCTGAAGGGCCAGTTAGAGCTAGGCCCCCTATTACTTCTACTGGATTACAACTTTGTGGAGATTATGGTAGACGCCATCAGGGGAAATAGTTGAGGAGGACTGGGGCATGTTTATGATGTGGGTTCTTGGAACACCGTATTTGAGAGTGTCCACTGAGGGCTGATCAGGTGCAAGCTCCGGTATCAAGTACTACACAACCACCGATGGTAGTTTAGCAGCCACCTAGGCGCCGTGGTCAGGCTAGGGGTGGTAACGGTATGGGCCGTGGATAGTGGGCACCGAGCAGAGGTGCTGGATGGGCTGAGGCGAGGTAGCCTGCTCTTGTTTATACTGCACGTTACCGAGAGGATGGAAGCGCTCCTAATGTCATCACTGGTACGTTCTTAATTTTTTATGTACCATGCACTGCGTTGATAGATATAGGAACCACACATTCCTATGTTGCCTGCTCTGTTTCTAAAAATCTGGGGTTATCGGTTGAGAGTACTTCTAGTGAGGTGACGGTATTAAGTCTATTGGGACAACCAGTTCGAGTTAGGAAACTATATAGAGATATCCCGTTAGAGGTGCAAGGGACGATTTTTTAGGCTAATTTAATGGAGCTTCTGCTTGGGGTGTTTGATTTGATTCTAGGAATGGACTGGTTGGTTAAGCACCGTGTCAATTTAGATTGTGGAACTAAGAGGATCATTTTGAGAACCAAGGAGGATATTGAGGTGGTTATGATTGGAGAGTGTCAGAATTATTTGGCTAATGTGATCTCCGCATTGGTGGTTGAGAAACTGGTTCTTAAAGGATTTGAGGCGTACTTGGCCTATGTTAGTGTTCCCGTTTCCGTGGACTCTACTATAAAGGACATCAGAACTGTAAGAGATTTTTCGAACATCTTTCCTGAGCAACCGGGATTACCTCCAAATCAGGAAGTGAGATTTGGGATTGTGCTTCTTCCTGGTTAAACTCTGGTGTCTATCGCTCCTTATCGAACGGCACCGAAAGAGCTTACAGATCTTAAGGCTCAAATTCTAGAGTTGTTGGATCATGGGTTCGTCTATCCTAATGTGTCTCCATGGGGAGCACCTGTTTGTTTGTTAAAAAGAAGGATGTATCAATGAGGATGTGTATTAACTACCGACAATTGAATAAGTTAACAATGAAAAACAAGTATCTGCTGTAAGGGATTGACGACTTATTTGATCAGTTTCGGGGAGCCTCGGTATTCTGTAAGATTGACCTTCGATCTGGGTATCATCCGTTAAAGGTTAAGGAAGCTAATATACATAAGACGGCAGTCAGGACTCGATATGGACATTACATGTAACACCCCCAACCCTAAACTGTCACCGGAACAGGGTTACAGAGCATTACCGAACAATTCTAATTAAATACAAACATTACACGAACAATTGTTAAATAAATTTTAAATCAACAATAATGTCTATTTTAAAAACCCTCGAGGCTAAAAACACGTGATTTGAACAATTCGAGACATAAACCGAAGCTCATAAAATTTTTCGTGAAATTCCCAAAATTTCACTTTGGTGCAGGGCACACACGCCCGTATGGTATGGGGCACACCCATGTGGTCAGGCCATGTGGTATCACACGCTCGTGTCCCTAGCCCGAGTAACTCTTTGACTTGTAACCTAAGAAGAAATTAAAATCACACGGCCAAGCTACACGCCTGTGCGCGAGGCCGTGTACTTCACACAGTTGAGACACATGCCCATGTCTCTACCTGTATGTTAAAACCTAGGCATCCTGTTTCTCAAATTTAAGGTGCAAGGGACACATGGCTAGTTCACACACCCATGTGCTAGCCGTGTGTCTCACATGGCCTGAACACACGCTCGTGTGCCAGCCCATGTGGACTCAAAATGAGCCTTAAACCTCAAGTTTACCACCTTGCAATTCTTAAACCACAAGCAATTCAAATTTCAATCTTTCAACCAATCCAAAATACATCTAAATATACCTAAACAATAACATAAACATTAACCTAATAGTCTATTCAATGTTTATTCATATCTATTTCAAATATTACATCTAATTCAATTAAATTTACCACATTCAAATTATCTTAAGTTTTATACCAAAACATTCATTCCATAAACTTAAATTCCCACTGATCTCGTGATTGTGATGAAGTAATAAAATTTATAAAATCTGATTGTACCTGTAAACTAACTAATATCACGATAAAAGGCAAGTGCACCTATCGAACAGTAGTATAGTTAGTGGCAAGACCGGAATATCGAATCCAAGGAACTATGAGTACTAGTAATGACTTTCTTTCTATTATCTAGCCTAAAAATAAAAGGGAGGGTTTTGTTTCTAAATTAACTAATCTAAACTAAACTTAAAGGAAAGGCAAAGAGAAAGTTGGGAAATTACTTTTTGGGAAAAACTAATTGATAAGGACAATACCTAAGGAAGAATCCACCTAGACTTCACTTGTTATCTAACTTTGAACCAGATGATTTCTTCATTTGGTTTGATCCGTAGAGATCCCTAAATTATGTTAATACCTCTGTCGAGGATAAGAACAACTAATCCTAGGTTGATTAACTGAAATCTCTTTCTAGTTAAAACCCCTGGTCTGGCATTAACTCGATCTATGGTTCCCTATATTAGATTTGACTCTAATCTGGTAGATTTTCGTCGTTCTACCTCTAGGATTGCAATCAACTCCGCTTAACTGTGTTGGATCTACTCCTATGCAGGGACTTTTGCTCCTCTACATAAGCATATTTAACCTAAATCAATATCCTAGAAATATCAATTTAAGAGTTAAAAACACAATTAAGAACAAATCAAATATTTATCACACAGCTCAGATAACAATAACAAGATCTGTCTTAGGTTTCATCCCCTTAGGTATTTGAGGATTTAGTTCATGTTTAAAAAAGAAAACATCTCAGAAGAAATAAAATAACAAAACATAAGAAAACCCAAAACTCCTGAAAGGATTGAAGAGAAGTCCTCCATCTTGATGTAGTCTGGCTTCTGAGATGGATCAATCAGCTTTCCTTCGAGTAATTCCCTCATTTAACTCCCCGTCTTAGCAGGAATAAAGCACCCTTTTGGGGGGGAAAGCTCTCTTAGTGGGAATTCAGCACACCCTTGTAGTTGCCTCCTAGGGTCTTTATATAGAGTTTTGGAATTCCTTTCTTAGCCCCTAAGTACCCTTTTCTGAGTGAAATTTAACTTCCTTACGATAGGGACACGCCCGTGTGGATCAAGGCCCAAGCCGTGCATGGGCCTGTTAAGGAGGCACGGCCGTGTGGTCTGGCCGTGCGAGTTGGGGTTGGGCCGTGTTCGAGCTCAAGGTGGCACGGCCGTGTGACATGGCTGTGTGGCGAACCTCCAGGCGGTGTTGTTTTCATACTTTGGCCCATTTTCTCTATTTTCGGCTCGTTTCTCGTTCTTTTCACTTCCCTATGCTCTCCTGAGTATAAGACATGAAATAAAAGGATTAGGAGCACCAATTTCCACAAATTCAATAGTAATTCATCCAGAATTTAGGCTAAGCATGAGGTAAAAACATGTATAATTTATCATTTATCAAATACCCCCACACTTAAGCCTTTGCTTGTTCTTAAGCAAAATCTCAACTCACAATTAAGAATCATTCTTCTCAACTTATAATCCTTATTAATAATGTTTCAAACTAATCCACAAGTAATCATACATTGAAAATTCAACTAGAAGAATATTAAAGTTTCAAACACTCTAAGTTGAGAACTTTATCACAGAAACATAGGTTTTCTTCCTTCTCCTAAGTAATTACCTCTCAATCAAAATTAACAAGAGTTGACATCCTCACTAAAGATTCATTCTATCCACTCAAAGTGTTTAGGGTTTAAAAATTAAGCACTCTTTAGTCAACCTGAAAAGTTATTACTATAGGCTTGCAAGAAAATCAAATCTCTACCGCTATAGATTGATATGACACACCGATCAAAAGGTCTTTCAATGGTTGTAATAGGGCTTTAGTTAGTGGTGTTTTAACAAGTTGAAAAAGAGGGTTAGAATCGAGATTGAATTGAAAAATCATCTAGTTAGAAAAATCTCTATCACTGGAACATATTTCTAGAGCTAAGCCTTATGATGATGTCGTTCTAGATTCGGTAGCTTATAATAGAAATATGCAAAAATATGAAACTATAACTAAAATATGAATTATAACTGAATTACTTTTTATACACCTTTTTTTTTAAGAACCAATCAGATACAATATATTGGATGTTTACAAACTTTACAAACTGAAAAAGAGAACGGAGCTAGATAATAATTCAACTCAAATATTGACAAAAATAGGCATCAAAATAATTGAATGGAATTCAACAAAAAACGGGTTATAGGTTAATATTAGAGGTAAGTCAAAGAATGGGTTGTTAGGCTCAATGGGGTTCACTAGGGGTTAATTTATAGAGGTAGGCTTTTATGGAGTAAGTGGTTATTACCTAGGTGTCTTTATCATCTCAGTATATCAAATCAATGATGTGGTCTCGACATGTATAATCGAAGCAAGTTCTAGAATAACATAATCAGTATTGAATAACTCAAAGCAATAATAAAAGTGAGCACGAAAGGATGTATGCTCAAAAGGCTCAAAAATCTCACTAGAATTATGGCTTTTTGATGTCAATCCTATGAATTTCAAATTTCAAGATAACACTTAAAATTAGGGAAGATAGCCTAGAAAAATTTAAATTCTCAAAAATTTCAACTTATTATGCTTGATTCCCTAATGTCTTAAAGTTTGAATAATCAGAGCATGAGTACCTATGTCTTAATTCTCAGCATATCAAT
The DNA here is from genome assembly GCA_020496765.1 of Gossypium stocksii. Classification (NCBI taxonomy): domain Eukaryota; kingdom Viridiplantae; phylum Streptophyta; class Magnoliopsida; order Malvales; family Malvaceae; genus Gossypium; species Gossypium stocksii. The sequence continues at coordinate 8,145,661 of CM035622.1, read as the reverse complement.
AAAAATCATAAAGCAACCAGAATTAATTTCTAATAAATGGTGAAAGTGAGAATTTGAAATTTTGATAACAATGCAAAAAGTTAGTTGTAAAAATTTTTTAGGGGTTCGAAGAGAATGCAATGACTGAAAGTAACTTCCCACCCCCCATATTTAAGATGTACATTGCCCTCAATGTACAAAGATACATTAGTAGCAATAGACGTATAATATCATAAGATAGGGAAAGAAATGAAACTCCCTGAATTAGATGAATTCTGTGAGGTGGTTGTGGCTGCAGAGTGTCTAGGACAAAGGAAAGGTGGAGGTGAATACTCTGGTGTTGGTAGCGGTTGTTTGTCCATAGCTGCTATGTCGAGAGGGTATGTTGTCGGTATTAGGTGGCTAAGGTTCCCATTAGATTTTGGATTTGAGCTGTAGAGCTCCTTTGAAACTGCGAATGCATTTATCAGTTTTGGGGAATTTGGATTATCAGAATGTGTTTGTTAGGGAATAACCGATATGAAAAAAATTGAAATAAAGTAAACTATGTTCTAACAACATGAAAATTCAAATAATGAAAAAGATAAAATAAAATAAAACGGAAAAACAAAAAAGGAAAATAAAAAAGAAGATAAGAGGAATAGAAAGTTCTAATCCTCAGATGGTCCACGAGGTGGGGGCGGCGATGAGATGTATAGGTGCTGCCATATGTGCTGCAGAATAGCGTCAATGTGATTGAAGTGTTGAAAGCACTGCTGCTCAAATCGTGTGAGGCGCTCGGATATGTTAGTATATGAAGCTGCCGCATGAACTAGGCGGCGAGCGGGTGGTGGCTCGGATAGTGCCTCCTCCGGTGGTGGCACATCATCAGTAATGTCCTCGGGGTCCTCCTGCTCAGCCTCTCGGAGTAGACGGTATTGTGGAGGGTTGGTTCCAGGTTCGCGCTGGATCATCCTAATATGTAGCATAGTTTGGATGCCCTGTAGGGACATCTGGCCGATCAGCGTATAAGAGGATGTCTGGGCCGCGGTGTTAAGTAGGCTGAAGTGGCGAGCCAGTCGAGTAATGTACGGGCCCATAGAGATCATGCCCCTACGGTGTCACTCCGTTTGGTGCTGGATAGCATGGGCGATGAAGTAGGCGAGATCGATCACATGAATGTGCCCCATGTTCCATAAAAAGTAGGCGTCGTGGGTGTTGACGACGCCGGTACTATCGCGTCTGCCCATCAGTGTGTGTATGAGTAGGGCATGTATGTACCTCAGAGATGGGGTGAGATTGGTCACTTTGGAGCGGCTGGGGTCGTATGTAGGCTGGCCAGGGACTAGGGCACGCCAGTAGTTGACTGGAGAGATGTGGATATGGTGGTGGAGCTTAGAAATGTCATCTTCTTCCACGAATTGCTTAGTGTAGAGGCCTAGAGCTGTACCATATTTTAGTACACTGAGATAACGCACGAGGCCTCCTAAACGGAATTGGATCGTCCCTAGATCATCGTGTTGGCTCATTACTGTCTGAAGGTGAAATATGGAGCAGAACTTGAGGGTGAGTTCGAGATAGGTAGGCTCCACGATCTGAAAGAACAGCTCTCATGGGTCCGTTGTTAATAAGGCCCGGACCTCGTCAGCTAGCTGGACCTGCTCTAGTGCGGCCTAGTCGATGCACCTTCCGACTCTGAGACGTCTTGCCCGTAATATCTGAAATAACTCCTCTTGGGAGTTCTGCGGGAATTAGAGGAATGGGTGTCGGACTTCAGCAGTGGGTCTAGAAGATGAGCCACCGGGTCCCTTACATTTTTTAGAGGTAGGGGCGGTAGCTTACTTTCCGCGAGAAGACGACATTGTACCTAAAATACAAAAAGATAATAAGATTGATACCTATCATTCCTAAAAAGAATAAGTTAATAGGCTAAACGGGAATTTAAACCAAACAATATATTGTATTGAAATATTGATTTCACTGACCTAACTAACATAATCAATTCATTCTAAGCATGGTATCAAATGATGGAGGCATGTGTATCATTTTATACTAAGTGACAACTATTCTAGATAGGTAAAAGTGGCAGCCAAAGGGGAGTCCAAATGGCATAATGAATCTTTTCTAGAATGATCATGCTAAATGAATGAATCTTCTATCAACAATAAAGCAAATAACTAAATGAATGAGATAATAAACAAATAAATAGATACAAAAAATAAAGAGAAAAAGTGAGAAAAGGGGAACCGAATGGGTGGTTATGGGGCGGAACACGGTCGTGGCGAGGTTACACAGGCGTGGTGGTGCTGTTGAAGCTGGCAACGGTGCTAGGGATGGTGGTATGAGAGTTGGGTTGAAAGGTTTTTAGGGTTTAGGTGAGGAAGAAGATGAATAGTGGGCTATTTTTATAGGATTTTGGATCACACGGGCATGGCACGTGCCCGTATGACTCGGGGTTAGCCCGTGTGGTTCGAAATTTGAGGACCTTGGCGATCCTGGTTCGAGTCACATGCCCGTGTTGGTAGGGCGTGTTGGGGTACACGGTCGTGTCCTTCGATGTTCGCTTCTCCCACGGCCTGGTAGATGGTCAATGCCCGTGTCTGAAATGGCAGATTCAACCACGGCCTTGAGGCACGGGCGTGTCGCACACCCATGTTGCTTTAACAGGATAGGCCACAGTTTTGGGACACGAGCATGTCGCATGCCCTTGTCGATTTGTCAGGCTTGGCCACGGCCATATCGCACGGTCGTGGCTTGGTGTCGCAGCCCGTGTCTCTGTTCATAATGTCACAAGGTCTATGGCACGCCCGCGTTGATGCCCGTGTATGTTGAAAAACCTGTATTCAGAGGGTTAGTTGATGAATTAGAGAATAAAGAATTAAACTTAAGTCAGTGCTCGGGTTGCCTCCTGAGAAGTGCTTATTTAGAGTCCAAGCTCGACTCTGCTTGCGTGTGTCATTACGAGGGTTCGTGGAGCTGAAGCTCCTCCCTATTATTCTTAAAATCCTCACCTTTATAATGTTTAAGCCGATGACCGTTTACCTTGAAAGTGTCGTGGTTTGGATGAGTTACCTCTACTGTGCCGTATAGGAAGACAGTTTGAACAGTGAATGGGCCTGACCATCTTGATTTAAGTTTTCCAAGGAATAGTTTAAGCCTTGAGTTGTATAGCAAGACAAGATCGCCAGTTTTAAACTGCTTAGGTTGTCTTAAACGATTGCCATGGCATCGCTTTGTGGCTTTCTTGTATAATCGTGAATTTTCGTATGCATTGCAGTGCCATTCATCCAGCTCATTTAATTGCATTAGACGTTTCTCACCTACAAGTTTAAAATCAAGATTTAGGAATTTGATAGCCCGAAATGCTTTATGTTCAAGTTCAAATGGTAGATGACATCCTTTTCCGTAAACAAGTCTATAAGAAGATGTTCCTATGGGAGTTTTGAATACAGTTCTATAGGCCTATAAAGCGTCATCTACTTTTCTTGACCAATCTTTCCTGTTTGTTTCTACCATTTTCTCTAGTATGCGTTTTAATTCTCTATTTGCTACTTCAACTTGTCCACTGGTTTGTGGATGATAAGGGGTAGCTATTCTATGGTGCACTCTATATCTTTTTAACACTTTATCAAATTGAGAATTGCAAAAATGAGTACCCCTATCACTGATAATTGTCCTAGGTGTTCCAAATCGAAAGAAAAATTTTTTTAGAAAATGTACCACCATTCTAGCATCATTAGTAGGTAAAGCTTGGGCTTCCACCCATTTTGACATGTAATCTACTGCTACTAGTATGTGTTTATTCCCAAACGAAGTAGGGAAGGGACCCATGAAATCAATACCCCATACATCAAATATTTCACATGAGAGTATATACGATTGAGGCATTTCATTATGCTAAGAGATATTACTTGTCCTCTGGCATTTATCACAAGAGGTCACATACCTATTGGCATCCTTGAAAAGGGTAGGCAGTAAAAACCTGATTCTAGTACTTTGTGAGCAGTTCTAGTTCTACTGTGATGTCCTCCTATTGGTCCAGAATGGTAGTAATCCAGAATTTTATATGCTTCCGTCTTAGTAACGCATCTTCGAATGACTTGATCTGCGCAAATATGAAAAAGGAAAGGATCTTCCCAAAAGTAATTTTTCACATTAGCGAAGAATCGCTTCTTTTGCCTGCTAAATAATTTGTGAAATTGGCAAACCAAGGAACTTCAGCTTCTGTTATGACTAGGAGTTGTTCTTCAGGAAACGAGTCATTTATTTTGGCTTTGTTGAGGTCCTTGAGGTATGGATTTTCCAATATTGAAAGGTGATCTGCTGCCAAATTTTTAGCTTCTCTCTTGTCTTGTATCTCTAAATCGAATTCCTGTAACAATAGAATCCATCTTATTAATAGAGGTTTTGCATCAGTTTTAGTTAAAAGATAACGAAGAGCGGAATGGTCAGTATAAACGATGACTTTAGACAATATCAGGTATGATCTAAATTTGTTGAACGCAAAAATCACAGCTAGCAATTCTTTTTTCGTGGTCGTATAGTTCTCTTGTGCCGTCGTTAAAGTTTTGCTAGCATAATAAATAGGCTCAAAGTGCTTGTCTCTTCACTATCTTAGAACTGTGCCTACTGCAAAATCACTCGCATCACACATTAGTTCAAAAGGTAAATTCCAGTCAGGTGCAGTTATAATTGGGGCATTAACTAATTTTTCTTTGAGAGAGTTAAAAGCCTTTAAACATTCTCGATCAAAATTGAAAAGCACATCTTTTTCTAGTAATTTTGTTAAAGGCTTGGCTATTTTAGAAAAGTCTTTAATAAATCTTCGATAAAAGCCAGCATGTCCTAAAAAGCTTCTTATAGCCTTAACCGAATTAGGGGGAGGTAATTTTTCAATAGTTTCAATTTTTGCTTTATCAACCTCTATCCCTTTACTAGAAACTTTATGTCCTAATACAATACCTTCTTGAACCATAAAGTGACATTTTTCCCAATTAAGCGCAAGATTCGTCTCCTCACATCTTATTAGAACACGTTTTAAATTATTAAGGCAAAGTTGGAAGGAGTTACCGAAAATCGAAAAGTCATCCATAAATACCTCAATGATGTCCTCCACGAGTTCGTCAAAGATAGCTAGCATGCATCGCTGAAAAGTAGCAGGGGCATTATATAATCCAAAAGGCATTCTACGATAAGCAAATGTATCGTATGGGCATGTGAATGTCATCTTTTCTTGATCTTCTGGAGCTATCGGGATTTGGAAGTATCCAGAGAGGCCATCCAAGAAGTAGTAATACATATGTCCTACTAGTCTTTCCAGCATCTGATCAATAAAAGGTAAGGGAAAATGGTCTTTTCTGGTTGCATCATTCAACTTTATATAATCAATACAAACTCTCCATCCTGTGACTGTTCTTGTAGGAATTAATTCCTTTTTTTCATTAGACACCACAGTCATGCCTCCCTTTTTAGGAACGACCTACACAGGACTTACCCAAGGACTGTCAGAAATAGGATAGATAACTCCAACATCTAGAAGTTTAATTACCTCAGCTTTTACGACTTCCTTCATGTTAGGGTTCAGTCGCCTCTAAGCTTACACACATGGCTTATATTCATCTTCCATTAAAATTTTGTGGGAGCAAAAAGAAGGGCTAATTCCCTTAATGTCAGAAATCTTCCAAGCTATAGCCTTTTTGTGTTCTCTTAATACTTGAAGTAATTCCTCTTTCTCTTTAGCTCTCAAATCTGATGCGATAATTATTGGTAATGTAGAATCATCTCCCAAAAATGCATATTCCAAGTGCTCAGGCAATTGTTTTAGCTCCAATTTAGGAGGTTCATCAATCGAGGGTTTTTGTCTCAGTTCGTCATTTATCTTAATACCCTCATAACTTATATGTCTTAGAGCAGGTTTGTTAGAGTCTAAATCTTTTATCACTTTCTTTACTTCAGTGGTGGCTTCATCTTCCTCCCTACCTTGGACAAGACACAGTTCCAACGTGTCTTCAAGAGTGATTTCCTGAAAAGAGTCTTGAACAGAATAATCAATAGAGTCAATAAAATAACAGGAATCATCTTGTTCTTTAGAGAATTGCATAGCATCATAAATTTTAAAAACAATTTCTTCATCACCAACCCTAAGTACTAGTTTACCATCCCCTATGTCAATAACAGCTCTAGCAGTAGCTAAGAATGGGCATCCTAAAATTAAAGGTACCTCAACATCCTTATCCATGTCAAGCACAACAAAATCAACCGGGAATATAAATTTATCAACTTTTACTAATACATCTTCAATGATTCCCCTAGGATATTTAACATATCTATCAGCTAATTGTATACTCATCCTAGTGGATTTTGGTTCCCCTAGACCTAGTTGCTTGAACATTTTATAGGGCATTAAGTTAATACTGACGCCTAAATCAGTTAAGGCTTTTTCAATGTTTAAACTGCCAATTAAGGAGGGAATAGTAAAACTTCCTAGATCCTTCAGTTTGGTAGGTAGTTTAACTCTTCGTTGAGTTCCACTATGGACAGTTCTTCCAACTTCCTTTTGTTTGTGAGAAGTTCCTTTAAAAATTTTGCGTACTTTAGCATCTGCGAAATTGCTTCAACAAAAGGTAAGTTAATATGTAACTATTTAAAAAGTTCGAGAAATTTACCAAATTGAGCATCCATGCGGTCTTTCTTTAACTTTGTTGGATATGGTATGGGTGGTTTATACTCCTTAAGTGCTGGTGGAGCACTTTCTTTAGGTTCTGCTTCCTCTACCTTTTTCTTTTCATATTCTTGAACAGACTTCTTTTCAGGTTCAGCTAGTACTTTTCCATTCCTTAAGGTAACTACTTTCACATGTTTTTTAGGATTAGGTTCTGTATTACTCGGCAAACTACCTTGCGGTCTATTAGATATCATCTTTGCGAGTTGGCCAATCTAATTCTCGAGCCCTTGAATAGAAGCTTGTTGGTTCTTAAATGCTGTTTCGGTGTTTTGAAAATGAGTTTCAGAAACCGATATGAACTTTTCCAACATTTCCTCAAGGTTTGGTTCTTTTTCTTGTCGATACGGTGGTCGTTGAAATCCCAGAGGGGGTGGCGGTGGTCTTTGATTTCCTTGACTGCCCCATGAGAAATTAGGGTGATTCTTCCACCCTGCATTGTAAGTATTGCTGTAAGGATTATTTTGAGGTCGAGAATTATTACCCATATAATTCATTTGTTCATTTTCTGTGTTATGTCCATAGAGATGGTACTCTGGGTTGCTCACTCCTCCTAGGTTTGGGTCACACTGCATGATTGGATGTACCTACGTAGAACCAATAAAACCATCAACCTTTTATTTAAAAGTTCTACCTGAATGGAAAGCATTGTGACTGTATCAATACTAAAAACTCCTGTTGTTTTTGTCGGCTTTGTCTTCATGACTTGCCACTGATAGTTTTTCAGTGACATTTCTTCTATAAACTCGTAAGCTGCTTCGGGTGTTTTGTTGTTGATTGTTCCTTCGGCAGTTGCATCGATCATTTGACTTGTAGAAGGATTCAAACCGTTGTGAAAGGTTTGTACTTGTAACCACAAAGGTAGTCTATGGTGAGGTCACCTTCTCAAGAGATCTTTGTATCTCTCCCAAGCATCGTACAATGTTTCTAAATCCATCTGTACAAAAGAAGAAATATTATTTCTTAATTTAGCTGTTTTAGCCAGAGGAAAATACTTAAGTAAAAACTTCTCGATCATTTGTTCCCATGTAGTGATGAACCCTCGTGGTAAAGAATTTAACCACTGTTTAGCTTTGTTTCTCAAAGAGATAGCCTAAGACAGATGGCATCATCAAAAACGCCATTTATTTTGAATGTATCGCAGAATTCCAAGAAATTGGCTAAATGCGAGTTAGGATCCTCGTCCTGCAAACCATCAAACTGAACAAATTGTTGTATCATTTAAATAGTGTTAGGTTTCAGTTCAAAATTATTTGCAGCAATAGTAGGCCTAACAATGCTAGATTCAGTGCCTGCTAAATTAGGTTTAGCATAATCATATATAGTACGCGGAGCAGGATTTTGATCAACAAGATTTTCGGCTACCACAGGAGGTAGCTGATTATCCTGATTGGCTTCCATCTCTTTGGTAGGTTCTGGCTCTTCTTCTTGCCCTTCTTCTGGATATCACAAGCTTCTTCTTATCTCTCGGCGGGTTCGACGAACTGTCGCTTCTAAATCATCGTCAAAAAGTAGTGGTCCTCCCGAGTTTCTTCTAGTCATAAACTAGAGATACCTAGAAGGGAAAAGGCAAAGAAAATTAAAATAAATAAATAAAACAAATAAAAATAAAGTTTGAAATAAATAAAAATAGTAATGGCTAAAGTAATAGAAATCGAGTGTTCCTAATATCTTAGTTCCCCGGCAACGGCTCCAAAAACTTGATCTCGTGATTGTGATGAAGTAATAAAATTTATAAAATCTGATCATACCTGTAAACTAACTAATATCACGATAAAAGGCAAGTGCACCTATCAAACAGTAGTATAGTTAGTGGCAAGACCGGAATATCGAATCCAACTATGAGTACTAGTAATGACTTTCTTTCTATTATCTAGCTTAAAAATAAAAGGGGGGTTTGTTTCTAAATTAACTAATCTAAACTAAACTTAAAGGAACGGCAAAGAGAAAGTTGGGAAATTACTTTTTGGGAAAAACTAATTGATAAGGACGATACCTAAGGAAGAATCCACCTAGACTTCACTTGTTATCTAATTCTAAACGAGATGATTTCTTCATTTGATTTGATCCGTAGAGATCCCTAATTTATGTTACTACCTCCGTCGAGGATAAGAACAACTAATCCTAAGTTGATTAACTGAAATCTCTTTCTAGTTAAAACCCCTGATCTCGCATTAAATCGATCTATGGTTCCCTATATTAGATTTGACTCTAATCCGGTAGATTTTCTTCGTCCTATCTCTAGGATTGCAATCAACTCCACTTAACTGTGTTGGATCTACTCCTATGCAGGGACTTTTGCTCCTCTACATAAGCACATTTAACTTAAATCAATATCCCAGAAATATCAATTTAAGAGTTAAAAACACAATTAAGAACAATTCAAATATTTATCACACAGCTTAGATAACAATAACAAGATCTGTCTTAGGTTTCATCCCCTTAGGTATTTAGGGATTTAGTTCATGTTTATAAAAGAAAACATCTAAGAAGAAATAAAATAACGAAACATAAGAAAACCCAAAACTCCTGAAAGGATTGAAGGGAAGTCCTCCGTCTTGATGTAGCCTGGCTTCTGAGATGGATCAATCGGCTTTCCTTCGAGTAATTCCCTCCTTTAACTCCCCGTCTTAGTAGGAATAAAGCACTTTCTTGGGGGGGAAAAGGCTCTCTTAGCGAGAATTCAGCACACCCTTGTAGTTGCCTCCTAGAGTATTTATATAGAGTTTTGGAATGCATTTCTTAGCCCCTAAGTACCCTTTTCTGAGTGAAATTTAACTTCTTTACGACAGGGACACGCTCGTGTGCCACGCCCGTGTGGATCAAGGCCCAGGCCGTGCTCAGGCCTGTTAAGGTGGCACGGCCGTGGGGTCTGGCCGTGTGAGTCGGGGTTAGGCAGTGTTCGAACTCAAGGTGGCACGACTGTGTGACACGACCGTGTGGCGAACCTCCAGGCCGTGTTGTTTTCATACTTTGGCCCATTTTCTCTGTTTTCAACCCGTTTCTCGTTCTTTTCACTTCCCTATGCTCTCCTAAGTATAAGACATGAAATAAAAGGATTAGGAGCACCAATTTCCACAAATTCAATGATAATTCATCCAGAATTTAGGCTAAGCATGAGGTAAAAACATGTATAATTTATCATTTATCACCCACATATATAACCATTCATATTCATAATACACACCATTTACATTCAACTACCAAAATGACCATATATATATATATATATATCCTAGGTACATGACAATTTTCAAAAAGAACTATACATCACCATTTTGTTGAGTCCGGGATTATCTTGGATGCTTGACCAGAACTTCTATCTGTACCTAACTTGTGCACAGAAATAAACCATACGCTGAGTACGTATACTCGGTGGTATTACCATAATTCAAACTTGTAACATTATACAATTAATTATATATATTCAATTCATGCCTACAACTATTCAATAGTAATTTCATGCCTTAATTCAACTTGTTAAATAGTAACAATAAGCATTATTTCAAAATTTGTACTTAATTAAATTCATACATTTCTTCATGATATCAATTACATTGAGTTTTTCACATCTCATTCCTATAGCTCATTTCATATACTATTAATTCAATTTATCACTTTATTCAATATCAATTTTATTGCAATTTGTTCTTTTACCACTATTAACATAATTCGGACCTTGGCGGATACACAGATCCAACCAAACACACTAGTACGGCACATTGTGCATAATGAACTTTGCCGAAGCAAATGGTACTCAGCACCTAATCAAATTTATCAGAAGCAATAATACGACACACATGGTGCCTAATACGACACATATAGTGCCTAATCGACTCTAGCTCGAATATCCTTGAACACTTCCAATCCTATGGCATGCCAACTATATCCGACTTAGCCTGATTAGTTAATAGGGTATTCAATACATTTTCTCAATTCAATGCCATTTCAAAACATAATTTCTCATATTTTCTATTTGTTTCACTTTTCCAATCAATTCACATTTCAAATGCTTACATATATTCATAATTCAATTCAATTCAATTTCATTCAATTCAATATTAATACTCAATTTTCATAATCATATTCACTTGAAATCAACTCCATTCAAAACAATATTATCATACCAAATTTCTTACCTTATTTATTTACTCTGTATTTCAATTAAAACACAATAATTAATAACAATTAGATTTGAATTATAGTAATACAAACTGAAATTCCTTGATCTATTCTTCGTCCACTTTTTCTTTCCCCTTTTCGCTGATGACTCTGGTACGATATTAACTACATAATTATACAATTAAAAATCATAAATGCACAATTTCTCTCTAATTATTACTAATTATACATAACTTTTACTTAAGTTCCCAATTTAATCCTTAAATCAATACTAATTTTATTTTCCCCATTTAACTCCATATTTTCATTTAATTTCTACTTTAAACTTATTTTAACTCATTAATTTCACTATAAATCCCTAATTTTGAAATTCTTTCAATTTAGTCCCTACTATTCAAAACTTACACTTTATTTTACAATTTAATCATTTACTAACTTCTAACTTGAAATTCAATCAATTTTACCACTAATTCACCATCTTTCTCAACATGAACTATGCCTAAAATTATACCAACTAACAAAATTTCAACATAAATTCAATAATACTTTGTTCTAGGTTTCCAAAAACTCAAAAATCACAAGAAAATGGACTAAATTAACTTACCAATTTAAGCTTGAAGTTCTTTTTCTTTTTCTTTTCTTCTTTCTTTCTTTCTTTCTTTCTATTTCGTCCCAACTTCTATTTATGTTCTTTCTTTCTTTTATTTGTTTATTTACTTTAATAATATAATAAAATAATGAATATCTTTTTCTTATAATTTAAGTAAATATATGTACATATTACAAATGTATAAATATAATTTATACACATGTATATTATTTCTACCACACACATGTCTCCCCTTTTGGCTTAATTGCTTGTTTAGTCCCTTGACTTTTCTCTATCCTATAATTAAACTTTCACACTTAATTCAATTTAGTCCTAATACTTAATTAGTCTTAATTCAACTAAATTCACTTAACTAAAACCTAATTGACCACATAACCAACTTCATAAAATTTTTAATAAATATTTACAAATCTGTTTTACTAAAACCGAGATTGATAACTTATTTTTCGATGCCCGTACTTTTAGGTTGTTACATTTCTCCCCTTAATAAATTTCGTCCTCGAAATTTACCAAAAAAGAGGTGAGGGTACTAAGATTTCATAGTTTCCTCCGGTTCCTAAGTTGCTTCTTCTATGCTATAGCTTCTCCACAACACTTTCACTAAGGAACCCGCATATTTCTTAATTCTTTCACCTCTCGTGCTAATATTTCTATCGACTCTTCTTCATAGGACAAGTCAGGTCGAACTTCAATATCTTCTGTCAACAGGACATGAGAAGGATCTTATCGATATCTCCGTAGCATTGAAACATGGAAAACATCATGAATCTTCATGCTAGACGATAGGCAACTGGCCCAATTCTTTCTATAATTTCGTATGGTCCAATGAAACGAGGACTTAGCTTTCCTTTCCGGCCAAATCTCATAATTTTCTTCTAATGAGACACTTTGAGAAATACTTTATCACTGACAGAATATTCAATGTTATGACATTTCAAATCCACATTTGACTTTTGTCTATCAAATGCTACCTTTAACCTATCTCGAATTTTCTTGATAGTGTCCTTTGTTTCTTGGATTAACTCTGGCCCAATCATCTTTCTTTCGTTCAATTCTATCCAACACACAGGTGTCCGACATCTTCGACCATATAATGCTTTATATGGAGCCATCTGAATACTCGATTGGAAACTATTATTATACACAAATTTAGCTAAAGGCAAATAACGTTCCCAACCTGATTCAAAATCAATGATACAAGCTCAAAGCATGTCTTCTAATATTTGAATAACCCTCTCGGATTGTCCATTAGTCTGTGGATGAAATGCCATACTGAAATTGAGTCGAGTACCTAATGAATCTTGCAACCGTCTCTAGAACCTCAATGTAAATCGTGGATCTCGATCAAAAATTATTGATACGGGAATACCATGTAATCTTACAATTTCTTGTATGTAAACCTTAGCAAGTTTCTAAAGTGACCAATCCGTTCTGACTACTATAAAATGAGCTAACTTCGTAAGTCGATCAACTATCACCCAAATAACATTTTTTTTACTTGCTGATAATGGTAGCCCCGTTATAAAATCCATTGTTATGCAGTCCCATTTCCACTCGGGATTATTAATAGGTTGAAGTAGTCTTGTATGTACTTAATGCTCTGCCTTTACTCGTTGACATGTCAAACATTTACTTACATATTCAACTATATCTCTTTTCATTCTCGACCACCAATATAATTCTCTTAAATTCCGATACATCTTTGTTCCTCTAGGGTGTAGAGCAAATGGGCTATCATGTGCTTCTCGAAGAATAAACTCTTTTATCTCAGAAGCAGCTAAAATAAAAATCCGATTTTGGCACCTTAAGAAATCATGTTCATCAATACTGAAATTTTCCATCATACCATTATGAACCATTTCTCTTTTCTTCACCAACTTGTTATCTTCTAACTGTGCTGACCTGATCTGATCGAACATAACTGGTTTAACCCTTAATTCAGCTAATAAACCTTCATCATCACTGATACTAAGCTGAGCAAACATTGCTCATAATTCAATTGCTGCTTTTCTACTCAATGTATCGGCTACAACATTACCTTTGCCGAGGTGATAATCAATAACACAGTTGTAATCTTTTAGAAGCTCAATCCACCGACGTTGCCTCAAGTTTAACTCTTTTTGTGATAGAAGATACTTGAGACTCTTATGATCTGTATAAATGTAGCACTTCTCACCATATAAGTAGTGTCTCCAAATTTTCAATGCGAAAACCACAGCAGCCAATTTCAAATTGTGTGTCGGGTAATTCTGCACGTGCAATTTCAATTGGCAAGATGCGTAAGCTATCACCTTTCCATCTTGCATCAATACACAACCTAATCCATTCAATAAAGCATCATTGTATACAATAAAATTTCTTCCTGACTCTGGAAAAGTCAAAATTGGTACATTGGTCAACATTTGTTTCAACTTCTCAAAACTTTTCTGGCATTGACCATTCCAAACAAATGGAACATTCTTTTGCAATAGCTTTGTCATCAATAATGCTATCTTTGAAAATCCATTAACAAATCTTCTGTAGTACCTAGCCAAACCAAGGAAACTACGTACTTCTGACACATTTCTTGGTGCTTTCCACTGAACAATTGCTTCAATCTTCTTTAGATCGACTCTAATTCCTTCAGCCAAAACCACATGTCCAAAAAATACAACTTTTGATAACTAAAACTCACATTTCTTAGTTTCCTATACAACTACTTTTCTCGCAATATTTGCAGAACCATTCTAAGATGTTGATTATGTTCAACTTCAAATTTGGAATATACCAAAATATCATCAAAGAAGACCACTACAAACTGATCCAAATATGATTGAAAAATCCAATTCATAAGATCCATAAAAGCAGGCGGAGAATTAGTCAACCCAAAAGGTATTACTAAGAACTCATAATGACCGTACCTTGTGCGGAAAGCTGTCTTTGGTACATCACTTTCTTTTACGTTCAACTGATAATAGCCTGATCTCAAATCTATCTTAGAAAACACTGAAGCTCATTTTAACTGATCAAATAAATCATCAATACGGGGTAACGAATATCGGTTCTTAATTGTTACCTTACTCAATTATCGGTAGTCAATACAGAGTCCTATCGAACCATCTTTCTTTTTTACAAACAGTACTGAAGCTATCCACGGTGAAATACTCGGTTGAATGAAGCCATGGTCTAGCAAGTCTTACAATTGTACCTTTAACTCTTTTAATTCTGTAGGTGACATACGGTATGGTGGTATAGATATTAGAGTTGTACCAGGGTAAACTTCTATCGCGAACTCAACTTCTCTGTCTAGTGGCAAACCCAGTAATTCTTCAGAGAAAACATTAGGAAACTCACAAACTGTTTGAATTTTACTACATTAGCTCTCAACAAAATCAGAATTAATAATATAAGCTAAATAAGCTGTACACCCCTGACGAAGTAGTCTACTAACATGAATTGTAGAAATAATACGGGTTGACCCACTAGTTCGAATCCTATTTACTTTAATCTTATATCCATTCACACTCTGAATAGTAAATTTCTTTTTGTAATAGTCCAAAATCACCTCATGTTCAGATAACCAATCCATTCCCAGTATTACATCAAAGTCACCAAATAGCATAATTAATAAGTCAACCGAAAAGGTTTTATTCTGTATCATTAATGGGCATCTTCAACATATTTGATCTACTGACATTATTTGCCCCAATGGACTAGATACCGCTATAGATACTCTAGACATTCCAAGTTTTAATTTTTCCAACTCAACAAATTTTGTATTAACATACGAGTGTGATGATCCTGGGTCTAATAATGCATAAACAGGTTCATAATGCAATAAAAATATACCTGTTACCACATCATGTGCGTCACCCTCTTCTCGAGTTCGTACCACATAAGCTTGGGCTGGTACACTGCCTTCAAACTACTAAGTAGCAACATCACTTCCTCTTCTACTACCTCTTCTAGAAAATGATCCACCTCTACCCAATCCTCGACCTCTAACATAGATACAGATCTCTATGGTGTAACGGGTGTAACATCTTTATTTTTCGGGCAATCCTTAACAAAATGCTCAGTTGGCCTGCAACGAAAGCAACCACCAGTCACTTTCCAACACTTACCTAGATGTTTCTTCCCACAATGTTCACATTCCAAATATTCAATTTCTCGTGATGGACTTCTTACACTATCAGTAGAAATAGTCATCTGTTTTCCACAACTTCTATCACCTCTATCTGATATAAAACTCGGTCTCCAACTACTGCAAAATTCCCTTGATCTTTTTGCTTGCGAACTCAAACTAATAGCCCTAGATCGTTTCCCAGTCGAACGGGTAATTTCAGGCTTTTTATCAAGGCCCAAAACTTGCTCAACCATGTTAGCTCTTTCAACTAGATCTACAAATTCAATTATTCGAATGGATACCAATTGTAATCTTAGTTCATCTCTCAAACCCCTTAGAAATCATTTACAACTTTCAGCTTCAATTAGTAGAAATTCAGATGCATACTACTAAGTCTCGAAATTTCTCGTTCATAGTCCACCACTGACATCTCACCTTGTTTAAGCATTAAAAACTCTTGCTTTTTATCTTCTATATGTAATTTCCTGACATATTTCTTATGAAATTCCTTTTGAAATAAATCTCAGGTTACCTACTCTATCAGTAAATGTCGAACCACTGGTTCCCATCATACATATGCCTTTCCTTGCAACAATGATACAGCACACAATAAATTCTCTCGAGGAGTGCATTCCAGTTGTTGTAGAACTCTTTTCATTGATTCCATCCAATTTTCAGCAGTTGATGGATCAACTCCCTTTAAACCCTAGAATTCAGTAGCTCCATACTTATGTAATTCCTTGATCGGAGCTCGTCAAGTAGGAGGGGTAGATGACATAGCAGGTACAGTCCTCGCTACTCGTTGTAGGGCATCAGCAATTACTCTTAGTAATTGAGAATCATCTCTTTCTACAACATTTTCTCATACCATATTAGGGGGTTGATTTCTTACAGGAATTATACTAGGAGTAATCGATTCTGCTTCAGTTATTTCTCGATATTCTTCATCTCTGGTATACATTTCTTCATCTACATCATCTATACGTTCATCTGACATCTTTAACTATAAAACAAAAACAAAAAGATATATCAGCATCCAAATCCCGACTCTATATCGCCTTAATTATGGCATGTACCTTTAGACTTATTTATGAGCTTGATTTAGTCCGAGAATTAGCTAAACCTGAATAGCTCTGGTATCAGTAAATGTCACACCCCTAACCCTAAACTGTTGTCAAAAGGGGTTACAAAACATTATCGAACAACTCTAATCAAATACAAATAGTACACAAACCATTGTTAAATAAATTATAAATCAACTAAAATGTCTCTTTTAAAGACCTTCGAGGCCAAAAACACGTGATTTGAACAATTCGGGACAAAAATGGAAGCTCATAAAATTTTTCATGAAATTCCCAAAATTTCACTTTGGTATAGGGCACACACGCCTGTGTCGTATGAGACACGCCCATGTGGTCAGGTCGTGTGGTATCACACGCCCCTGTCCCTAGCCCATGTAACTCTTTAACTTGTAACCTAAGAAGAAATAAAATCACACGGCCAAGCTACACGCCTGTGTGCGAGGCCGTGTACTTCACATGGCTGAGACACATGCCCGTGTCTCTACCCGTGTGCTAAAACTAGGGCATTCTATTTCTCAAATTTAAGGTGCAGGGGACACACGACCAGTTCACACGCCCATGTGCTAACCGTGTATCTCACACGGCCTGAACACACGCCCGTGTGCTAGCCCGTCTGGACTCAAAATGAGCCTTAAACATCAAGTTTACCACCCTGCAATTCTTAAACCACAAGCAATTCAAATTTCAATTTTTCAACCAATCCAAATACATCTAAATATACTTGAACCATAACATAAACATTAACCTAATGGCCTATTCAATGTTTATTCATACCTATTTCAAATATTACATCTAATTCAATTAAATTTACCACATTCAAATTATCTTAAGTTTTATACCAAAACATTCATTCCATAAACTTAACTTCCCACATATATAACCATTCATATTCATAACATACACCATTTACATTCAACTACCAAAATGACCATATATATATATATCCAAGGTACATGTCATTTGTCAAAAAGAACTATACATCACCACTTTGTTGAGTCTGGGATTATCTTGAATGCTTGACCGGAACTTCTATCTTTACCTAAACCTACGCATGGAAACAAACCGTACGCTGAGTACGTATACTCAGTGGTATTACCATAATTCAAACTTGTAACATTATACAATTAATTATATATATTCAATTCATGCTTACAATTATTCAATAGTTATTTCATACCTTAATTTAAGTTTGACTTACCAATTTAAGCTTGAAGCCTTAAAACCCTATTTAATCTTGAAGCCTTACCAAAAACTCAAAAATCACAAGAAAATGGACTAAATTGACTTACCAATTTAAGCTTGAAGTTCTTTTTCTTTTTCTTTTCTTCTTTCTTTCTTTCTTTCTTTCTATTTCATCCCAACTTTTGTTTATGTTCTTTCTTTTTTTATTTGTTTATTTACTTTAATAATATAATATAATAATATAA
This sequence comes from Gossypium stocksii, assembly GCA_020496765.1. Classification (NCBI taxonomy): domain Eukaryota; kingdom Viridiplantae; phylum Streptophyta; class Magnoliopsida; order Malvales; family Malvaceae; genus Gossypium; species Gossypium stocksii. The sequence continues at coordinate 8,127,636 of CM035622.1, read as the reverse complement.
TAATATAATAATAAATATCTTTTTTCTTATAATTTAAGTAAATATATGTACATATTACAAATGTATAAATATAATTTATACACATGTATATTATTTCTACCACACACATGTCTCCCCTTTTGGCTTAATTGCTTGTTTAGTCCCTTGACTTTTCTCTATCCTATAATTAAACTTTCACACTTAATTTAATTTAGTCCTAATACTTAATTAACCTTAATTTAACTAAATTCACTTAACTAAAACCTAATTGACCACATAACTATCTTCATAAATAGTTTTAATAAATATTTACAAATATATTTTACTAAAATAGAAACTCGATAACTCATTTTTCGATACCTGTACTTTTAGGTCGTTACATTACGAGTTCCTAGTTATGCCTTTTAGACTGACGAATGGTCTGACAGCATTTATGGATTTGATGAACCGTGTGTTTCGGCCGTATTTGGATCAATTCGTCGTGGTATTTATCGATGACATACTAGTTTATTCTAGAACTGAGGATAAGCATGACGAGCACCTTAGAGTGCTTTTTCAGACTTTGAAGGAAAAGCAGCTCTATGCTAAATTTAGTAAGTTCAAATTCTGGCTACATGAAGTGACCTTTCTAGGACACATAGTTTCTGCTGAGGGGATTCGGGTTGATCCTTGAAAGATTGAGACTGTACTGGATTGGAAACAACCCAAGAATGTGTTTGAAATCTATAGCTTTCTAGGTTTGGCATGCGATTATCGGCGATTTGTTGAGGGCTACTATTTGATCGCAGCTCCGTTAACTAAGCTACTACATAAGGGTGTTTCATTTGTTTGGACTGCTGAGCAGCAAAAGAGCTTTGAGAAGCTCAAGACTGTTCTGACTCAGGCTCTTATTCTGATACAGCCTAAACCTGGAAAGGAGTTTGTGGTTTATAGTGATGCATCACATGTGGATCTGGGTTGCATGCTGATACAGGATGGTAAGTTTGTGGCATATGCATCTCGTTAGCTTAAGACACATGAATCAAATTATATGACACATGATTTGGAATTGGCCGCCGTAGTCTTTGCTTTAAAAATTTAGAGGCACTATCTATATAGAGAGAAATGCATCATCTACACTGATCACAAAAGCCTCAAGTACCTCCTTACTCAGAAGGAATTGAATCTTAGGCAGCGTAGATGGATTAAGCTGTTGAAGGACTATGACTGTACCATTGAGTACCATCCAAGTAGGGCTAATGTGGTGGCCGATACATTGAGCCGTAGGCAATGACTGATCTGAGAGCTATGTTTGCTCGTCTTAGTCTTTTTTATGATTGGACTTTGTTGGCTGAGCTGCACGTCAAACCGACTTGGATTGAGCATATCCGGGATAAATAGTTAGGAGATGAGTCACTTGGGTTGCGACTTCGTCAGGTTGAGAGAGGCAGCACTACGGATTTTGGTTTGAATAGTGATGGGGTACTCTATTTCTGTGGTCGAATTTGTATACCGAATGATGTGGATTTGAGACAGTCTATTCTGAGGGAAGCGCATATTAGCCCTTATGCTATGCATCCCGGTGGGAATAAGATGTACCGAGATCTTTGTGAGTATACTGGTGGCCAAGTTTGAAGCGTGAGGTTACTAATTTTGTTGCTCGTTGCTTAACATGTCAGCAAGTTAAGGCTGAGCATCAGTTACCTTCGGGCTTGCTGCAGCCAGTTAAGATTCTACTATAAAAATGGGAACGAGTGTCGATGGACTTCGTTAGTGGGTTACCCTTGACACCCACTAAGAAGGATTCTATTTGGGTCATCGTGGATTGAATGACCAAGGCTGCATACTTCATCCCTTTTTAGATGGACTTTTCTCTTCAGAAGTTGGCAAAGCTCTACATATCTGACATAGTAAGACTACATGGGGTACCTGTCTCGATCATTTCTGATAGGGATCCTTACTTAACGTCTCAGTTCTGGGTATGTGTGAGAGGTCCCAAATTTAAGCCTTTTCTTGGGTAAATTTTGAGATTTTTCTAATATAAGCCTGACACTTGAAGGGTAGAGTTATATTTAATTGTTTGTAAGTATATAACAGAATAAGCCTACTAGTCTGGTGGTTAAGTTGAGTGTTAGTGTGTTGGAGGCCCTATGTTTGATTCTCTGCGATGGCAAGAGATAGTATTTTTACTCCAAATTACGGCTAAAATTGTGTTGAATTGGGTTTTTGAGTAGTTGGGTGTTAGTGGGGTTAGTGAAGAGATTTGAGGAGATGATAGGAGAGTTATCAAAGATTATTTTTGTTTTATTTTGTAAATTTCGACTTTCTCTCCCCTTTTTCCCAAATTTTTGATGTCAACCTCCCCTTTTCTTTCTCTTTTACTCCTCTTTTCTTTCTCTTTTACTTTTTGGTTTTAATTACTACCCCCACTCTATTATGTACGTTCGTCTATTGCCCTTTTGGATCTTCTTTCTTTTGTTTCTGTCAACAGTTGGTAAGCGATTTAAGTGTGTTATAGTTTCATTTTCTAAGTAACCGATGGGAAGTATATTTTATGTTTGGCATCAAGAAATCGGGCTGAACGGGACTATCTTTTCATGGAATCCTAGTCGAAATCGCTCGTGGTGGAAGGGTAAATGTTGAGCCCTTAACTTGAACTATCGTCGGTTTCAATTGCATTAGTGAAATTGAGGATTAAAACTGATTTTGGGAGTTTTTTTGTCGATAATGGGTCCTACTAGTCTCGAAAATGTTTCTGCATCGCGAACGTACCAGGTTTGTACCCGAATACACAGAAAACGAGGTTTTGGCAAAAGTCGAAAACCATTCTGTCAATGCCATAAAAGCGTGTGGTTGCCCGTGTGGTAGGTCATGTGCGATGACACGGCCGTGTAGTGGCCAGCTATGGCCGTGTGCGACACACAGGCTAAACTAAATTGGGTCGTGTGGGCCACATGGGCGTGTGAGTCCACACGGGTAGTCCACACAGGCGTGTGGGTTTCTAGGCCAAGCCATGTGATCCACACGAGCCAAGGCCAAATTAGGCTATTTGGGCCACACGGGCATGTGGGCTTGTGGACTGTTTTTGCTTTTATTTGGATTTCAACTGTTTTTATGGACTTATAACGACTAAACTGAGCAAAGCATGGATTTTTACTAAAAACTAAAATTTTCCTAAATATAAACGATTTTACTTGAATGAAATGGATTCTAAAGCTTCCGCTGAAAAGATACGTTTTAAGACAAATCAAATAACATGTGTTTTTTTAGTTAAATAAAAGTTAACAAACTGAAGCAGTTTTAACTTGATAACATCATTTTCAAATCGCATTCCATGTGACATTGCCAGATTCGCCATAACATCTAGGCCGAGTTTGGGGTGTTACAGAACAGTATCAAAATCCTACCCCCATCTCTATCCATCCCTACACATCATGTGGGGTTTAAAACACCCACCCAACCCTACACACCATGCTGTACTAAATGCAGCACATATCAGGTACATTGCAGCTAAGCTACCAGATAATAAGCGTAACACCTTTCATAGCATTTCCTCCAATAAATAACAACCCACCCCAACATCAAAATAGAAACAATGTAAACATACAGCATATCATGCTCATCATGCTATTATACGGATAACAGTAGGCATACATAATTATCATATACAGTTATAAGAATCAGATTAGTTAGATATGCATGGTAATGCATGCTCAGAACATATACAAACTAGGGTCTAATTACCCCTTGCCGATCCTACAATAGGCTCACAGTTGTTTGGGACGACCCGTGCAACCCTAGGAAACATTTCAGATAAATAGGCCCACACACCTATGTGGCTTACCCGTGTGGGCCCACACGCCTAGATTGGCCTTGGCCCGTGTGGATCACACGGCTTGGCCTAGAAACCCATACGCCTGTGTGGATCGCCCGTGTGGATCACACAGCTTGGCCTAGAAACCCATACGCCTGTGTGGATCACCCGTGTGGCCCACACGACCTAATTTGATCTAGCCCGTATATCACACATAGCCACACCCAGGCACCACACGGCCGTGTCTAGCGCACGGCCTGGCTTTTGTCTGTCACATAACCATGTCATCGCACACGGCCTACCACACGGGCAACCACATGCTCATGTGGCATCGATAGAACAGTTTTTTTGGCTTTTCACCGAATCTCATTTTCTGTGTTTCGGGTACACACCTATATCGTTTTCGCATCAAACACAATTCCAAGATCATTGGTACCTGGAATTGACATTACCAAAGTCCAAATTTAGTAACATGAACGAAAAACTAAACCGAGAATATCTCACACTCAAAACCTTAAAACATTAAACAGTGAACCTGATCACTTACTGATAACGAATCAAAATTCCTAATGCTCTAATCGCTGTGGAGCAGCAACTAGCTCTTGATCTACGCCTAAGAGAACAACAAAGCAATCTTCTCATCAAAATTTAGTAAAAAACGTTAAGTCTTAAGCAAAATCGAAACTTATCGTACGATCGCAGTAAAAAATGGTATAGAAAGGAGACGAAAAGGAAATTGAAAAGGAACAGGTGAGAATAAAGTAGAGATTCGGCAGGAAGAAGGAAGAACCAAACATTATAATTTTGGAGAAGAGAAGAGAGAGGGTGCCGAATTTTGCAAAAAGAAAATCAAAGTGATCAAATTCTGATAACCCCCTATCTTAACTCCCCTTAATTCTCTCCACCAAACTCCCCACTACTCAGATGTCTAACTGAACTAGGACTCTCTCCCTCAGAATCGAGCAAAAATATTGCCAACGCAGGGAATCAAACACAGGACCTCCAACACACCAACACTCAACCACTAGACCAACAGGTCTATTTTGATGTAAAATTACAAGTAATTAAACGTAAGCCTATTGAACAAGAACAAGGCTCTAATTAGAAAAATACCAAAATTTCCCCAAGACAAGACTTAAACTTGGGACCTCTCAGATACACCCAGAACACTTAACCACTAAAGCAGACAGATATTTGTGTCAAATTTCTACAAAAACGGAAACAAAAATTTTAGGGCATTACACATGTCATTAGGGTTACTGATTTGGTTGAGATCCTGGATGTGTTGCGGACTCACCACAGCTCGTATGAGCTTCCCAATTTGTAGCTCGTAAAAGCTTACTGTTTATAACTCGAAAGAGCATACATGTACAAGAATTGACGGATTACCGTTTAGTACACTTTGTGTGTACTACCCGTGTATCTAATGATATTCTAAGTGGTTCAACAGGCACAGTTCTGTTACAGGTTAAGTGAGTTGATAAGAAATAGTATAAGAGTTACTTGAATTATATGGAAATGGTATTACATTCTATATTGAAGTATGAAATGGATAATATATGTATAGGGGACTTGTTTAATTACTATACTCATCTATGCTTAGTGGTTATTATATGTGCTTTACATAACTAACCTATTGGTGAATACATGTGTATAGGCATTTGACAAATTGATTGGAATATACTATGTTTAATTACCTAAATTGTGATTAAATGGTATGTTTAATTCTATGTTATACAAGCTTACTAAGCTATATAGCTTACTCTGTTTTCTTTTCCATGTTTTACAGTGGCTCAGAAGCTCGCTCGATTTGGAAGTTATCGGAAATCTCATCACACTATCCAGCTATCATTTTGGTACTTATGAACTTATGTATTTTGGATATATGTCATGTATAGGCATTGTGGTTATATGATATGAATAGGTAGTCTTGGCTAATGAAGCCTATATGTTATGATATGTAAATAGCCATGTGATTTGGCTTAATTTGGTATATGTGTTAGTATGTATATGTATGAGTAGTTGTCTTATCTTTTGTGATTATAATTGCTTTGGTATGCTTGGTGGTTGTTAAGGAAATGCCCTTAACGTGAGTTGATGAATTAAATACCAAAATTGGTAAGATTTAGATGTGCCATAATGATTATGAAATAGGCATGAAAGTGAATATAGGTACTTGACCATTTAGGTGATTTTTGGACATGAAATTAGTATATGTTTGAATGGTCATTTGAGATGATTATGAGTAATGTGTGGTTGGTAATAAAATGGTATGTTTTAGGCTTGATTTGGTTGAATTGAATACCTATTTTGCTTGCAGATATATGTTTTTGAGTTGTATAGGTTGGCACCAAATTTGGGTGAGAAATGTGGCTTGGAAAATAGCTTATTTTGGTCCACACGGGCAAAGACACGGGCGTGTGTCTCAGCCGTGTGTGACACACGGTCAGGTGACACGACTGTGTTCCCCTGTAGTTTTTAAAGAAAGCAAGTTAGTGAGTTACACGAGCTAGTCACACGGGCGTGTGGTTGGCCGTGTGACACAAGTCAGTGAGTTACACGGGTAGGACACGGGCTGGGACACAGCCATGTGATCCCATTTTGAATATCCACATGGCCTGTGACACGGGTGTGTCTTTTGGTTGTGTAAGACACACGACCTAGCCACACGGGCGTGTGTCCCCTGTATTTAAAAATTTTAAATATTTTTCCAAAATTTTCCTAAGTTCTCGGATTAGTCCAAAATTGTTTTAAACATTTGATTTGGCCCTTGAAAGCTCGTGTTAGGGATTATATGAATATGTTTGAATGATTTATGTATGGATATGAATTATAGATGTGAAATGAATGATTATTTATGTGATAAGTCCTGTAATGCTCTGTAAACCTAATTCGGCGACAGATACGGGTTAAGGGTGTTACATAATATGTTATTTATAATTACAATAATGAAATAAATATTAGGATAATGATATTGTTAAATGAATTTTATCATATTATGGGTGAGAATTCATAAGGGGGTCTATTTAGGGCCGTAAAAATGGTAGCCGATACCATGTCTACGATTGAAGAAGAAGCATGCAACTGCAGGATTTAACTTTTTCTAGTTTCGTTGCCCAACAAATCTCTTGGTACAATGCCACCAACACTACTGATCCCCAATTAAGTCGTCCCGCTATTTTCAAGTCAACTAAAAGTAGTAGCCACCTTAAATGTACCAGATTTCAAGATTTACCTAGCATAAGTAGACCCCTAATCAACCTTAAGATGAATGCGCGTACGAATTGTTCATTTTGAATGTCACTCACGAAGGCCTCGATATGCTTGAAATTGTCTTCCAACCATCCCATCTCAATTCGGCTACCCCTAAACTTGTTCGGCATGTTGCGCTCCAATCGGCACTCGCCACTGCCCCTGTAACCACTTCCCCATTGATCGGTAGACCTTGTAAACTAATGTCCTCGAGTGTAAGACCACAAGGAAGATGGAATGTGTGTATCTCAGATCTCCATCTTTCCATCAAAGCACTGATAAGTAAGGGATCCAATTTAGTCCCCCTAACATGCAAGCCACGTATAAGAATCTCTCATCTCGCAAGTGTCCATAAATGGCAACCGATGCACTTACACTTAAATTGTGTATGTATGTCCCCAAAATCTGATATTCGGCCTTAGTATGTAAACGTAAAAAATTAATAATGTTAACAACATAATAATTAACTAATTAAAATTAAATAATTTAATAATATTTTCTTACCATTTGTAATTTAACAGTGGAGATATGCTTGACATCTAAATGAATAAGCTGCTTTGTCATTTTACAAATTACAAGGAATAAAATAAAATCAAAGAGAATAAGATTGAGAGAAAGATTTAAAACAAAATTATTGAGAGAATTGAGAATTGAGAGAATAGGTTTGAATGGAAAAGAATGAAGTCTAAAAGGGTTTATATAGAAAAGAAAACATGGTTGTTGGGGGATGTAGCCATTGGAATTGTGACCGTTGGGGGGCAGAGCAGTTACCGTTGCTCTGAAAACGCATCCTTTAGGATACGTTTTTACTTCTATTAGAGAGAGAAAGTGAAAAATGTCTCCTACAAAGCGCATTTTTATTTTTTCCTCAAAAAACGACCTATACTAATAAATATAAAAAAAGGAATAATTTCTTAATTTTTTTTATAAAAAAACAGCATATTTCAATAATTTAATCAACAGATGAGTGTAATAACTCCTTAAAACATGAATGGATTATTAATAATTATGTAATTCCTAAAATATAAAAGAGTTACATAAAACATGAAAATGTTTCTACAAAATTAAGTAGGTTGTAAAATATAAAAGAATTATTTAAGATACGATAAAGTTTCTAAGAAATTTAGTAATTCGTAAAATATAAAAGAGTTTTAAGAAATTAATTTTCGATAAATGAAAAAATTACTTCATGAAAGATTTTTAAGAAATTAAATAATTCATAAAACATGAAAGAGTTCTAAAAATTGATTTATGATTCAATAAAGAATTACTTAAAATATAAAAAGATTTCAAAAAAATTTTGTAATTCATAAAAGAATTAATTAAAATATGAAAGGATTTTAAGAGATTAAGTAATTTGCGATAGATTAAAGAATTGTTTAAAACCTAAAATTATTTTAAGAAATTAAATACTTCATAATACTTGAAAAAATTACATAAAACATAAAAAATAAAACATGAAAATACTCCTAAAAATTAAGTAAATTGTAAAACTTGTAAGAGTTATAAAAATTAATTTATGATGCATGAATGAATTACATAAAATATTAAAAAAAGTTTCTAAGAAATTAATTCTAATATTAATTAAGTCACGATTAAAATGCTTAGAATTCTATTAAGTAATACTTTAATAAAATTAACACAAATTTTTTTGTACGTCTAAAATTTTAAATTATAATCATCACAATTTTTTATATTATATTATACTATGATACTAAAAAAATAATAATACTTTTTAAAAGTTATTGATTAATAATTTATATTTTAGGGATTAGTATTTAAGATTTACATTCTCTTTGTTTGTTAATTAGAGTTAAAAGATAAGTCTAATGAAAGTCAATTAAATGTTTAAAAATATATTATATTATTATACCTAAAAATTGTTATTATAAATTCTAATCTAAATTAAGTTCTTTTAAAAAGATATATTTTTTTGGGTAAATTGTTAAAATAGTCATTTTTGTTTACCTTAGGTTACATTTTAGTCACTTATATTTGAAATGTTATGTTTTAGTCACTTACGTTATTGTGTTGTAACATTTTAATCATTGAGTCGTTAATTGCCGCTAATGGTGTAACGGTAAGCTGACGTGATACGTTAAATCATAATTTTAAACAAAAATTTTAGGTTAATTTATACAATCGGTCCCCATTTTTTTTGAGCAATTTAATTTTTTTCCTTTATGTTTTTTAACTTTCTTTTTTTTTCTTTATTTTTCATTCTCTTCCGCTTCCCCCTCTGTTTTCCTCCCTTCTCCATTTCTTTTAATGTAGTTTTTTTATGTTTTCCATTTGTTAAAACTAGTCCCCATATATTTTATTTTTTATGAACAATTTAATTTTTTTGAGTGACGTGAGTTTGTGGACTAGTTTTAACCAATGGAAAACATAGAAAAACTATGTTAAAATAAATGAAGAAATGAGGAAAACATAGGGAGAAGTAGAAGAGGATGGAGAATAAAGTAAATGTTTAAGAACATAAAAGAAAAAAATTAAATTTCTCAAAATGAAAAAAATATAGGGACCAATTGTAGAATTTAACCTAAAATTTTCGTTTAAAATGATGATTTAATATGCCACGTTAACTTATCATTATACTGTTAACGGCAATTAACAGCTCAGTGACTAAAATGTTACAACACGATAACATAAGTGATTAAAACGTAACATTTTAAACATAAAAGACTAGAATGTAACTTGTAACAAACAAAAGTAACTATTTTAATAGTTTACCCTATTATTTTTTTTTTTTACAATTTAGTACATTAGTGATACTTGTATATATATAAATTTTGCTATTTTTATTCATTTATACTATTTTATTGTTAAAAGCTATAAAATAAAGGAATTGCGCTGACCGGTTGATTGGGGGAGACCTACCACCCACAGTGGAATAATTTAAAGATTCGCATCTATTTTTCATAGAGCCACTGGGCAACGCACATGTTTGATGACACACATTCACGTTCCATTCAACCTTCAAATAGCTACTAAATCCCTCTATTATACAAACTACATCAAATAAGTGAATTAATTTAATCTATTTATTTAAAAAAATCAAATAAAAATAAATTTAAACAAAATTAACATGTACTAATTAAAAAATAACATGAATTTTTTTCATTTATAATTCAATTTCAGAATTATAAAAAAGTTTCAAAATATAACTCTGTTAAATAATAAATGATATTTTTAAACAGTAACTATTAACTTAATTTAACTTTGACTTTATTTTATTTTTTTAGGGTAAACTACAAAAATAGTTATCGAACTACCTTTGGTTCTATTTTGGTCACTCAACTATTGATTTTTTCAATTTAGTTAATAAACTTTTTGACATTAAAAATTTTGCCACTCTCCTATTAATTGCCATTAGATGAGTGAGGGAAAGTTGATGTGGGTTATTTTTATTGGTTTAATAATAAATTTAGCTCTTTACTGTTTACATATTTTATCAATTTGATCTTAAATATAAAAAAATAAACAAAAATTTATCATTTTAGTTTAAATTATAAAAAATTCTATAAAATTTTCATATCCAAACTATGAAAAGCTCTGGCAAGAAAATTTCATTTTCCAAGTTTCAAATATGATAACGCAGCCTTTATTGAGTGATTTAGTCCTTCAATTATCACATTTTCGCATAACTGGGGTTGCATTTACTTGAAAACTCGAGATAAGTTGTTGAATACAAGTACATATTACTTAGATTTTTTTATAGAATAATATCCAAATATATGATGGGAAGTCCATAGCATTAATATCATGCATGTCTAGAAAGGTTTTAAGCAAATATGCAATATAGAAGCAAAATAAGTTCTGAAATTTGGAGTCCTAAGTTTGCAATTAATCTAAAAAGTTTAGTGACTAAATAAAAAAAATTAATAGTTAAGTGATTAAAATATAACTAATGTATAGTTTGATTATTATTTTCATTGTTTACTCTTTTTTAATAGTACAAAAATTAAATTAATCTATTTAATAGTAAAAAATTTATTTAATTTAGACTTGCTAAATACATTCACCTTATGCTTTACAAAATTTAACCTTTGAATAAGAGTATAACTAAATGCTAATATTTACAATTATTTGCATTTAAATTCTTTTTTTAAATTTTAATCTATATTTAAACTCGAGTTATCAATTGAATTCAAGAAGTTTGTGAAAGGCATATTGTAGTGGCCAATTTTGGCCCGAGTCCATACCCATTTCCATACACATTACCTAACCCAATACCCGGAAGCCCACTAAACCCAACTACCCACTTAACCCAAATACACCCAAACCCTATTTACTAAAACCCAAAGCCCCGTTTGACCCAATATTAGCCCAATACCCGACCCGACTTGCAGAAACCCTAATCCCACTTGTTCTGACCTCTACCCCCACTTGCCCCTGTCCCAGCAGCCTCTGCCCTCCTACACACCGGCCATCCACTTGCCCCTGACAACCACTGTGGCCACCGCCCATCCACTGGTACCTACATTAAAAAGGAAAAGACATCAATAATAAAAAATGGTATGTAAGAGGCTATAAAAGCTGAATCTAAATACTTTGTAATGGATCGGCAGTTTTTCGAAAGGAAATAAAAACAAAAGCTTCAAATATTAATAGTGACTGTGATAATCTAATAGCAGCGAAGGGATACCCCGAACCAAACTCCAGAAAACAGAACTGTCTCAAGGTGACTTCGTTTATTTATTTTCTATAATCCTTGCATATATATATTCTTAAAAATAATCATAAATAGCACAAAAGATATAAAAAAAAAGAAAAAAAATAAGAAACTTTTACCTTTTTCGGCCACCGTGTACGGTGGCCGGAGCCGACGCCGGTGACCGGCCGGTGGTCGGATCGACCACCGGGAATCGTCCCCTCCCCGGTCCTCTCTCCCTTCCCTCTTCCCCTCTCTTTTTTTTTCCTTACCTGGTGAAAAATGATTTTTTTCTGAAATTTTTAGCTTTTATAGGGGGCCAAAACGCACCGTTTTGGACCCCCGGTTTAAATCAATAAAACGATGTCGTTTTGAGGCGGGTCGGGTCGATCCGACCCGACCCAGAAGGATCCGCGTGTTTTTGAACCCAAATTGGTTTATTGCGCGATCGGTCCTTCCGCAATTTTTATATTTCGCAATTAACTCTTTATTTCCTTTAAATCGGCCATAAATTTGCTGTGATTTGCGATTTAATCCTCACCGATACGCAGCGTTTTGGAAACGAGGAAAATTTCTGTCCTTGGTCCCTTTCAGTTGCCCGTGCTTTCGATTTGGTCCCTATTTTCATTATTTATTTCCAAATTGGCCCCGAAATTTTGTTTTATGCCCAATTCAGTCCATTTTCGTGGGTTTGGACTTTTATTTTTAAAATTAGCTCGTCCTTTCTTATTATTACTATTGTCATTATTGTTATTATTTTTGTGATTATATTATTTGTACATGTTATCATATTATTTTTACTATTATTATCATTAACATATAATATCTATTTTAATTATTATTTTCATTATTATCATCATGCTATTTACCAATATAAACATATAATTATTTTATGCACTTATTATGTATGTATATTTTCAATGTTTTATATATTATGTATATTATATATTATATATATTATATATATATATATATATATATATTTTTAATATTATACATATATGTTAACTACTATATGTCTATTTCCAATATTAATATTATATCTTATTAATATCATTATATCTTTAGGTTTTGTATTACTAGTTTTCAATATATTATGTGTATATTGTATTTGCATATGTATATATTTTAACATTATGTTTATACATTCTCTTATATATATTTTTAGTGTCATCTTTCACCATATCCTAATATTATTATATGTTCTCATATATTATGTCTTTTAAATAATGCATCCTTTTATATGTCATATACTCTTTGTGCATTACGTATGTAATTTTCAAATATATATATACTATGTATAAACAATCATTCGTATTTTCATCGTCACATATATATTATACTATACACTTGTACTTACAAATATTTTATCTTTTACGTTTGAATCATACACGTTATTTCGTATTGTTTCGTGCTATCTTATTCACACATATTTTTTGTATATTACATTTTTTTCCAACATTATATCTATACCACATCCACATATTATGTATCATATTTTTAAATACGTTTTCTTCATTTTTATTAGCCCCATACCTTTTATATTATATCAAAGATTTTTCAAATATTATATTATGCGTACATTCTATATACCATCATGCATATCTTTAATGTCATAGTATTCATACTCTTTATTATCTCGTGTATATACCCTGTCCTAACCATATCATGCATTTCTTTATATACATATATCTTACTACGCGTGCGCTCTCTTAAATACACCATTTTATATTATCCTTTTACTAAAAATTATTGCTATTATCATCACAATATTCCAATATTATATTCAAACACTTTTTGCACCATCTTCAAAATATATACCTCATTCAAATCAAAATGTTTCAAAAGAAAACGAGGCAATGTTTCAGTGTTTAGAGATACGGGAAATAGTGCCCTAACGTGCTGGGTTGCGATTTCTCGTTCGTCTAAATACCTAAAATACCCTCCTAAATTTTGCAACTCGTGAGATAACTTTAGTTTCGAGGAATTTAAGAACTTCGTGTCCAATCGTGCTGGATGTGATGTTCGTATTCTTCCGAAATGAAGGAATCTCGACTTTTCAACCTAAATCATCTCAATCTAATTCAAAAAATGTTTTAAAAAACAAGGCAATGTTTTTGTATTTAGAGATTCGGGAAATAGTGCCCTAACGTGCTGGGTTGCAATTTCTCGTTCGCTTGAATACTTAAAATACCCTTCTAAACAAAATTTTGCAACTCGCGAGATATCTCTAGTTTCGAAGAATTCACGAATCTCATGTCCAATCGTGCTGGATATGATGTTCGTATTTTACCGAAGCAAAGGAATCCCGATCTTTTCAACTTAAACCATTCCAGGTTCAAAAAAGAATCATATTTTTAAATCTTTCCAAATTTCGACTCAAGACAGAAAATTGCTCAATTTGGTACCAATTTTGGGCATTGCGGGGGTGCTAATCCTTCCCCGCACGTAACCGACTCCCGAACCCTATTCTCGAGTTTTCGTAGACCAAAACATTAAAAGGTGACCCAATCACACCTAAAAAGATTGGTGGCGACTCCTTATTTTCATTTTTTAAGTCGACACCCGTTTTTTTTCAAAAAAATGGTTACGACACATATCTCTTCCCTAAATCCCATATTCTACTGTTCTCTACTTGCTTCTACAAGACTAAAGCTTCCCTCACCCACAAGAGTAGGAAAGTATATCTTTTGCTAAAGCTTTTTTAGTATTTTATAGAAAAAATAATATTCCCATCCAAGTCCGACCCTCCACTATTGCTTTCTTTCCTCTCTGCTTCTCACGCCTTGCAAAATTATTACAATATTTTTGTTTCTTTAATTTACAAACTCAACCCCCCCAAAAAAAACACATCCGATCCCCACAATAACATTCAGATCAATAAAATATTCAGTTTGTTTTAACCTGGTAGTCCATTTTGATTTAGATTTCTTTTAAGGTTTTCGAATAGTTTCACTATTTGTGAAAGCTTTTCTTTTTCTTGTTTTTCTAGTGCTTTGTGATTAAATAGAGGTGAGGGAACCAAGTGGATCCATATGTATTATGAATTGCGAATTATTCTCATGTGTTATTGTTGTATCTTGTGAAAGCTGATACTTGCTATATGAAATGGATTTTAGGCTCGAAGTTTGAATTAATAGTAGAGTTTATATTTTTAACCACACTTCAATATTTAGATTAGTAAAGGTTTTTTTTAAAAAAAAAAGAATAGTAGAAAGCAATTGAAATTATTAAACCATTGCTAGTGATTAAACTAAGTACTTGGAAGAAGACTTGGAAGGAGTAATAGGTAGGTAACACTTCTCTAGCACCAAATTTGGAAACTGAAAACACAAAGAACACAAAAGAATTGTTTATGCAATACGGTTTCCCTACGTCAGCGAAGCCTAGCTCGGTGAGAAGTATCCACTCTTTTCAACAATTAAAACAAGTAAACCTAATCTATCGCACACCCCGTGATGATTCTCCTCACTTTCGAACCTTGAAGAACAATACTCTAACCACTAATTCACTTTGTGAACTTAACAAGTAAAACCACAACACAAACGATTTTACTAGCAATTTGCTATTTAAGAAAAGTTCCTTAACTTGAACGAGATAAGCACTCAAAATCCTCAGTACAAAAACCTATACAAGTCTCTCCCTTAAATAGATTTGTTCGAGACTTGCTAACATAGAAGATGTATAACGATCCCATTAAAACAATAATATAACTAACTAGTTACAATATAATAATAGAGAATAAAACAAACATAAACCCTTGAATGTTGGTTCCTTCTTGATCTTCTATTTCTTCTTTTTCCTATTTGGGTCCTAGTTCCTGAATGTTGGTTATTAAGGCACCAATCTTTAAGGGGCTTGTGGTGGTTAAGGATGGATTAACAATAGAATTATCAATAGGGTTGGGGTTGGTTTTTGGTATCTCCCTTTGATTAGGTAAGCCTTGAATCAGATCATTAATGATTGTTTTTTGATTAGTTTGGAGGTTTATAGATGAGGGTGAAGCTGTTTCAGTGGTTGGTTTGAGAAGTAGGACATTGGGTCTAGCAATAGAAATTGGATCTTGAATGGTTTTAGGAATTGATGTTTCATCAATCTCAGGGTTTTTTTGTAGTTAGGGAATGTATGAGATGTTTCTAGGATCAATAGGATGGGATTTGGATGGTTAAGGTGAGTAGGGTAATGCCAAAGTCTTCTAACATTTACCTCATCCATAATAATTGAGCACAACAACTTCTAGCTGCAATGTATTCTACTTTAGTATTGAAGAGTGAAATTGACCCTTGATTCTTACTATACCATTACACAAGATTGCCTCCTAAGTAAAAAACCCTCTTGAAGTGCCCTTGCAATCATCCATGTTCCTAGCCCAATCAACACCACTGTATCCAACTAAGCACAATGAACTGTCTTTAGTAAGCCAAATGCCAAGTTCTTGGGTTCCATGAACATACTTGATGATTCTTTTAACTGCCTTGACATGTGATTCTTTTGGATTGATTTGGTATCTTACACAAACACCCACATTAAAACTCAAATCTGAACAAGTTGTAGTAAGATATAGGAGATTTCTAATCATGATCCTGTAAGTGGTCTGGGAAGTGGGCATTCTCTTAGTGTCTAAGCACAATTTTTCACTTACAAGCATAAGTGTTTTAGTTGACTTTGATTGCTCTAAAAAAAATTTTCACGAGACTCCTAGCATATTTATCTTGGGACAAAAATGTTCTATTCTCCAATTTCTTGATTTGGAACTCAATGAAGTAAGATAAGTCTCCAACCATACTCATTTTGAACTCACTTTGCATTATTTTTACAAATGAGTCTTTTACTACAATGGTGGGAGCACTAAAGATTATGCCTCCACATATATATGTACTATGATAGTCGTCCCTTTTTATCTCCTTGTAAATAAGGTCTTGTCTACCGAGCCTCTTTCAAGCCCCTTCCCAATTAGATATTATGACAACCTCTCAAACTATGCTCAAGGGGCTTGTTTCAAACCATAAAGTACCTTCTTCAATTTGTAAACATGTTTAGGATGTGTTGGATCTTCAAATCCTTTAGGTTGAGCTACATACACCTCTTCCTTTAAGAAGCCATTCAAGAAAAATTTATAACATCCATCTGGAATAGCTTGCGTTAAGATGTGCAGCCACTGTAAGTAGCAAACGGATGGCCTTGAGTCTAGATAATAGAGCACAGATTTCTTCAAAGTCGATACCATCTACTTGAGTATATCCTCGAGTTACAAGTCTAGCTTTATTTCTTGTAATATTTCTTTGTTCATCTGTCTTGTTTCTAAAAAATCACTTTGTACCAATCACATTATAACCAAATAGTCTAGGAACCAATTCCCACACTTCATTTCTCTCATATCGTTGTTGCTCTTCTTGCATAACATGTATCCAATTAGCATTTTATAAGGCTTCTTCAACTTATTTTGGTTCAATTTAAGAAGTGTAACATACCAAATAAACCATGTCCTGATAGTTCTGCCTTGGTTTACTTATCGTTTTGATCCGATCATGTACACTACCAAGGACATTAGTTGTTGAATGGTTATTTTTTACCATTGCTGAAGGTTGAAGTGATTCATCATCATTGGACTATTCTTTAGATTCATCACTAAATCCACTTTCCTGGTTTTCAACTTCTTCTTTTTCTTCGGACTTTGCAATGCCTGGCACTGCCTCAGGTACTAGATTAGAATTTGTATCTTTATCCTCATCACCATGTATTTAATGAACTCCAGTATTATCTACCACCACATTTATTAACTCTATGAATTTCTTAGCACATTTTTTAAATATTTTATAGCCCTTTTGTTCACTGCATACCCAATGAAGATACCTTTATCAGATTTTGAATCAAACTTACCTTAATGTTCCCTATCTCTTAAGGTGTAACACTTACTTTCAGAGACATGGAAGTGCTTCACAATAGGTTTATTTCCTTTTCATGGTTCATATGGAGTTGCTTGAGTTTTAGGTTTAATCATAACTCTATTGATCATGTATGTGGTTGTGTTAATAGCCTCGACGCAAAAACAATGTGAGATGTTTTTGTTGTTGAGCATAAATCTTATCGTTTCCTGTATAGTTCTATTTTTGTGTTTCACTATCCCATTTTGTTGAAGAGTTTTGGGAGTTGAGAACTTATGTTTTGTCCCTTCTTCATCACAAAATTGCCTAAACTCTTTATTCTCAAATTCATGTCCATAATCACTATGTATCCTTCTTAGTAACGTAATAAGTTTTCCTTGTTTATTCATGAGCCTTTTGCATAATAATTTAAATTAATCAAATGCTTCTGATTTTTCTTTGAGGTACCTTACCCATGTAAACCTGAAGTAGTCATCAACACATACAAGGACATCTTTTTCCTCCAAGGTTTTCTATTTGAATAGGACCAAACATGTCAATATGCAAGATCCAAGAGGAGCTTTAGTCTATATTTGAGTCAAATTATTGTACTTTTCATGGTGTTCTTTACCTTTTACACAATTTCTTCAAACTTTAGAGATGGTCTTTGTAAGTTTAAGAATGCCTTGAGATGCTTCACATCTAATTAGCCTTTGCAATCCCTCAAAATGAATTTGACCAAGCTTCGTATGCCATAGTTCTAAATATGGTGTTCTAGAAGTATTGTAGCCTATCACAGGGATGACTTTATAATAATTATCAAAGGTTTGACCTCCTTTCATGACCACTTCATTAGTTTTGCTAGTGATAATACACTTATTTTTAGTAAAATTAACCAGCATACCTTGATTAAAAGTTAACTAATACTCACTATATTTTCTTTGAGATCATCTACAAGCAACACATTCTTCAAATGAGGCATGATTAGAACATTCAAAGTTACCTTACCAAATATTTGTCCCTTCTTACCATCACCAAAAATCAATTTTCCACTAAGAGAATCTTCAAAATCAATGGGATAGGTCTGATTAACTGTCATGTGTCCTGAACAACCACTGTCAAAATACCAAATTCTATCTATAGTAGCCTTTAAAGATTGATGAGCAACTAGAAAACATTTGACCTCTTTCTTTACCCAAATATATTTCTACACTTGTCTAATTATAGTGCCACAAGAAGTAGGCATTGCCTTAGGTATTGAATATTTCCATCCCAGGTCATGAAGCATTTTGAAACAATATGACCTTATGTGACCAAGAGCACTATAATAGTGGAAAATTACCTTATGAGGATACCTAATCTTTTATATAGGCTTGACAATTATTTGCTTTGATCTTTCCCCCATTTCCTTTAAACTAGAAGCTTTAACAAACACCATGGGTTGTTCTTCTACAACTATACCTTTTTCGTTAAAGTTTAAGCCCCTTTTACCTTTATCTTTCTTACCAGCTATTAACATCTCATCAAGCTTACTGTTGCTAGTTGTAAATTATTCAAGCATTAGTTTGGTCTCAACCAGTTTCTTTTAACCTTAACAGAGTTTTCAACTTCTTCTACAAGAAATGTTTCTTTGGTTGCTACCTGTTTGATTACCACGACATTCTTATCTTTCAACAACTTGATCTCTTGACACAATTGAGTATTGAGTTTACATACCATGCCTAATTTACCCAATAAGCTCTATAAGTTTTTAAAAATTCCTCACCACTCTTAGTATTAAGCTCATCTTCAAACTCATCATTTTACATTGGAAATGAAGGTAATACAATTTTGATGATTCTCCTTAGAAACAGACCCACTAGATGAGTTTTCATCACTCTAGGTAACACAAAGTGACTTCGTCTTTTTCTTCAAATTGTTAGTATACTTAGATTGAATGTGGCTATACCTTTGACACTCATAGAACTGGAGTCATTTCTTCTTTGTCCTTCTCTAGCTCATCATTGATGACAATTCACTTAGTCTTATTTTTGGAAGCATTTGAACTAACTTCAAATTTTTTGAACTTCTTAACTTGTTTCTTGAAGGCCTTACTAAAGTTCTGAGTTAACAGGGCAACCTATTCTTGAAGATCTTTAGTAGTTATATTTGAGGAAGTAGGCACTACTTTAGTGGCTTGAAAATCTAGGTTGTTATCTCATTTATTCCTGCCTTGTTTTGCATCGTCAAGATTCATTTCAAAAGTTTGTAATGAACCAATAAGTTCATCAATGACCAACCTCTCCAGATCCCCGGCCTCTTCGATAACAGCAACCTTTATTCAGAACCTCTCAAACAGAGATCTCAGAACCTTTCTAACCAGCTTTGTATTAGAGTGCTACTTTCTAATATAAATGCATGATTTGAAAGATCACATAAATTAGTCTAGAATTCATCAATTGTTTATGATTCTTGCATTCTAAGACTTTCAAATCTGGATGCTAACATTTGCATATTTGATTGTTTGACAATTGTAATGCCTTCATGAGCAATCACCAACATATCTCAGACTAATTTGGCCACAGTGCATTTGACAATTCTTTTGAATTCTTGAAGATCAACTCTACAAAAAATAGTATATAAAGTTTTATTATTAGCATTGGCTAGTTTTTCTTCATCAGTAGTCCACTGAACCTTGAAGAATAGTACTCTCACTAGTAAGTTATCACAACAAGTGAACCTAACGTATCACACACCCCGTGATGATTTCCTCACTTTCAAACCTTGAAGAACAATTCTTTTACTACTATGTTCACCCTTGTGAACTCAGCAAGTAAAACCACAAGACAAATAATTTTACTAATAATTTGCACTCTAAGAAAAGTTCCTTAACTTGAACAAGATAAGTGCTAAAAACTCTTAGCACAAAAACCTATACAAGTCTCTCCTTTAAATAGATTTGTAATAGCCCAATTTTGAGCCTGATCGAAACAGGTGGTTTTGGAACCACTTAACTGAGTCCAAATATTTATTTTATTTTTATATATATGTTTACAACATGATATAATTACGGTGTGAAAATTTTGTGAAGAAATTTTACCGATTAAACAGTTAATTCGGTAAAAAGGACTAAATCGTTTAAAGCGAAAAATATGAGTTATATTATTTAAATGACTTAAATGACTATGGTTTTGTTAATAAAGGTCCTCATAGTGGAATTTTTCCATTAATTTCAAAGTTGGACGGTAGTGGGCGTAAATTTGCATGATTTTTATGTTTTATAAATAAGGTTAAAATGGTATTTTTTAAATATTAAAGTTATAATAAAATAAAACAAACAAATTTGGCTTACCTATCATCTTCTCCATCGATTTTAAACAGAAAAAAATAGCAATTTTTATTCTTTAACATTCGGCCAAGCTTTTGATCTCAATTAAAGTACGATTTTTACTCAGTTTTTAATGATTTTTATGTTTTTGAGCTCGTTGCAGCTCGATATAACTAGCCCGTACCTTAATTTCTGAAATTGGTGATGTTTTTGAAATATGCCATTGTCGAATACATGTGTATTTTGATATTTCTTGCTAGATTATTGATGGTTGTTTAAAGATATACAAGTTTTATAATGTGATTTTTGACAAAAATGTGAATTAGGGATTAAATTGAAAAATATAGAAATTTTGTGGTTAGAAATGTGAAATAATTGAAAATATGAGCTTGTATGGTATACATAAATATTCAGCTATGAATGGGTATATGGAAATTTGGTGTATTTTACATATTTATGTATCAAGGACTAAAGTGTCAAAGTATGGAATTATGAGGGCTTTTTTGTGAATAGGCCAAAATACATGATATGGGTTAAATTGAATGATTTGATGAATCAATAGATTATTCTGAATTCGTATAGATCAAGATAAACAAATATCGGAACTTGATCGAGGGAAACGAAAGATAGATGGGTAAATGATTATACAAGCAATTACGAGGTAAGTTTGCATGGTTAAAAATTGAATGATTAGCTATTGTAATTGTTTTAATTAAATGTATATGTATGTGTAATGAATTTGTTGCTACCGCTGAATTACATGATATAGTATGGAAAAGTATTATAAGTTATATGATATGTGATTGTAAATAAGATGGATTTGAATTATAAAGATTACATGATACACAAGTTATATGAATTATATAGTACATGAATATACGTGTTATTAAAAGAAAATGCTACTTGAGATGTATGATGTGTACATATGAAATGGTACATGGCTAATGTAAATTACATGAATAATTGGTGACATGATTCATATGAATTTTATAAATGAGATGTGGTTTCAAATTACCTATTGGTTAAATGTTTCGGCTAAATACCGAGTCCCGTTTGAACCATAGAAAGTCGTAGGATACAAGTGACATGTCACTAGGGCTACCATTTTGTCGAGCTCCTGCATTTGTTGCGGACTCACCACAGCTCATGAGCTTACCATTCAGCCTTCGGGCTTACATGTTCAACCTTCAGGCTTATCGTTATCGGCTTAGGAGGAGCATACAGTACATGACTCGAAAGAGCATATATGATGAATTGATGAATTTACAGGTTTACATATATACACTGTGTGTGTATCACCCGAGCATCCCTCAATGTTTCCACAGGTTCAACAGGTATTATATCGATACAAATACATGATACAAAAGATACAAAATGTATACGAATTATATGATACAAGAAATATATGATACATGGTTTATGATACATGAACTACATGAATTACATGTTACAAGTATATGATTACATGACATATGTTACATGATTTATATGTTATATGAAATGTATGATTATATAGATGAAAGGTTACATGGTACATATATGAATTATAGAAATGAAAGATGATATGTGATATAGTATAATTAATAGATAAATAAAATGATACGTGTATTGAAATGTTACATGAGACCAATGATTTATATATTTGAATTGATACATGGTTTAAATGAAATATAGTTATGAAATGTGGCATAATTTATATAGAAGGTATATTTGAAATGAGAGATGAATTGCATATTATATAGACATTACATACTGGTTTCATCTTTATCAATGGATGAATATATTGATGTTAAGTGACTAATTTGAAAATGAATTACTGTTGTTACTGATGAGTTAATGTTCATACGGGCGTAATTCTGATGTTAGTTATATGAATGCGTTACAGGACATACATATTGAAATAAATTTACACAAATGCTATGTGAGCTATATGATATTGATGTTACATAGATGATATGAGATATAAATGGTTTAATCAGTTATATGGCACTTAGTGTGCAAGATACGGGTATTCGGTGTTGGTTTCAATGGTTCAACGAAAAAGATGATGTTACGAGAATAGAAATGATGATATGAATCAGTACAGGTGTACGTAGTACGCTCGACAAGTAAGAGATATTGAATTTGCTATAATTGGATTACATGTATTCAATGTTTTCTTTTAAATGGTGAAATATTTATTAAACCATAAATAGTACTATTAATTAAACGAGCTTACTAAGGCTTAATAACTTGTTCAGTTTATTTTTTGTATTTTACAGTGTTTTGAATGCTCGCTCGGGTTAAAAGTTATTAAAGATTTCATCACACTATCCAGGAGACGATTGGTAATATTGAACTCTTGAAATGTGGTAATATGGCATGTATAGGCTAGTTTATGGGTTGAATTACATAGCTACTTATATGGTTGATTTTGGTACAAGTTTGGTACATGTCCAAGCTATGAGATTAGCTTGAGTTAGATGTGGTTGGTTTCATATGAAAGTTAGTATATGTTTATGTTATGAAAGGGTCTATTATATGACTTGAATTGGTTGAATTGGTTGCTTATTTATGTCTATAAATGTGGTGCAAATGATGCTTGTAGGTACATGACCAAATGAGGTGTGAAAATGGCTTGAACCAAGCCTATTCCGTGCCACACGGCCTGAGCACACGGGCGTGTGTCCCGATCCTATGACCCCTATTTTATGGTTAGATAAGTTAGTATAGCACACGGGCTAGACGCACGGGCGTGTCTAGTGACTGTGTAGTTGAATCAGGTTGGTGCACGGGTTAGACACACAGGCGTGTCTGGTAACCGTGTGGCCAAGTCAGTAAGTATGCCCTATTTTCAGATGGCCTGGACACATGGGCTTGTCTGGTGACCGTGTGAGACATACGGTCTGGGCACACGGCCGTGTGACCCTGTTTCAAAAATTTTCTTAAGTTTTCCTACAGCTTTTACATGTTATCAAATTGATCCCTATTGTATATTTAGAGATTTATATGGCTAATTCAAGCATGTTATGTTTATGAATGATTGATATTGTTGATTTGAGAAGATGATTGTTGAAAGCTTAAAGTTTTACTGTTCCGGTCTGAGTTACAAGTTTGGTAATGCCCCTTACCTATTACGGTGACGGTTACGGGATAAGGGTGTTACAAGATTTATGTTCGAGACTTGCTAACATAGAAGATCTATAACAATCCCATTAAAACAATAATACAACAAACTGTTTACAATTTTAATAATAGAGAATAAAACAAACATAGACTCTTGACAGCTTATCACAAAGAGTTCCAATTTAATCCAAGTGTTCATGTTCCAAGAGATTGACTTGGCTGATTTAATTCAATTTGATCTTTAATATGAGATTCCCAAGTAATATGGCCTTCATTATTGGGAAAAATATCCTCGAAATTATTAGCACAACTCATTTAAATAGTTCAATAAATTGTCAATACTCAAATATAAAAATTGTCACTCAACAACTCTAGTGCTAAGGAAGTGCACTTAATTGGCACTTAAAGGCTAGTTTAATATTTTTGAACAGTTGCAAAGATGGATAATTGAGAATATGATGAATCTTAGGAAATACCTTCGATTATACTTCACTTGAGTAATCGACTTAAAGCTTAAGTCTCATTGGAATTGGCTCACTTTCATTGTCCTATGTCGACAACCTTAATTTGCAACGGCAGAGTGCAAGTTTGGATAGTGTTAACCCTTATCTATGTACGTTCATGTGTTAAAAGTAAAGTTGTTCATGGGCCAGCCTGGGTCAAGTCCAGATCTAGCTTAAGTATGATATTAACGCACTTTATGCTTGCTCAAGTCTGGCTCGACTCGAAATATGGTCTAAAATTTTGCTCAAACTCACCCATATTTGTAAAGGACTAACCCAAACCCATTTTAAGTTCGCCTGTATTATTTTTAAAATTTTTGAGGAAAATATATTGTTTTTAATTTAATATTTAATAAATTTATATGTTTTCATTTATTAAATTTATATATACAAGCAACTTATATTTTTTTAATATTTACATTCTAGTATTTTTACAATAGATTTAAGTTTTCTATGTTATAAATAACATCATATATAAAAATAAGGTAAACCACACTAATAGTGGCCCAACTATTAGTAAATTTCTTTTTTGGTAATCCAACTATGAAAAGTTACAAAATATTGAGGGTTAAAGTTGCTATTATGCTAATTTTAAAAGCTACCATCGTTAGACAACTGGTGACAAATAAGACAAAATTGAATAGTTGGGTGACCATTTAGTAACTTTTCATAGTTAGGTGACCAAAAAAAAATTTACGAATAATTGGTTAACCATTTATAACTTTTCATAATTGGGTGACCAAAAAAGAAATAATCTAATAGTTGGGTGATTACTAGTGTAGTTTTCCTATAAAAATGAGAAAATATAATATATTACAAATTAAGAAAATGAGTTAGCTTGGGCATGGGTCTTAAATGTTTTCAGTTTATATTTTGAACGGGCCTAAGTTTATTGTTCAATCTAATTTTTCAGACTTAATTTTTTTAATAAAGTCTTTTCAAATTTCAAATAAACATTTAAATTTAGATAAATAACACAACCCTTAAACAAGTTTAATTTAGAGATGTAAATTAATTCATGATTTGTTGTTAGAACCGTTTTAGGCCATGATTATATATAGGCTGGTATAGCAATATTAAATATTTATTTCTATTCCCACATTACTATTTTATTGCTTTTGAATACTATACATATTAATTTTACCATTATATTTCATTGCTACTATTACTTTTAAATTTCACCAAACATCTAAATTAAACTTTGATAAAAGCTTTTTCAAACACAAAATATAAACTAAATATGTTCAAATTAATAAAATAAATTTATTATTATATTAAAATTTAAATATATAATACTATAAACGTATGTATAATATGAAATAAAAAACATAATAAAAATATTAAAATAGTAAAAGATTTAAATACAACATGGACTAATCATGTGGGGTGAGGTAGGTTATCGCTTACACCAAATTGAATTTATTATTATTTATACAACTTGGATTTTGTCCATGCATTGTTCCACATAGAAGTGTCTATGGGTCGAGTTTAATAAAAAATTTAGGCCCATTTGCTAGGTTTGGGTTCGGTTGGGCTCGACTCGAAAAATGGACTTAAATTTTTGTTCAAATCCAGCCCAAATAAAAATGCTAAAATCTCGACCTAGTTCGGCCTGTCTGTATTAATTTTGTATATTATTTTTATATACTTTTAAATATATATAATACATCAAAAATACTAACAACATTAAAATAAATGTTTCTCAACAAATTGAAAATAAATTTTTAAAAAAGATGTATACTTAAATAACACTAAGATATGTGCTACTTAACAAGTAAATGCCTCTAAAATAGTAACAAAATTAACAATAAAACAAGAATTATACAATAACAATAAAATAGTAGCAACATAATTATGAAATGGTAACAAAATAGTGAAAAAAATAAGAAAATAGCAACAAAATAATAATAATAACTGTAGTTTTAATTTTTTTATTTTGTATATTCGGGTCAGGCAAAAAAGCCTTACCAAAAGCTCTGAATGGGTCTTTTTTTTTTTTTTTTACCTAAATTTTTATCTAAACTCTCTCATTTTTTAGGCGAGCCTTCGGACCGAGCCAAATGGCTTGGCTCATGGACAAGTCTAATTCCACATGCTTGTTCTTATTCTAATTTTCTCCTCGAAACCATGGGGGCTAAAACACAATTGTATAAAAAAATAAGTATATATATGGTTGGGCCTGGACTGGGCTTGAATCATTGGTGAGGGTTTAGTGGTTTTCTAGCATATCAGGCACTTCACCTACTTCAAATTAGCTTTGGCAACTCGACAACAACCTTTTGCATTTTGGGCCATTACGGCTAGCCCTTATTAAGGTATGGGATGAGAAACATTCATATATGGACCAATTGATTATATACATGGTGAAGGCAACTGCTAAGTCCTATTATAGGAAGAAAGAGAGATTCATTTGTAGAATCATAATTTTAAAAAAAATTAATTTTGTTAATGCTAAATAATATTTTTTAAATCATAAATATTAATTCTCTTTAATAATATTTACATTAAATTGAATCATTTAATGATAAAGAAAGTAATTTGATCGAGTCTTTATAATAAAAAGACTACATTCACCTTGTATATATAGTGAGAGGGGATTTGAGGACAACCCCAAAACATACATCATATTTATTCAACTAAAATCATTACTTATCACTCACCTTAAAACTTAAGTCGTCAAATATTAAATTCATTGTCACTCAAACTGTTTGCTAAGCACTTCAAACAAATTCGATCACCATCACACTTTAAGCTCCACATTTCATTAATAATGAAATCAAAATAACAAAAAAAATCTATATTCTTTTATAAATTTGAATAATTTTATATTATTTTCTATAACTTTTTTATAATCTTTTTATAATTTTTTTATACTTGCTAAATTTTTATAATATTTAATTATTTAATATTTTATAAGAATTTTATAATTTTTAGGCTTAATAAAAAATCCTCATAAATAATTAAAAAATAATAATTCATTGCATTAGTTACCACATTATTATTTCTACATTAAACACCGTATTAGCCCTATATCATCATTTTTTACATCAACTACCACGTCATCACTTAATGGCTCTTCGAAGGTTTTAATAGAAAACCATATTTTAAAGGTTTAATTGAGTATAATTTATAATTTAAAAGATTTAATTAAATGGTTTTTTTATAAAAATTTTGAATATTATTTAATTATTTTACTAAGATATTTTTGACATTTAAATCTTGTTTTTAAAGTTATATAAGGAAAACTCTCAAATTTAGATTGAGTAAAGAGAAGGAATATAAGCCCTTTAAATAGTACTTCCATAACAACATAATACTTCATCCTAATCTCAAAGTACACATTATACAAGTTGATGAAACAATGTAATGTGATGTGCTAACTTTGCAAGATTATATCTCATTATAGGTTTTGATCATATTTGATACTAGAATTATCTATAGTCTCTCCATGACCCATAAATAGGAGGATAATACAATTCAATGCAGTTGAACCCATATCCTCCTATATTGACAATAATATATATGTCAATTAAGTTAAGACTCAATCGACGATATCTACTAAGTATTAATGCTTTTATTAAATGGTATTAGAATATGGTAGTTTTAAGGTATAACTCTCTGATGAAATATGTGAAAGGAAAATTGGTTGGACTTAGGAATCAAACTCCAACCGACATTGCATCTAAAATAAAACAAGTAATTAATTCATCCAACAACCTTCACTTTCATTGTATGCTACTAAAGGTGTCCAATGGAAAGGAGCATTTATACTTCAATGCCCAATATTAGACCACGAAGTCAAAGGACAGAAGACCACCAGACTTTGCCATCTTTTTCAACTTGGATTTGGTCCATTAATTAGCCCAACACAATCAATTACCAGGGGTAGCACGTGTTGCCATTTATTCCCATGTATTTACAACCCTCACCTCTTTTTACCAACCGATTAAACTAAAATTTGAGATTAAGATATAACTTTCTTAAGTTATAATGATTGAATTGATAATTAATTTGAATAATTAATTAAAGAGAATTCACATATTTTATATAAAGTAAGATTCCAACAAGAAGTTTTGCAAGCTAAATCACATATATATTACCAATAGCTATTTCACTTAGAAGAAGCCAAAATTTTGTGTTAGTAAAGTCAAAATAAAATTAAAAAGTTTTGAAGGATCAATAGCATAAATTTTGCATCAAAAGACTCAAATTATACATTTTTTTTTAAATATCAAAAAGCAATTTAATCTTTTCAACCAAGAGGGACAAGGCTTCTATCATATGGTGTCAAATTTAACTTAATCCAAATCAATTTAAGCCTAATTTAAGAAAGAGAAATTCAATTATACTCGTGGTTTCTTTTTTTATTTTTTGAGTAAATTACATCTAAAGTCGTTAATTTATCAATAAGTTTATGTTTTGATAATTGAATTTTAGAAAATTACAAAACGGTCAATGTTCTATTTGTAAGTTTTTATTTAAATCATTAAACCATTTAAAAGTTTTTATTTAAGTCATTGGGTTGTTGAGTATTTTTTTTTAAGTCCAACTAGCGAGCTCCAATTGACGATTTGACAATCAATGCAGTGGTTTAGTACCCACTGACAAGTAGAAGAATATACCTTAGATCCAAGTTGATCTGACGGTCAGTTTCAGAGATTGGAGAAGAAAGTTGTTTGGATTTAGTTTGTAGATTTTTAATGTCCAATATTGTTTCATGAAAAAAATGAACTGTAAGATAGAAGGAGAATGATAGCTTTCGATTAGTGTAGGCAGTGAAAACAGAATAGGTCATGCAACAACGATTTTAACAGCCCATTAACTTAAATGGAAATTTTCGAATAGTTTAGTGATCATTTTGTAATTTTTTAAAGTTGATTGACTAAAACATAAACTTACTAATAATTTAATGATCTTGATTGTAATTTAACATTTTTTTTCCCACATCATGAATCTTTTGGACTCCAACACCCCTTTCGAATCCTTATTCCCATTTTATATGTACAACGGACATCTTAAAAAGCCTTTCTCCAATCCAATCCATTGGACCAAAAATTCCCTCGATTTGACCATATTAATGACCACTTCGTGTCCAAACAGAGAGCATGTGGCATTCCACACATTATGAGTTGCAAAAATTAGAAGGGTGTGAGTAATTGGATTGGAGGAGAGAGATGGGTTTTTAAAGGTAATGAAGTGTCATAGTCGTTTCAACTATAAATTGAAAGGCTCAAAAAGAAAAAGGGTATCAATCTACCTCCGACCATGTAAGGTGCAAAAGCCAAAACTTCTTTCTTTAACTTTTTTCAGATTCCTCATTTCAATTTTCATTGCTTTCCAAAAGGTAACATAAACAATCCAAACGAATCTTAATAGGACCCTCTCCTCTCTCTCTCCTTTTCTTTATACCTTTGCCTTCCCTTGTTATGTCTCGTATGCATATCTAGGGACCCAATCTCTGTCACTTCTTTCACCCACTTCTTCTTACATTTCTTTTACACAACATATATCAGAAGTGTTGATAAGTTGAATTGTCATCATACATATATAATTATTTAATTTTAATTTAATTTGAAATATGAATACTAAATTTTATTGAAATCTATTCATATTTGTAAATTTAAACAAAATTATAAATTTTGAAATTCGAAGGTAAGACGAATTCTTAAAAATTGTTTTGCTTTGAATTCATAACAAATATTTTGATTTTGTTTCATCAATGCATAACGACATGTATTTGTAAGATTAATTTATTTATCTATACTAATTATATTAAGTAAGTTAATATCATGAGTTGATTGGATATCAATTCAATTTAAAAATTATTACAATATTTTTACTTTTATAATATAATAAATATTAATATGAAAATGTTTTTATCTTTTCATATTTTTAATAAAATAATAATATAATATGATTCTTTTTGTAAACATACTTTTACATAGGTTTTTTTTTTTTGTTACCCTGATTGTACCATAAAACTAGTTATCATATTAAGAAAAAAAGTTTAAAAGCATACAACAATCAAAATACAAATACATGTCTGATTTGAAGTGTAGAATTAAACTACTACAATGCAAACGGGTTAAGGACTAGAATAAAAAAGTTAAACTATTATAACTTAAACCAATTATGAACTGAAACAATCCGGACTACAAATTAACTAGCAGGACTAAAATTCACATCACAAAAACTCATGATGAGACTAAAAGACCTATATATTTAATTGTGCATGGTGAATCTTAAAAATGAATATTTAGGACTCAAGGTGTTCGACTTTAACAATTGTACCAAGTAGCATTAAGAATATAATTATGTTTTTTTTTAAAGTATACTTAAGTACGCGTTGAATTGAAAGATTTCGTGTATGCATATTTTATTAATAGAATATGGAGGGTGAGGTGAATGACATGTTTTGATTCTTTGAATTATATCATTTAAATGCTTAAAGAGAATTTAAACTACTATTTCATCCTAAAGTTAGATAAATAAAATTGTTAAATTTAAAAAAAAAATTTTTAACATAAGACATAAGAAAAAATATTTGATAAACTGATATTATACTTCACACTTAGCAAGTAAGATTCTAAAGATAATATATATCCATTTTGAGTATACAAAATAAAAATTCAATAATTAAAAAGATGGGATTTGGCAATATTTAAAAATTGTTTATGGAATTAAAATATTCCATTTACATTATACTAAATACTAATCTAACGTAATAAAGTTCATGTTTTGAAGTTCTAATAATGGTGGCTCTTAAAAGATTAATCTTCCCTTACAAACCCTAATGAAAATTGATGTTGGCGTTAATGACGAGTGTTACGCTTCCTACAGTGAAATTTATGATGGGTGCTAATAGTTTGGGATCTAATAGTTGTGTTGGCAAGGCTATGGAAAAAGTAAGCACCAGGTCAGAGCTACATTTAGACAAAGATGACCCGACTGTGGACAAAAACAAACAAATAGTTCAAGGTCTGGGTGTTTTCAAAGCATCGTACAAGTCAACCTTGTTAGGGGCGTCATTGGAGAAGGAACATAATGTATTCATAGAGGAAGATTTTCCCTAATAGAAAGGGATGTGTTAACTAAAATGGTTGAAGGTGTCCCGTTGATTACGTTTTCGGATAGGGTACAAGAGTATATTAAACATCGAATGGCTAGAACTATTATTGTTAAATTACTGGGGGGAAAGATTGGATTTAATGTCCTTTTGAACAAGATTACCTTATTATGGAATCCAAAATACCATATTCAACTATTGGATCTTGAAAATGACTTCTTCTTGGTTAGATTTCAAGACGAAATCAACTACAACAAGGCCTTAATTGGGGGGCCATGGGTAATTTTGGAAGATATCTGACTGTTTGGCCTTGGTCATCGGATTTTTCAACATCACAGAGTGGGATTGAATCACAGGTTGTTTGGATACGGCTTTCGAGATTACCTGAGGGGTGTTATTTGGATTCTCTTCTCAGGGCAATCGGTTAAATAGTTGGACCAGTGGTTAAGTTGGATTTGCACATGGATTATGCTTGCAGGGGAAAGTTTGCATGACTAGCGATTTGTGTCGATTTGAGGAAGCCACTAGTGTCCAAGGTTAAAATCAATAGCCGCCTCCAACAAGTTGAATATGTTTCTTTGCCTAACATTTGTTTCAAGTGTGGACTTTATGGGCATGGAGCAGACTTATGCTTGGGAGTTAAAACGATATCACCAGTGGTTGATTCTAATTGTGCTAGTCCGGTGATAGAAAAGTCGGGGCTTGAATAGAGGGTGGAGGAGGAGCCATTTGGCCCTAGTATGGTGGTGGAACGATGGAAAGAGAGAAGTCGAGTCATAAAGGAGGAGAGGAACAATGATTCCGGCAGTGCTTTTAGGGGTTTGTGGTGCTTGGAGATAATAGGGGAGAAAATCTCGGTGATGTTGATGGGAAGATTGACAACGAAATGGTGGTAGAAATCGGGGAAAAATTAAGGGTGTAGGTAATAATGGGGTTTTAGGGCTCTAAGTGACTAAGAGCAGATCTATAGGTATCAAGGCTAAAGAGCAGATCTATGGATACCAAGGCTAAAAAGTAGGCTAAAGGAAAAGGGGTAATGATAGATGTTGGGCCAAAATCTGGTCTGTTAGCACTAAGGCCCAATAATGGTAGATTTGGAGTGAAGGCTACTGTTGGGTATGAGGTGTTTGATGATGGATCAAAATTAGGACTTATGAGTGCTACTGATTAGGGAAAAAACATAGTCATACAACTAGTAGATGTGTCATTGAATTTGAATAGAGAGAAGCACACTGCAATGCGCATAATGGAAAGGAAAAATATGGCTTCGTTTAACGATGAAGAAAATGAGATGTCTAGATTCAGTGAAAAAAGTGGTGCCTCTCAAGAGTTGCAATCGAGAGTTCATAATATTATTTTCAGGCAGCAAGGGAGACCATCGGATGAGATGATGGGGATTCATTTGCATGAGTCGGTTGAGTTGAAGTTGGCAATGGAAGGGTTGGTTTGTGACCTTGAAAGGACCCTAGAGGAAACTCTTATGAAGGGTGATTCTCAAATTGTTGAGGAGCATATGGTTGTTGAGGATGCTTGGCATGATGAGTAGCTTAGTGGAATTAAGGTTATTACATCAATTGCTGCGGTGAAGATGAGAGGTTCATGGTCGACATATTCCAAGGGATTAAAATGGGGTTGCGGATCACATGGCTAAATGTGTTGATACAAGGGGACTCTTTGCTCCATTTATTTGCAGTTCCGTCGGTTTCGGTTAGAGATTTGTTGGTTGCAGATCATAAGAGGTTTAGATCCTTTTAATTTATGAATTGGTTATTATAATCGCCTAGTACTGTCTCTTTTCTACCAAAAAAAAAATGCTAATATAACGTAATAGTCTCTCAATCACTTGTAAAATTAAAAAAGTTGTTATCAAAATCAAAATCAAAATCAAACACACACAAATATATATATATATATATATATATATATGGAGGAGTTCACATTTTTTCTACGTTTAATATTTTAACGGTCTAACCATTGAATTTATGGATATAATTATGCTAGTCACGCATGTAAATTTTTCAACCGATTTGATATCATTATCATATTAATCTAAAATACTGTATACAAAAATACTTATTGAATGATTAAAATTTCTTTGCATAAAGTAAATAGTTAAAAAATTTTAATTTATGTGAAATTTGGCATGCATGATTGATATGAATGGAGTAAGAAATATAATGGTTAGATCGTTAAAACTTTAGTGATTTTATACTCTTTCCTATATTTTTGTACAATTAATATTTTAACGATTGTTAAAGAATTATACATAATAAAATTAATAAGTAAATATAATATATAATAAGTTAAAAAATAGAGTGAAATAATAACGTAGATTTATTTGGAAAATATTATTTGGTTAAAATTATATTTTTAGAAAAATATTTTGTATGAAATTTAGAAAAAAGAATTATTTAGTTTAAATTAACAATATTAAAAACCCATCAAAAGTTTAAATATTAAAGTTATTAATTTTTTTTCTAATAAAAAATATTTTGTAATATTAAAAATAATCTTTAGAACATATAAAAAATGTTAAAAAGTATTTCACAGTAATATTTGTTTAAAATTTAAATTTTTATAAAGTTATTTATTTTGCAACGACTATTAAACTGATTTTAAATTATGTATATGTTGTTTTATTTTACAACTACTAATAAATTTTATTTAACTATATATATAACTTTTAAATAATATTATATTCATTCTAATACCAATTATAATTTTTGAAAATTTATTTTTGTTTTAATTATTAAATAATATGTTCAACTATGTATCGCACATAATAATAAATTAATATAAATATTATAAATAAAATATGAAAGGTGAGGAGAATGGTATGATTTAAATTCGTGTCATTTAAGTGTTTACAGAGAGTTTAAATCACTATACATACACTAAAATTGTGACATGTGGTACACTTATATTTTTTATTTAATTTAATTTAAATAAAAATTTACTCATTTAATTTAACTTAAATGTGATGGCTTAGAAAATTTAGGGAAATTGGTGCAAAAGATGGAAAGAGCATGGTATCCCTTTACTCTTTAAATTTTTACCTTATATATTAAATGTTTGGGCTATTTACACATTTTTAGTGTTTTCTTTTTAGCTAAAATGGCTAATATTAAGAATTTATTTATTATTAATATCCATTTTAGTCCATCAATATTGTTTAGTATTTATTTTCATATATTATAAGATTATATGTTTTTAATTATTACATAATTGCCATAACGAGTACAACTTGCAGTGGTAAAGAAATAGATAAATGATTTCAACAATCATAACTTCACATGCGCTTGCACTATTTACACACAATAATATATCATTTCTAATATTTTCCAGAATTATTTTATTTTAAAACAACTTTTATGGCAGTCACTAAAGATATGGAATATTGAGAAAGTTTTTATTATTATTTTATTTTATATTCATCATAATATCCAACATTTATATTTTTGTTTCTTAATTATATTATTTTTAAAAAATTATAACAAATAACTTAATATATTTTAATTGATACATATCATTAACCCATGCATCGCACGAATATACAAACTAGTAAAAAAATTTTATGTACTAAAAAGAAATTTGTTAAATTTCACATCGACACAATAAAAATAAGACATAAGAAAATTACTTGGTAAATTGATGTTAGACTTCAGGGGTGGGATTCTAAGAATAACACATGTCTATTTAGGGTATAAAAAAAATAAAATAATTAATAATTAAAAAAGACATGTAACAATTTAAATATTGCTTATGAAATTAAAATATTTCACTCACATTGGGGAAATCAAAAATTTTTTTAGGGGTCAAAATTAAATTATAATTTTTACAATAATAAAAATGTAATTTCACCATATTAATAGTCTATATATTTATAAGTTTTAAAGTATTAAATCAAATTTTTATTATTTTAAGAGAGCTAAAGTATAATTTTACTTTTATTAATTTAAAAGATTAAAAATTTAAAAGACCTAAAGTATAGCTCAACCTTCAACTTAAATCTATATTTTGAATATATATTTTTCACGTGTATATATGTATGATAAAATTTTTAATATATATTAATCATTTTATTTAGAGATGTTGTTTACATTTATATCATGCTGAAGTAGAAGTTGATAGTGTTAATGAGAGTAGAAATAAGCCTATTTTTAAAGGTAAAAAATCTCTTCGATTTTTCTCAAATTTAAAATTTAGTAAATTGGTCTCTCTAAAAAAACTAAAGCAATTTAATTCTTATCAATTTCAAAAGTGAGTAGCTAAAGACTATTAATCACGACTAATGTTTTCCATCAATTGTACATTATTTTAATTGGTATAATAATAATTTTAACCTTAAATTTTACACATTTTATCAATTTGGTCCTAATTTAACAAATCTGTCTCGCAACATTTGTGTAAATGTGTAAATATTGAGACTGAATTTGTTGAATTTTTTAGAATCAAGGCCAAAATGATAAAAAATATAAACATCGAAAGTTAAATTTGTCACCATTCCAATCAAAATTATGTACGATTGATGGGAAAAATTAATGTCGTGATTAATTGTCCTTAATTACTCAATTTCACAATTGATAGAAATTAAATTACTCTAATTTATTTGAGAGTGACCAATTTGCTAAAATTTGAAATCTAGAGTGAATGGAGAGGCTTTTTTACCCTTTTTATATGTCGTTCCCTCAATTAATATGTGTTGTTACAATGGTTTAATTGCTGATAACAAACTATACTCAATATTAAATTTTGTTGCCCGTTACATTGGAGACATCAGATGAATACATAGAGGGCCAGCAGTCTTGTGCTCTGAGTCGCGTCTCAATTAATGTAGAAATTTAATAATTAAATTAAATTACTACTTATAATAATATTTCCTATTAAATGCAATGTTTTACATTTTTAATATTTTTATTTAAAAAATTATGAAATTTTAATAATTTATTTGATTGGAATCCAACAAATAATATTAATAGTTAATTTATTAAAATTTAATGTTTTAAAAAACAAGGTTATTATTTTGTTCTACAAGTAGGGCTAAACGGATGATATATACCTATTTTGGTTTATTTTTATTTTTTAATATTATCTTAATACACATGGTAATGTTTTACCTTTTAAGAATTTTTTTACACTTCTTTAAAAGTCCCAAATTGTACGAGTAAAAATTATTTAAATATCGAATCCTCAATTGAAAAATTGAACATAAATCTCTCGACATATAAATAAGAAATATTAATTTCGAATAATACAGGAGATAAAGGAGAAACTAAGCACTGCCAGAGGATTCAAATCCATCACTGAGTATTTGCATATCATTAAATCCACTACAGATGAGTTAGCTTTAATTGTTTATATTATAAATGGTGTAGGATCTGAGTTTCATTAAATAACGACAACCATATGTGCCCGTGATACCTCGATTTCATTTAAGGAGTTACATGACAAGCTTGTTGACTATGAAGCTGGGTAAAAGCCAGAATCTGATTACCATTCAATCACTGTCAATTATACTCGTCGCTCACAATACAATGAAAATCAATCTAGCCATGAAAACTTTAGTTTAGGCCATAAATCGAGTTATCATTGACGTGGTGGCTCAAACTTTTCTCTTTCGAGCTCAAATTCCATTATTTGTCAATTTGTGATCCTCCTGGGCATCTAGTAAAGCAATGTTAACGTACAACGTTTATAATGTAGGAAAAATTAGTTTAGAAAACAATATTTGAAAGTTTAAAAATTTTCTTAAAAATTGAGCCATGTGATATTTATAATAATAAATTTTAAATTAAATTATTATACATGCTTTATAGAAAGTGGTTTAAGTCATTTTTTAGTTTTCTACCAAATGATCTTCTCCACTATTATCAAATACTAAATTACTTTGAGCGTGAGCTAAAATAAAATAAATTGAATGCACAAAATGATAACTATAGTTAACTTTTCAACAAAATGAACCGAATGCACAAAACGCTAAGAAAACCGAAAACTTTGAGCTTTTTAGAAAATATAATTTATTATTGTAAATAAATTACCACTACTTTTTAACAAAATAACCATGCCGAATAACTTGTGTCTTGTGTTAAGTGTAGTTTTCGGTCATTCACTAGTTATTATTTATAGGGAAAAGATACAACAGTTTTACTTGAACAAAGAGTAATTAAATAATAATATTTTAATAAAAATTACAATTTCCTTAAGGGCGATGGTAACTCTACTATGCACTAGGGTTTGCCGCCCCTCTTTTATGGGATGGGTTTTTGGACCCATCTCGTGTATTGGATACAATTATATGTGTAATATGGATTTTTAACCAACACTTATAATTTATCCAACCTAATAATTATTTTTCTATTTACCAAAATTTTTATTAATTAAATTTATTTATTTATTCAATTAAATTATTTTTACAACCCGATTCTAATTCCTTTAAAGACATAAGAACTTTACCATATTAAAATCTATGAGGAAGGAAATATATTTAATTTTCCTCATTAAATAAAACTATAATGACTAATTAATTTAATTCTTTGTCCGAACTTCAGTTAGTTAATTGTAGAGGTGTACATGGGCCGAGCCAGGCCGGGCCCAAAAAATGGGCCTAAAATTTTGTCCAAGCTCGACCCATATAAAAATGCTAAAACCTGGGCCCGGCCCGGCCCGCCCGTATTAATTTTTATATTATTTTATATAAATTTTAAATATATATATAATACATAAAAAATACTAAAAAAATCAAAATAAATATTTTTCAAAAAATTGAAAATAAATTTTAAAAAATATGTAAACTTAAATAACACTAAAATAGATGTAACTTAACAAGCAAATGCCTCTAAAATAATAACAAAATTAACAAATGTATTTAAAATAATAACACAATTAACAATAAAATAAGTTTTATACAATATCTAAACAATAACAACAAAATAATAGCAATATAATGGTAAAATGGTAGCAAAATAGGGAGAAAAACAATAAGAAAACAATATTTAAAAAAATAATTTTTTTTGTCCTTTAATGAATTCGGGCCGGGCCGGACTCGGGCAAAAAATGCCTTACCCGAGCCCGGCCCATTTTTTAAGCGGGCCTTATTTTTTTGTCTGAGCCCATTTTTCGGGCCTATATTTTTGCCCAAACCCTCCCACATTTCGGCCGGGCCTTCGGGCCGGGCCGGGCCGCCCGGCCCATGTACACCTCTAATTAATTGCAATCAATTAAATAATAATTCAAAGAAATTAATTTAATTTCTAAGTTATCTTTTGTACTTAGCAAGAAATCGTATTCACTGCAGATAGTGATACAAACAATCTTTTTATTTTAGTCATCATTTTTATTTATTCAATATTATTGATTCTACATGCAATTTATTTTGAGTTATATTGAGCTAGCGGATGGATCGATTGAAAATATAAAATTATGGCTCAAATAATTTGTAATTAAGTTCCCATTTTTCGTCTATTAATTATAACATTATTTAATCTTGGATTCATTCCACAAAGTAACATGATTGAACTCTCCATTATTATATATCATTAC
The DNA here is from genome assembly GCA_020496765.1 of Gossypium stocksii. Taxonomy (NCBI): domain Eukaryota; kingdom Viridiplantae; phylum Streptophyta; class Magnoliopsida; order Malvales; family Malvaceae; genus Gossypium; species Gossypium stocksii. The sequence goes on along the minus strand of CM035622.1, from coordinate 8,088,574 downwards.
AGAAGGACTTAATAAGTGCTTGTCCAATGATCTTGTCATAAGTGTGTTACTGTCATAGGATATCTTCAATCTCATTAGGTTAAATCTGTTCATCCAATATGGTCCTATTTTATTTCATGGTAACCGTTATATCTTCCTTCATGAAAAATCAATTACTAATAAATATTAATTAAATCATTTGTCCAAAACAAATAACCCGTGGCCACATTATTTTTCCATCTATCATGTAATGTCAATGATAAGAAATCATTTACTCTTTATTGGTGTAATACTCCTATACCCGGTTCGATCCAAGGAACCTGATATAGGAATATTACATTTAGTGCCAAAGTGATTTTAGCTAATCACTAATATATTTAAACAATTTAAAAAAAAATTAGTTTTCATAAATTATATTTTTGTCCTTACTACTTGGAATACACTTGATCTTCCTAAGTACATGCCTTTCTATTCAAAATTTTGAAACATACCCTCTTGACACTTAGAGATGTGATGAGATGGATGTTCACAACCTCAATTACAACTCTTCAAAATCACTGTACATAATTTGCGTACAAAAAACAAAACCGTACGCTGAGTAAAACTCAGTGGTATTTTTATAATCCGAATATTTAAAGACATGATAATATAATAAGCACAATTAAATTATAAGGACATATTAATGTCTAGTATCATGACTATCATTTTTTTTTGCTATATATCCTATTCACACAATTGTTATATAAATGGTTATTCACATATCAAACCATATTTATTTGTACAATGGCATTAGTCATGCAATACTCAATTCATGAATACATCATTATATACCATACTCAATTTTCATCACTTGCTATATAATAGCTTTCCATAATTTATTCACATATCATTTAAATAATGGCACTATCCGTTCCATATTCAATTCATGAGTATTTAACTCATGTATTCCATGTATTTACAACATATTTCACATTCTATTTTCAATTCATTATATCAATTTCATTTCTCATACCATGCCATTTAAATATCAATTATAAAACTTTATTATATGTTTAACTCTATTAACATGACTCAGACTCAGACGGATACACGGATCCAACCAAAATACACCAGTTTGGCACCTAGTGCCTCATCAGATAATTCGAAGTAATAATTTGACACCCAGTGTCTCATCGGCTAAACCGAAGCAAATTGGCACCCAATGCCTTATCGAATTAATCCGAAGTAATAAATTGAAACCCAATGTCTCATCGACTCAAAGTTGAAGAAATCCTTGAACTCTTCCAATCCTATGACATACCATCTATATCCGTGTAATAGCCCATTTTTTATAGAAATTAGAACAGTGGTTTCGGGACCACAAATCCGATTCTGGAAGGGAAATTATTTTAATATTATTTTATAATCTACAGTATGATAATAATGTCATATGAAAATTCCGTAAAGAAATTTTACCGATTACATGTTTATTTTGATAAAGGACCAAATTGCACAAAGTGCAAAACTGGAGTTCTAATAGCTAAAAGGATTAAATAGCTATAGAAATTTAAAGTGGAGGTACTTATATGGTAAATAGACCATTTAAAAATGCTTAGTGGTTGAGGATGATGATTCATCCATGGAAAAATAAAGAAAAGGATGAAATTGGAAAGATGAAAAATAAAAGATGATAAATTTGTTAAATAACAAAATATCATCATTTTATGCCATCTTCTTCCCCAAAATATATGGAAACCCTAGGAGAGAGAAAGGAAACTAATCAAGCATAAATAGGTATGAATTCTTGTCATGTTCTTACTAATTTTTATATTTTCGAGATCGTAGTAATCTAATCTATCTATTTTGGGGATTCATTTGCAAAGATATCAAATTATAGAAATTTTTCTATAGATGAATATGCTGAAATTTTGAAATTTATGGTAGAATATGAAAGATCGTTGATAGATAAACAACTTTTACAAAGTGAATTTTGATAAAAACATGATTCAGGGACTAAATTGAAAAGTTGTAAAATTCATGGAAAAATTCTAAATTTTATGAAATATGTGGGCTGTAAATGTTACATGAGAAAATTGGCTAGGATTGGAATAAGGATTAAATTGAATGAATTTTATTTTCCGAGCCTAGGGACGAAATCGTCATTAATTAAAAGTTTAGGGGCAAAATGGTAATTTTGCCTAAGATGTGAATTGGACTGAATTGAGTTTAAATTGTATTACATTGATGTCAAATTTACTCATATAGATCTGGATAGACCAAATTTGGAGTTAGAATGAGGAAAAGAGAAAAATGTCGAATTAGTAGATTTTACGTACACGAACATTTATTGAGGTAAGTTCATGTAACTAAATTGTGTATATTTATATGTTTGAATTAAATGTTGTGTATGTAAATGGTATAAATATTATATATATATATGACATTGAAGACATATCTGACAAAGCCCGATAAATGATAAAAATGTTACTTTTATGCTTGAAATGAATGTGGAATGTGTTTATTTGAATTATATAAATATTGCAAATGTATGAAATAATCACATGCCTGATAATGCCTAAAAAATGTTAAATCTCGTTTGAATAAATGAAAGTTCATGGATACATGATTTTCCGTAATTAAAATAGTTTTGCATATATTGCAAACAGGATTTAGCTCGGACGAGTAATCCTGATATAGCCCTCTCGAGTGTCATGTTATATAGTTCCTGCGAGCATCTTGATCGGTAGTGATTTAGCATGTGTTGCGCACTATCGTAGCTCTGTGTGAACGTCTTGTTACATGACTTGATCGGTTGTGATCTAGCATATAATGCGAACACAAACGCAGCTCTACGTGAGCGTCCTGATATAGGCTCTTATGAGCTTCCTGACATGGCTCGCTTGAACTCCCTGTTACCTTATCTAGTGCTCCCTGATATTATCTTTCAGAGATATCTAATAAGCTCTATGAGCTTCCTAAGTAAAACTTATATGAGTTCCCTGATTAGCCTGGATAAGTGTCCTGTTACATGGTTACTTGGCTCATTTAAGCATCTTGATATGTGGGTCGAGAGTGTTCTCTCTGGTTATGTACGCTTATGGGTACCCCTCAATATGAATTGATGATTTTTGATTTGTACACTTTGAGTGTACTAACTGTGTATCCATCGATGTTTTCAACAATTCAACGGGTAAAATCCTGACATGAAAAAAATATGAACACGAAATGAATTATTACATGTATATGCTTGAAATACATGAAAATGATGATACATGATATATAGAAGTATGATATGGTGATATATGAACATGGAACTTGTTTGATTAATGTAACGCCCCAAAATTCTTATTTATGTTCTATGTAATTAGGACACAACTGTCTGTCTACTTCAGTGGTTAAGTGTTCTGGGTGTGTGTGAGAGGTCCCAAGTTTAAGCCATGTCTTTGGCAAAATTTGGAATTTTCCTAAATGAAGCCTCACTTTTGTTCAGTAGGCTTTTATTAAATTGTTTGTAAAACTATGTTAGAATGGGCCTGCTGGTCTGGTGGTTAAGTGGAGTATTGGTGTGAGGGAGGTTTTGTGTTTGAATCCCTGCGTTTGCAAGGGAATTATTTTTGCTACTGGCATAGGATAGGGGTTTGATTTGACCAGGATTCTGGGTAATGGTTGTATAGTGGGAGTTGAGGTAGAAAATCAATGGGGTGTAACTAATAGGGAGTTAGTATATTGTTTTCAAAATTTTTGCTTCTCTCTCTATTTGACGCCAATTCTTTTGCTCTCTCTTCCCTACTCTATTTTGTCTTTTCTTTTTGCTCTTGCCATTTGAAAATTCTTCGCAACAACTCTATATTTCTATCAATCGAATCTCTTAATCGCGGTTTTTCAACTCTACGCTTGTTCTGGTAAGTAGGGTGAGTGTGGTTAAGTTTCTGTGTTATTGAATGTTGATTAAATGGAGTTTTTCATGGTTAGGAGATCTTTAAGCGGTGGTGGGTTTTCAATTAGCGCTGTGGTAGTGTAGTTTCATCATTGCTCATACAAAGGTAAGAGATGTCAATGGTTTTAGGGATTTTATGCTCATAATAATTAGTTTGGAATTGGTTTAAGTGATTGAAATTGGAGTTATCTCAAACGATTTTAGGTTCTGGAGTGCTCGGGGTTCAGTTTAGCTTCAAATGATACTAGGTGTGTACCCGAAAACACAGAAAATGGAATTCGGCGAAAGTTAAGAAAGTAAACTGTCAACGTCACACGGTCGTGTGGTCGCTCGTGTGGTAGACCATGTGGTAGGCTGTAGCCAGCACACGAGCGTGTGATTGACGAGGCTAGGCTGTGCGCGAAGGACACGACCGTGTGATAGTCGGATAAGCTGTGTGCGACACACAGGTTAGACTAAATTAGGCTGTGTAGGCCACACGAGTGTGTGGGATTCTGGGCCAGAGATCACACGGCCAAGGCCAATTTGGCCAATTTGGGTCGTGTGGGCCCCACGGATGTGTGGGCCCACACGAGCAGGCCACATGGCGTGTGAGCCCATTTCTTTGAAAAGTTCTCTAAGGTTGCACGGGTCGTCCAAGTCGACTGTGGACCTACTGTAGGGTCGGTAAGCACTACTTAGACCCCTATGTGTGTGTAATCTGTCTGTCTGATTTCTGTACTGAGCGTGAGTATTAATTTGAATGTATGGACTGTTAATTGTATAATAGCATGACATTTATTGCATGTTGCATTGCATTGGGGTGGGTTGATGATATTTGGAGGAAGTGTTCTAAAAGGCTCTTAAGCCTGTTATTTGGCAACTCAGCTATAATATTCTAATTATGTGCTGCATTTCGGTACAGCATGGTGTGTAGGGATGGGTGGGTGTTTTTAACCCCACATGGTGTGTAGGGATGGACGGAGATGGTATTTAGAGGCTGATGGATAGGATTCTGATTTTCTGTTTGTAACAGCCCGATTTAGACCCTAATCAGAACGATGGTTTCAAGACCACGAATCTGAGTCAGAAAAAATAATTTTAAAATTATTTTCTGTTTTTATTATGTGTGAATTTATATCTGTGAAATTTTTGTGATTTAATTTTGTCGTTTAGGTATCCGATTAAATAAAAGGACTTTATCGCGTAAATTGGAAATTTGATAGTTGAAAGCATAAGAGTCGAATTGTTAGTGGCTTTCTAAGTTGGAGCATTTATGTTGCAAATAAACCTTTGGACTTAGTGATGACCGATTGTACCCTTATTATACATGTTTTAGTTATTAATTATAAAAGGGTAAAATAGTAAAATATGAAATAATATATGTATAATAAAACATAAAAGCTTATAATATGGTTTTATATTATCATCTTCATGACCGAAACATAAAAAAAAGAAAAGAGAAAAGAAAGTTAGGGTTTGGCTACTTCTCAAGCTTGATTAAGGTATGTGTTTAACCCGGTTTTTGATAATTTTTATGTTTTTGAGATCGTTGCTAAGTTATCTTCAAGACCCAAGCTTGAATTTTTGATTTTGATGAGTATTTTGAATTATGCCATTGATAAGAATTTGTGATTTTTGTCGTTTGATGATGAAATATGAAAAATATGTTGGGTTAACATAGTTTGCATTAGAATTTTTGGATGATTTTGAGTAATTAGGACTAAATTGCAAAAATAATAATTTGAGGGCTAAAATGCGAAATAAATAAAACATATGGACTTGTATGGACACTAGGAACATTTGGCCTAACATGGGTATAGGAAGTTTTACCTATTTTGTGTTTTGTGCAATAGGGACTAAATTGTAAAGATTGTAAATGTTAGGGGTGTTACACTGTTACTGCATATTGTATCTGAGATGGGCCAAGGCCTTAATTTATATCTGAGACTGTATCTGAATGGGCTAAGGCCTAAACTGAATCTGTAGTTGGCTCAGGCCCCAAACTGTATATGACTGATTTCTAATGTTAGACTGTGTGCATGTTTTCTGTGGGGATTGCACCACTGAGTTTGTGAAAACTCACCCTTTTCTGTTTAATCTGTACAGGTAACCCCCAGACTTGACGGATCGATGCAGCGGAGGACTCAACGGTGGCCACACATAAATTTTAGACTGTTCCCGTAGATTTTCAGGTTTTGTTACTTATTTAGGGTTTTGATGTAACTTTTAGACGCTGGACTGTTTGGCTTTAAATTTCGGCTTTCAAATTGTTTTATGATTTTATTACTGCTAGGCATGATAAAACTCGTTTTTCACTAAGATTAAAAGATTTTCCTTAAATATGGGATTTCCAAAGCTTCTGCTAAAAAGAAACAGTTTTTGACATAACGAAGAACGTGCGTTTTACTTTGAATTAAGATAAAGGCTAATTAACTAGAATGATTTTAACTTGACAAACTCGTTTTCGAATCCCATTCCATGTGACATCGCCAGATTCGGCCATAACGTCTAGCCCAAGTTTGGGGTGTTACAATTAATACGTTCATCTAAGATTATAGATTTGTACACTTCGAGCGTATTTTCCCAGGTTTCCATTAATATTGTAATTAATTTAATGAGCAAATTCCTGACATGAAATAATCTGAACCTGAGACGAAATATTATGAAAATGTACTTGAAATACATGGGTATGATTTGTATATGTTATTTGAATTCATGATATGGAAAGTATATGTATATGGGAATTTCATTATTATTGAGAACATACATATTTCTTGATGTTTATATGAGATGGTATGACTTAGAAACGAAGTATTATTTGTATATACCTGGAGTACATGGAAATGACATTACTTGATATGATGATGCATAAATTGGTTGTTACATGAATGTGAATCATGCTTGATGACTTTGTACATCCATGATTAAGGACTATTATATGTGATTACTTGGCTAACATGATAAGAATATGTGTTTAGGGCTTGTGACCAAATTAGTTGTTAATGCCTTGCATGTTTATTTTGAACATAAATATATGGTAAGTTATTTACCATGTTATACAAACTTACTAAGCATTATATGGTTACTCTATTTTATTTTTCCCTATTCTATAGTAATTCGGAAGCTCGTTAGATTGGAAGCTTGGCACAACTAACTTTGTAAATATTTTTAATAAATATTTACGAATCCGTTTTAAGAAAGTAGAGACCCCAGAGTACACTTTCCAATACCCGTGACTATCGGGTAATTATAATTCTCCCTCATAATAAATTTCATCCTCAAAATCTACCTGAAAAGAGGTGGGGGTACTGAGATCTCAGTCTTTTCTAGTTCCTAAGTCGCTTCCTCAACACTATGGCTACGCCATAATACTTTCACTACCGGAACTAGCTTATTATGCAACTCTTTTACTTCACGTGCCCAAAATCTTAACCTGTTCTTTTTTATATGACGAATCAAGTTGAATTTCAATATCTTTTGTCGAAATAATATGAGATGGATTCGATCGATATCTTCTAAGTATTGAAACATGAAAAACATCATGAATTTTCTGTAATCCCACAGGCAAAGCTAAACGATATGCAACTGGTCCCACTTTTTCTGTGATCTCATACGGTCCAATAAATCAAGGAATTAGTTTCCCTTTTTGGCCAAATCTCAAAATTTTCTTCCAAGGTGAAACTTTAAGAAATACTTTATCGCCAATAGAATATTCAATATCTCGACATTTCAAATTTGTATATGATTTTTTTCTGTCAAAAGCTATCTTCAATCTATCTCAAATTTTCTTAACAATGTCTTTCGTTTCTTGAATTAATTTCAGCCCGACCATTTTTCTTTCACTCAATTCCATCCAAAAAATAGGTGATCGACACTTACGACTGTATAAGGCTTTATTTGGAGTCATTTGAATACTCGATTGAAAACTATTATTGTATAGAAATTCAGCCAAAGGTAAGTAACGCTCCCAACCGGATTCAAAATCAATACACAAGTACGAAGCATGTCTTCCAAAATCTGAATAACATGCTCAGATTGTCCATCATTTTGCTAATGAAAAGCTGTGCTAAAATTAAGTCACGCATCAAGAGATTCATGCAACTGTTTCCAAAATCCTGAAGTAAACCGTGGATCCCGATCAGAGATTATCGAGATAGGAACACCGTGCAATCTCATAATTTCTTGAATATAAACTTTAGCAAGCTTTTGAAGTGACCAATTAGTCCTGATTGCGATGAAATGAGCTGATTTCGTAAGTCGATCAACAATCACCCATACCATGTTTTTCTTACTTACTGATAAAGGTAACTCCGTTATAAAATCCATCGTGACACAATCCCACTTCCATTCAGAAATAGAAATAGGTTGAAGTAATTCTGTGGAAACCTGATGTTCTACCTTAACTCATTGACAAGTTAAACATTTAGCCACATACTCGACCACATCTCTTTTAATTCCTTGTCACCAATAAAATTATCGCAGATCACGATACATTTTTGTTCCTCCAGGATGCAAAGCAAAAAGACTATCATGAGCTTTGCAAAATATCAACTCTTTCAATTAAAAAACATCTGGAATGCAAATTTGGTTATGAAATCTCAAACGACCATAATCATCAATGTTGAAATTTTCTAATATACCATTCTGAACCATTTCTTCTTTTTTTTTCCACCAAGTTGTCATCTTCTAACTGTGCTGACTTGATCTGATCAAACATCACCAGTTTGATTTTTAGTTCAGCCAATAGGCTTCTATCGTCATTGATATTAAACTGAGAAAACATTACTCATAATTTAATTACTACTTTCCTACTCAACGTATCAGCTACAATATTAGCTTTACCAGGGTGGTAATCAATAACACAATCAAAATCTTTTAGAAGTTCTACCCAATGATGCTATATCAAATTCAATTCCTTTTGAGATAAGAGGTCTTTAAGACTCTTATGATCAGTATAAATGTAACACTTTTCACCATACATATAGTATCTCCAAATCTTTAGAGCAAAAACCATAGCAGCTAGCTCTAAATCGTGTGTCAGATAATTACGTTCATGCATTTTTAACTGACGAAATGCATAAGCAATCACTTTCCTATCTTGCATCAAAACACAACTAAGACTGCTCAAGGAAGCATCATTATAAAAGACAAAATCCTTTCCATAAGAATCGAAGACCTTTACTAGATTACCTTTGAAGTTATTCTTATAATCTTATATTTCCTTTTTACTCAATTGGTCTCTTATTTCTTTTCTTTCAACTTAACCAAAAGTCCTTTCTTCATTTAGTTTTCTTAAAATCATCTCTATAATTCTATAGTTCCTTTCTACATATATTTACCTACCTTATCATTTGTATTCATTCTTTATCCTTTCTTTTCATTTATTTTTATTACAATTCTTATCACAACTATCTCATACAAATCATGACACTATTCTTTTAACATTTTTTTCAAACTCTACTTTGTTATACTTTTATATTCTTATTTTCATTTCATTTCGTTTCTTTTTCTTTTCAAGGCAAACAATGATTATCCTAGTAATGGATCAGAGTTACTACTCTTAATCCAAACCTTTTAGAAATCTATTGGCTTGGCCGCTCCCAATAGTCTCCTCAAGGTAACTGTTCCTTCCAAGGTTTGCCTATTTTATTACACAATTTATAGCTTTGCTATTTCTTTTTCTTCTTCTTCTTTTCACACTTTAGATCGCTCTTTATTCACTAATTCTTAAAATCATTTAACTACCTTTTTAAGCTCTCTAAAGTTTAATCCAAACCTTTTAGAAATCTATTGGCCCGACCGCTCCCAATAGTCTCCTCAAAGTAACTGCTCCTTCCAAGGTTTGCCTATTTTATTACACAATTTACAGCTTTGCTATTTCTTTTTCTTCTTCTTTTTACACTTTAGATCGCTCTTTATTCACTAATTCTTAAAATCATTTCACTACCTTTTTATGCTCTCTAAAGTACCTACACTATTTTTCATGGTTAATTCTATTTTTATCTTCTATAATCTATTTTGAATTTTTTTATATTCAATTTATCCTCTTATTAATACCCATTATAGACTATTTCTTGGTTTTCTCAATAATTCTAAAGAATCCTTTATTCCATGTCTTTTAGAGCTATATTTAAAGCATTTTTCAGAAAATATCCAATATTCACCTCAATGAGATTTGCTTTTTCGTATTTATCACAAGGTTGAATAGTTCTTTTCCTTAAACCTTTAATACTTGCCTTGGAGATAACCTAAGACCCTATTTTATCTTGTTCTTTATGTTCGTATACGAGTACAAATTCTCAAACGTCTTTTCTTTTCTTAGTTGATCATGATAGAATTGAACTTATCATCACTCTTTTACCTAATTCTTTTCTCTTTTCTTCTTTTAGTACTTTTTTAAGAAAATCTCCAGTTCATCTTCTCACTAGGATTTATATCTTAAAAATATACCATTGATAATTTTCACATTTTTTTTAACAAAAATACTACGCTTCTTAACTATAACTTATCTCTATTAATACATTATAATATTATATACCATCAATCTCTTAGACTTTTTATATTATATTCATTCAAAAACCTTTATTTTCTTTTATTCTCTTATTAATATTGATTATTTACTTAACTAAGGTCTTTTTTTTTTCTATACTTCATTCTTAAAAAAAATTCATTTTCTGCTCTTCATAATTGGAAAATATTACTATTCTATTCCACTTCTCATATTTCTATTGTCTCTTCTATTTCCAAAAGATTAACCTTATATTAATATACCAAACTTTTCATTCAAAAACTCTGACTTTCTAAGTTCTCATTCTATACATGTACAACTATATATATATATATATGTATATACTCATTTTCCTTTACATTCACTAGTCCCTAACTTTTACTTTGTCTTTACGTTTAACCACTTAAATCCATTTTTGCGTCTTATTCCATCTCTGATTCTGTATCTTCCCCCGGAAAATTCTCTATATTAAGTTCCAAATTCTCTTCAACTTCATCTTTCACAATCCAATTTGGAAATTCCTCAGGATCTTCTTCCTCTTTCATCTTTATAACGGGTATTGAATATATAAATTCTCTTGGTAATTTCCTAACAACTAATTTTTCCATCTATGGCATGTCAAAGACATTTTACTTCCCAATCAACTTTCGTGAACCTACACTTTCTCTCACTATTTTTCTTGCTCCATCACATAGTATATAACTATATTCCAATAAGTTCGTGGTACCATTGTCTTCCAAAGTTGATCTAAAATCATTTGATGCTTTCGTTCTATTAATGTCCCTCTAACTGTCAAGTATTGCACTTTATTCTTTCTAATCAGTTCATAACCCTTCCATAACACTTCTTGCATCTTTCAATTTACAGTAATAAAGTGCTGAACAATGCCTTCTTCTGGTGTCATTCTATAATCTTGCACTTCTCTCATCATCCTATCAACTTTCTCCTTCTGTGCTAAAGTTGTTATCTCATCAGGCAATATCAGATTTATTGCCATTTTTTCCAATATCTATGACATGAAATAAGTTTTTATCAAATTTTAGTATTTATCTATTTCCCTCTTAAATCATTACTAACTAATTCAAAATCATTTCCTTATCAGTAACAATTCGGATTTTCAAACTTATCAATACTTCTAATATTGATATCCCATTGATATATCCTATATGGCATGTACTTCTAGACTTGGTCTTTACCTAGAAATCAGAAAACCAAAACTTTGATACCACTAAATGTAACACCACTATACCTGGTTCGATCCAAGGAACCTGGTATAGGAATATTACATTTGGTGCCAAAGTGATTTTGGCTAATCACTAATATATTTGAACATTTAAAAAAAATAGTTTTCATAAATTATATTTTTGTCCCTACTACTTGGAACACACTTGATCTTCCTAAGTACATGCCTTTCTATTCAAAATTTTGAAACATACCCTCTTGGCACTTGGAGATGTGATGAGATGGATGCTTACAACCTCAATTACAACTCTTCAAAATTACTGTACCTAATCTGTGCACGGATAACAAAACCGTATGCTGAGTAAAACTTAGTGGTATTTCTATAATCTAAATATTTAAAGACATGATAATATAATAAGCACAATTAAATTATAAGGACATGTTAATGTCTATTATCATGACTATCATTTTTTTTTGTTATTAAACAATATCCTATTTGCACAATTGCTATATAAATGGTTATTTACATATCAAACCATATTTATTCGTACAATGGCATTAGTCATGCAATACTCAATTCATGAATACATCATTATATACCATACTCAATTTTCATCACTTGCTATATAATAGCTTTCCATAATTTGTTCACATATCATTTAAACAATGGCACTATCCATTCCATATTCAATTCATGAGTATTCAACTCATGTATTCCATGTATTTACAACATATTTCACATTCTATTTTCAATTCACTATATCAATTTCACTTCTTATACCATGCCATTTAAATATCAATTATAAAACTTTATTATATGTTTACCCCTATTAGCACGACTTGAACGGATACACGGATCCAACCAAAACACACCAGTTTGGCACCCAGTGCCTTATTGGATAATTCGAAGTAATAATTTGACACCCAGTGCCTCATTGGCTAAATCGAAGTAAATTAGCACCCAATGCCTTATCGAATTAATCCAAAGTAATAAATTGACACCCATTGTCCCATCGACTCAAAGTCGAAGAAATCACTGGACTCTTCCAATCTTATGGCATACCATCTATATCCGACTTAGCCCGATACAATTAATAGGGTTCCAATTCAATTTTCAAATACAAGCAATATTCATTTCAATTCAAATAATCAATATAGTTAATATATATACCAATTCAATTAATATAAATTCAATAAATTCATCACATATTAAATCAATCCATTTCAATTGCAAAACACAACAATTCTCACCTCAACACTTACCATATACATTAAATTAAAAATACAACAATTAATAACTAGTTTCAGATTATAGAAATACAAACCGGAAATTTTGAGCTATTGGACGTCGACTTTATCTTTTCCCTTTTTAGTCAATGATTCCGGTACAACGTTAGCTATGGAATTAAAAAAAATAAAATTCATCAATACAACACAGTTCAATTTCATATTTAATAATTCAATTTTTACTCAAATATTGCCTAAATTTCAATTTAGTCCCTATTACTCAACACTTATAATTTATTCCACAATTTAATCCATTTCTCAATTCTAACTTAAAAATCTATCAATTTAATCCCTAATACTCAAATTATTCAACATAAACAACATCTAAAAATTCAATAATTTCTAAAATTTCAGCATAGGTTAAGTAGTATTTAATATTAGGATTTTAAAAATATAAAATTTACAAGAAAAAAAGGGACTAAATTGACTAACTAATTGAGCTTTGAACCCTTGAAACCCCAACTTTTCTCCTTCTTTCTTTCTCTTTTTTCTTTCTTTCTTTTTCCCCTGTTTAGTTCTATTCTCAGTTTCTTTTTCAATTCCTTTTTCTTTTTTTTATTTGTTTTGTTTTAATAATAATAATAATATAATAATATATATTTACTTAATTAATAAGGAATACATATTTTATTATTAAATACATATGTTTATTATTATTACACATGTATTTACCAACACCATCCACTTGTCAATTTATGGCTTAATTGCTTATTTAGTCTCTTCACTTTTTCTCTAATATATAATTCAACTTTTTCCCTATATATAATCTAATCCTTACACCTAATTACTCTTAATTTAAACAAATTCACCTAATAAAAACCTAATTAACCACACAACTAACTTCGTAAATATTTTTAATAAATATTTTTGAATCCGTTTTACGAAAACGGAAACCCAAATGTACACTTTCCAATGCCCGTGACTATCAGGTCGTTACAATTGAACTATGAATTCCACTATTATAAATGAAATTATACCATAAAGAAGTCATATACGTACTAGTTTTCAGCTCTTTAGTTATTTAAACTTAGACTTTTAATACATCTTAGTATATGAGTCAAGCATACATAGTCAATTACTTATTGATGATTGAGGTAAGCCACACTATGAACGTCACAAGTGAATTAATCCATAAACAGATTTAGGATTAATTTAATTTGGGCCATATCTGATATATTGTGAATCTAGACAATCACGCCTATATCTTTATCTTTTGAGAGTAAATCATGTCGATACCCAAGACAAGGTAAGTCCCCATTTGGACTTACTAGACGACATAATAATCCTTTGACCAATTTGCTCAATTTTGATTCATCAAACTATGGACCTTTTAGATTTCCTACTAATACAAGTTGTTCTATCACATTATGATCCGACTATATAATGCAACTTAGTATTAGTTAAATTTTAAGTAATTATTGAGTCAATATTTGCTTATATTTTGCTTTGTGTGTAAAAACCTTTGAGGACAAATACAAAAGATATTAATGCGAATAGTGAAATTTTATTTAAACCAATTTATTCAAAATATTACAAGTGTAAATGATGAATAAACTATACTTAGGGCATTAGATCCTAACAATCTCTTACTTTCCCTAGTAAAGTAGATGTATCATATTTCACATTCCCGTACTTTTACATGTTTCTCAAAACTCCTAGCCACCAGTACCTTGGTAAACGGATTTATAATGTTGTTCTCAGATGTGATTTTAACTACATCCACTATTTCATCAACCACTGCCTCTAAATAATATGATAGTTTTGATCAACATGTTTTGTCCATTTATGATTTCTTGTTTCCTTGGTATTAGTAATTGCCTCACTATTATCACATACATTGTTATATCTCTATACTAGGAATGACTTCGAGATTTATAAAGAACTTTTGAAGCCAGATTGCTTCTTTTGTTACCTCAGAAGTAGCCACATATTTGGCCTTTATAGTTGAGTCAGCAATATAACATTGCTTGACACTTGTCCACACTGTGGATCCATCGCCTAGGACAAAGATACAACCCGATGTTGATTTCTTCAAATGACAACACATTTGAAAGTCATATCTATATATCCAGTAAGAGTTCTCTTATGGAATATACAAGCAAATGATCTCTAGTTCTCCATAAATACTTGAGTTTATACTTAAATTCTTGCCAATGTCTTGGATTGGGATTCACTTGATATCAACTTACCATTCCTACAACATAATAGATATCTAGACATGTGCATAACATAACATACATGGGACTTCTTATTGCCGAAACATAAGGTGTTGGATCTGGTGCCATGAGTGTAGTATACTCGTTTGTAAACTTATAATTTTTCGAACATGTTGAATAATAAAACAAATTCATGGATTACATTAATATACTTTGCATGATTATACTCGTATAGTTTTTGCACGCAAAGCAAAATGGAAGCAAATGCTGCTTATCGGTTGTCTGACGTTTAAACTAATACTAAGTGATATTACATGGTTGAATTGTAATACAGAAAGACAACTTGTATTAATAGATGAACCTAAAAATGTCCTTAGTTTAATTAGAAATGAGCAAACCGATTGAAAGACTAATTTGTTGTCTATCAAATCATGCTTTGTCTTGGGTATTAGAGCAGATGACTTTAAGAAGATAGAGAGATAGATGTGACTGACTAAACTGACAAAACAATGGACAAGACCCAAGAAGAATAGATCCTAAATCCATTTATGGGTTTATTCATTTGTGAGATTCATAGTTTGGCATACTAAAATCCTGAGTGGATGACGAACTATATATGCATGAGTCATACACTTTGATGTAAGTAAAAACCTGAGTTCAAATAAATAAAGAACCGAAAACTGGCACGTTGGGTGTACGACTTCTCTAGTATGTAGCATCATTCACAACAATTGAATTCATAGCTCGAGACATGAGTAAATGATATCCTCTTATTGGCATTACATGGTTGATGAAAAGTAAACGTGGCCATGAGTCATTCGTCTTTGTGATAAATGACTTGATTACTATTTGATAGTAATTGACTTTTCATGAAGGAAGATGTAATGGTTACCATGAGATAAAATAGGATCATATTGGGAGAACGAATATTATCCCAAAGAGATTAATGATATATTATGAGGGTAACACACTTATGACAATGTTATTGGATGAGCACTAATTGAGTTGCTTTTGTAATGGTATGCCATTGAGGAGAGCTCAATTACGATACTACAGTGGAATGACATTGTGACAAAATGAGTTTATATCCAATCGGTCCTTTTGCTAGCTCGTTGAAACTAGAAATAGATTGCATGTTGAATCAAAATAAAAGAATGAATAGAAATGGAGAAATGGATAACATTCAAGAAATGATTATGGTTTTCTCCAAAATGAAAATGAAAATGAAAATGGAGAAAATGGAATCATTTGGAAATGAATGTAATAGCCCAAATTTCAGCGAAGTATGAAAAAGTGGTTCGAGATCCCCAAATCCGACAAATGAATTCTTAGATTATATTATTTAATATTTATGAGCTAAATATAGCTTTTAAAAGATTTTTGAAATATTAAATTGTGATTTATTTGGTCAAGAAATTTAGAAAAAAGAGGTATGAGATCTCGGTGTTATAAACTGAGTCGTAAATATTTTTATAAATATTTACGGAGTGTTATTAGGGTGGTATTAAAGTTTCGTTAAGAAATTTTAACGTTGCATTCCCGGGACTCCATTTTGGTAAATCGGACTTGTAAATATTTGTAATAAATATTTACAAAGTTGGTTGTGTAATTAATTAGGTTTTAATTAGGGAAATTTAGCTTAATCTAGAGTAATAAGTAAAAAGGACTAAAATGAATAAGATGTAAAAGTTTAATTATAAAGTAAAAGAAAATAAGAGGGACCAAAAAGGAATTATGCCTATTCCATTAAATGAGGCGGCAATTGTATGATAATATCTTAGATTTTTATGTTATTTAATTATAAAATATCTTATTTTATCAAATTATAATTTATATTAATTATGAAATAATTAAAATAATGACAAATGCATAGTTACAAAATTATACATGTGTAATGGTAATAATATATATGTGTACACTTGTATTAAAAATATGTGTTTACTTATAATTTAAGTATAAAGATATTTTATATTATAATATAGTATGATTTAAAAATAAATAAATAAATTAATTAAGGTTTTATACCAAATGTATGGTATTGGTGATGTACAAATGTAATAAATCATGTATGTACAATTGTGTATATACAATTAATTTAAATAGATATTAATTATTTATTGAAAGATATTTATTAATTAAATAATTATATCATAAGATTTTTTTTTGTATCATTAACAAATTAAATGGTGAAAAATGTAATTAAAGTATTTGTTATTAAATAGATTTTTATAATAATTATTATTATAAACTAATATGTGACAACCTAATTTGACCCTAGTCGGAAAGTGGTTTTGGGACCACAAAGCCAAACCATAAAAAAAAATTTAAAATTTAATGCTATATTCTATGTTTATTCTATGTGAAATTTGCATGTGTGAAAATATCGTGTTTTAATTTTGTCTTTCGGATGTGGAATTGGTTAAAAAGGACTTGTTTGAGAAAACTTGAAAAGGTGATAGGTAAATGTGTAGTGGTCAAATATTTTAGAGTGCAGTAATATGGGGGACTTGCAGGTCAAATGGACCTTTTTAAAGTAAGTGGCCGGCCAACACTTGCATGCAATTATTTTGTTTAAACATTTGGTATGATAGTTGGTGTGAGCTATTATATACTTTATAATAATAATTTATAAATTTAAATTTGTGATATATTATAATATATGCTAAAATATAGCATAAAATGGGGATAAAAAACAAAGCTAGGGAAAATTCTTTTCTCTTATTGCCAAAACTAAAGAACTCAAAAAGGGGAAGAGAAGCTCTTGGGGTGTTCGGTCATTTGGGGAGAAAATTCAAGGTAAAAATCATGTTATTTTGATGTTAATTTGATGCTTTTGAGTTGTTAGCTTGATTATATCCAAAACCCATGAGTTTATCTTTTGAATTTATAATGGTTTCATGTTCGGTCATGAGTTGAAGGGTATAAGTTCGGTATTTGACGATAGAAAATGGTTAAAAAGTGTTTAATGGACTATATGATGTTAGAACACATGTGAACTTAAGCTAGTAAATTAAATTGTAAAATTTGGGTTTCTTATGGCCTAATTGTCTAAGAAGGCATTCGGCTTTGGCTATAATGTGCAAGTTTTTGTAATGTTTTAATGTATTAAAATAGAAATGGTAGAAAAGATAGGTTTGAGCTAATTAACTCTTGTTTACAAGGACGCCAAATGTACTCTAATTGGATGACTTGAACCATTTGTGATTGTTGAAATTAATGGAAGTATGAGCGTGATGATGAATTGGAAATAGCTTGTGTGTTTAAGTTAAAAAAAAATACATAGTTGCCGATTATAGATTTAGTAAATGGTTGACGTTTTAATGTTAAAGAATGGTTTAATTGAGATACATTGAAAAGGTCGACTAAGGCTTAAGATGTGTGTGATTTAATTCATGAGTTATACCTTATAATGCTGAATATGGTTTGTTATGGGAAATGGTTTAATATAATGATAAAGAAAGTAATGGTTTGATTTTGAATATAGGTGAAGTTAAAGGCCATATACATTCGGTCATAGCATGAGAATGAATCAAATTGGGTTGTTTTTTTATATTTAGAAGAGAAAGTGATGAAACCATGATTATAAGTGAGATTAAATGATGTTTGCACATTGTGATTTAGTAGATTTGATCTTATGGAGTTAATTTGTTTATTTTATTGCTTTGAAAAGTGCTATGAATACTTTCGGCCAAAATGATCCTTTGATAGATGTACAATTGATTGGTTGCTTATGAAATTAGGATTCAATGTAATTTAATCTTGTGGATCAAAGAGCCGAATATGAGGTTTTGTATGGTGTTTAATTGGCAAACTGTTTAGATGTTCATTTGAGATTTAATTTCATAAATAATGTTGTTAAATTACTTGCATACATGAAATATTGGAAGGATAATAATTCAATTAAGTAATTTAAACAAGTTGATTCATTTAAATTTAGCTCAAGGACAAAGGACACCAAATTCGAATAGGGGGAAGGCGAAAGTACTTAAATAGTCATGTTTAATCATTCAACAACTTTTGAGGTAAGTTTTAAGCAGTTAATCGTACTTTGCATTTGTTTATAATACGATGTATTGAAAGAATTATACATTCCTTGAAATGTATGAAATAGCCGTATGGTAAAAATGAGAGAATGGTACATAGTTTCGTACATTAGATGTCGAATAACCAATATGTTTTTAAGGTAAATATGTGATGTGAACTTAGAATCAAACATCTAGTGAAAATAGAAATGAATATGAGATGTTTCAAATATGTGAATAAGAATTATGAAGTATAAATAATGTATTTGAAATGAGCTTATATGCGAAGGATATTAAAGTTTAATTTATGTAATTGGTTATTATGGTAACTATGAGCTGGCTTAGTGTATTGTATACATATGTGATTGTTAATGTAATTGTAAGTTTAAAGTAATTGAAAATAGGTCATAATTGTTATTATATTATAATGTATCATGAAAATGTGAAATACTTTATATGAAAATGCATGAAGCCTAATGTAATAATATTTGGAAAGAATTAGCCAATATGCATTGGTTAAATATAATTATGAAATGAAAGTAAGTGTCTATTATGCTTTATGACCGAATACTAATTCATGATATTGGAAGCAAAGGTTCGATATATGTAAAGGCCGAATGGCAAATTTTGAAATGAATAAATGTTTGGATGGTGGGTGTTATACTTTAAATGAGGCTAAGACTTTATAAGTAATAGTGTCATGAGGAATAATTATAAATATTTAAAAAGAGATAAACTTTGTTAGTTGACATGTGCAAATGTGTTCATATAGCCGAATAGAAGTATGAAATATATTTGGGGTATTGGTATGTAATGTGAATTGCCAAATGTGTTATGAAATAAAATATGGTGAAGTATATTCGGATATATGTGCAGTATATGCTTTGATAAAGTTATATATGTAAGATGTTTTATGGACTTGGTTAAGTCATTTCAATATGTAATATCAAATGAAAATAGGCACTATGTGTGTGAATGAACATGGGCACTAGGTGTGCGAATGAAAGGAGGCACTGTGTGTGCGAGTTCTTTAACCGAGCACTATGTGTGTGAGATCGGTCAGTAGGCACTGTGTGTGCGAGTTCTTTAGCCGAACACTATGTGTGCGAGATCGGTCAGTAGGCACTGTGTGTGCGAGTTCATGTAAGACCTCGTCTGGGACGAAGGCATTGATCTGTGATAGTGAGTAAGACCGTGTCTGGGACACTGGCATCACTTGTGATTCATGTAAGACCTCGTCTGGGACGAAGGCATTGATCTGTGATAGTGAATAAGACCGTGTCTGGGACACTGGCATCACTTGTGATTCATGTAAGACCTCGTCTGGGACGAAGGCATTGATCTGTGATAGTGAGTAAGACCATGTCTGGGACACTGGCATCACTTGTGTTTCATGTAAGACCTTGTCTGGGACGAAGGCATTGATATGTGATAGTGAGTAAGACCGTGTCTGGGACACTGGCATCACTTGTGTTTCATGTAAGGCCTCGTCTGGGATGAAGGCATTGATCTGTGATAGTGAGTAAGACCGCGTCTGGGACACTGGCATCACTTGTGTTTCATGTAAGACCTCGTCTGGGACGAAGGCATTGATCTGTGATAGTGAGTAAGACCGTGTCTGGGACACTGGCATCACTTGTGTTACATGTATGACCTCGTCCGGGACGTCGGCATTGTATAAAGCTTATCTGAAATCTGTTCACTTTTGAATGAATTAAAGAGAAAGTTTGTTAAACGAACTAAAGGCTGGTGAACTAAATAAAGTCAGAGAATATACAACATTGTGCTAAATTGATAATGAAATACGTTCGAGACAATAAGTGGGCCAGGTATGTGATATATATATATATATTACCTATGAGAGATTGATTTGACGGGAATTAAGAATGTGTAATGAAAAGCATATGAAAAGATGTAGTATTTTCGTATGTATATTCGTATATGTGTGCATTCAGTTATTATGCAAAGTTACAAGAAAGTATTTGATATGCCTTTTAACTATTAATGTTGAAAGTCAGTGTGGGTAAGAAATGATACACTAGTGGAATTCGATAGAATTAATGTTAATCTGGAAACTTGTAAATGCATATGTTATATGAGTTCGAATATAAACGAAGTAGAATGATATATATGTGTTTGTGCATAATCGGCCAAATGGTATTATACTCAGAAAATGTTATGTAATTTCGATTATTTGGTTTGTTTTTAAGTTCAATTGTTTAAGATTGCTTAAGACTTACTAAGCTTTGAAAGCTTACTTGAATGTTATGTTTCTCTGTTTTATAGATTGTTGGCTCTTACTACCAGCTCGGGGATCGTCAGCATTTCGTCACACTATCTACTGTTTTGGTACCCATATGATTTGGACCTAGCTTATGGCATGTATAGGATAGACCATAAGTAGAATGATATTTTGATTATTGTATATAAGCCATGCGAATATGGCATCTTTTGGATGTTGACTTTATATGTTTTAAATTCGACCTTTGGTTATGTTTAGTATGTATATAAATGTTAATGATCTTGAGTTTATGTGATTGTACAAATGTGGTCCTTTGGTTTGGTAATGCTTCATAACCCACTTTGGCGACGGATACGGGTTATAGGGGTGTTACATAATATATATATATATATATATATATATATATATGCACATAAGTCTTAAAAAAAAAAAGAAGAAAGGAGAGAACAAAGCTTAAAAGAAACATAGAGCAGACGGAAAGGAGAGAAAGAAAGAAAAGAAAAAGGAAAAATTTAAGGTTTAAGGTTTAAAGCTTTGATTGGTAAGTTAAATTAAGTCCTTTTTGCTTAAATTTGATGTTTTAGAAGCTTTAGAACAAAGTTTTGTTGAAATTAGGTTGAAGTTTTGAAAGTTCTTAGGTTTTTGAATATACTTTATGTTGAATCAATTGGTGAATTAGGGGTTAAATTGAATGAATTTCAAGTTAGAATTGATGAAATGATTAAATTGAGAAATAAGTTATAAGAAACAGATTTGGACAGCAGCAGTAGCTTAACTTTGAAAAATCACAAAAAATCATAGAAATTGAATTAGAAGTTTAATGAGATATTTAATTAAATCTTATTGAGTCTATTTTCATATAAAAGAAACAGAGCAAGTAAAGGAATTCTGTATTCTGAGATATTTATATTTTTGTGAGACTGGTTCAGAATGATTTCGAGATCCCCTATTCTGAATTGGAAAAATCATTAAAAATTTTACAAAAATAATTATGGCACATAATTTAAATGATTAGATTCCTTAATGAGTCTATTTTTAGAAGAAATAAACGAGAACATCATTTGAATTCTACACAAAGAGATAATTAAATTTTAGCGAAAAGTGGTCAGAACTGTCAAACAGTGAAACATAGGAGACTTTAATGAATAAACTGTAATAACTGGCTAAACCAAAAATTTTTAAAATTTTATGATAAGAATATATGTAAGTCTAGTTTTAGAGAAAATTTACGGATCTTAGTTTGAAGTTCTGTAGCTCAAGATAAAAATAATTTAATGACTATGACACGGATGCACAGCTTAAATATTCATATAAGTAAATAGTGAAAACTATAGACAATGTTACTCACAAGTGTGTTATTTATATTAAGGATGTGGATAGAGAGGAGGAGGAGGAGGAAAAATATATGAATGGCTTGTGTATAAATTGATCACATGCTCATTTATAATCGATAAATGTTGAATTAGAAAGGAGATAATGTTTTATTTGGAATATTTATTATAAAATTATGATTATAGTTATAATACAAAAATCGAACTTGTAAGTTTATATGGCTAAATTTTATGAATATTGAAATTAGATTCAATAAGTGATTTGTCAATTTAGATTGTGATTGACAGGAAGAGTTAGTGAATTGTATGCTTATAAATTGTTACACATATTTGTTTGAAATACGAGAAAATGATGGTAATTGATACATGGAAATAATATGAGACTATGATATATAAACATGGAATTTGTTGATGAATGAGTTCATTGGTGACTTTATATATTTGTACACCTTGAGTGTACTATCCGTATGAATTAGTATTTCAAATGAATTAATGAGAAAAGTTCTAATATGAAATAGTTTGAGTTCGAAATGAAATATTATGAAACGTGTTTGAAATACATTAATATGTCTTGTATATGTTATTTGAGTTCATAATGAGGGAAGTAAATTGTATGTAAATTGTGTATCATTTTTAATTACATTTTCATATTTTGATATAATTTATGAAATAATGCTAAATATTTGATTTAATTGATAAAGTATCGGAAAGTGAAATAATTTCCTCGTTGAACATTAGGAATAGAAAATGGATACAAGGGACCTGTGTGGAAATCTAAGTGATAAAAGTTAATGGCATCTAAATGAAATAAGTCCATCGCATTGTGTTAAATGCGATTAGCTCAAGAACGAGTCTATGTGATCTATGTAAAATGAAGTAGTTTTGGCTACCAATGTGACACTATGTGAAATGTCCCGATGTATCTATTATTATTCCGATGTGTTCAACGGGAATTGAATTAAAAACGACTAAGAGAAAAAGAATGTGATAATGATGATGATATTTGTACATGGAATTTATTGATGGATACGTGCATCCATGAATATAAAATTTTATACCTTGAAAGTATTACAAGTATAACAATGATATTTCGAATGGTTTCATGAATAAAGTTCTGACATGGAATAATTTGAGCATTAGATAATTAATTATGAAATTAAACTTGAAATACATGAAAATCATATTTATTTGATAAATTGAAATATGACATGGAAAATACATGTATGAAAAACTTACCAGATAATTATGCATATTCAGGATTATGAACTGTCACACGAAATTCATGAAAATGACGGTACATGAAATATTGATACAATAAATTGAATGATTTATGTTTATGAAGAAATGGTAAGAGAATGGTATACATCATGATATGTAAATATGTGACTATCTCTAATACGTGATATATGGAAATTGTGTAAGTTGTGATGAGTAATGAACTCAAATGTAATATGTTGATAAAATAAGTTTATCAATATTGAATTTATAGGAAATATGTTTAAGTATATTAACAAGTGTTATTGTTGTTGTTGTTGTTGATGCTTAGACAAGTACCAAATTACTGGTTAAATGGTAAAATGTTTATTATATGATGCGTTAAAAAAAAGGGGGTAAGTGCTCAAATGAAAATATATTGTGTTCGTGAAAGAGTGGTAAGTTTTAAGTTGTGAAATTCTCTTAAAAAACAAATTATCTGAATTTGTTCTAAAAATTTCGGTAATGTCTCATAACCCTATTCCGGTGACGGATTTGGGTTAGGGACGTTACAATACATGATTGAGTTGAGTTAGCAATTGGTGAAAAATTGAAAGGTTTTAATTTGGGCGTAAATTTTATGTCTTAGTTTAGTACAATTGTATCTGTTTTGCTCCGATAATTTTATGCCTCGTATCCTGTTTTGGCGTTGAACACGGGTGAGGGGTGTTACAATGAATGTGGTTTTCTCTAAATGGAAATGAAAATGGGAAATGAATTCATTTAGAAATGAACAAGGAATTCTCAAAAATGATCGGAAGACTGAGTTTATGTTTTTGAGCTATTTTAAAGCTCGAAAATGAAAATAAACCATACGATCATAACAAACAAGTTAAATGATGAACTATTAAATATATTTTCTCGAAAATTTTATCAGGGGTAAAATCATCACAAATTTACCGGAGGTAAAATTAGGATGATAAAATTGTTTAATTATAAATATTGAAGTTTATTTTGGGAAATAGAAAAGCAGAATCGAGTTGGATCATATTACAAGGTACTAGGTCAAAAAGTCTAGGAAATACGCATAATTTGACCTGATGTAACAGAGGCCCAAAATCCCCTCATGGAATATGAAAGGGCTGCAAACCTAGTAGGAATAGTAGGGGTGTGTCACCCACCCTAATCCTACTTTAAGTATGGAGCGTTTTTCTATTTAAAATAAACTTTTCTAATTCAGCAAGGTTTCTACATTCTTTCTTTATAAATAGATGGCACTGGTAGAGCTATTAACACAACTTTAAGATATCGTTATTCTGCCCGAAAATGGAGAGACTTTTATTATCTAATAATTAAATATATTTTCTAGAATAATGATTTTTACAGTTTTTAATTGAGAAGAGAATTTTCATTTTCACCCCCTAAAAAAGAAAACTATTTCTAGTTTCAGTGTTTGATTCAATTTGATGAGCCTACACTCGACCAATTCGTGGTACGAGAATAATGGAGAAGATCATTTGGTTGAAAGCCGGGAACAATAAGGATTCGTCTATCTGAAAACACATGCACGATTTCAGTGTAGGGTTTATTGTCATAAATATCACAAACTGGGTCAGTTTTCAGATTTTTTTATTTTCTACTTTGTAAGAAAATCGTTATTTAAATTATATTTTTTTCAACATAAGAAACCTATCTCATATGCTTTTTTTCCCGTTATTTTTAAACAATCCTCTAAAGAACGATAAAAGCTCGAAACACAAGGACATTTTCCCTTCTTTGAGTCAGCCACTAAAAAACATTCAAATATCTTATCTATGTATGAAGCTTGAAATAAAGCTATCACTTTGTTCTTTTCATCCATAATGATTCAAATTCTTAGAGCATACCTAAATTCTTCATGCTAAACTATTGGGTCAACCATAATTTAATTGATGACAATGTCCCTACATCATTCTCGATAAGTAGTATGTCATCGACATAAAGAACTAGAAAAACCACCTTTTCATCTGCGATATGTTTATAAAAGCAAGGTTTTTTTACATTTTGCTCAAATCCAAAAATTTTGGCAGCTTGATTAAATCTTTGATTCCATGAGCGGGATGCCTAATTGAGTCCATATATGGACCTTAGCAATTTACAAACTTTATGCTCGTTTCGTTTAGTTACATATTCGGTGGGTTACACCATATAGATGCTTTTTTCAAGATAATTGTTCAAAAATGTGGTCTTAACATCCATTTTTCATATCTCATAATTGAGAACAGTCGCAATGGATAAAAGAATGCGGATTGATTTGAGCATGGCTACTAGAGAGAAGATTTCCTTGTAATTGATACTTTCTTTCTATGTATAGCCTTTTGCTACAAGTTTAGCCTTGTAGGTTTCAACCTTTCTTTCTCCAGTATTTTTCCTCTTATAGATCCACTAATACACGATAGGTTTTTCCCTTCCAGTAAGTCTACAAGTTCCCACACCGAATTAGATTTCATTAAATTCATTTTATCTTTTATAGCTACTTCTTAGAGCTTGGAAATAACACTCTGCATCACTTTATCACATGTGTGTGGGTCATTGTAACATCTTAAAAATTGGGTTAGAATAAATTGGGGTATTGGACTCAAGAGTGATTATCTTGAGTTTGAGTTAATATTGTGAAATGATAACAAGTGAATTGTTACGTTTGTGGCTAAGTGTTGTGTTTGTGTGTACGAGGTTCTGGGCTCAAACCTTTTCTTTTGAATTGTTGCTACTTTTCTCTAAACCCTTATTCTTGAGCATTTGGCATAAGTATTATTTTCGCTCAATTGTTGACAACGACGAGCTTAGTGGTTCAATGTTTAAGCTTTTGTATACCCTCTGGTCTTGTGTTCAAGTCTCTACGAAAGCAATAAGAAAACGTTTTTTTACGCTGCTTGTGATTTAGTTTTTTTTTAAGTTAATTAAAATTTCCAAAACTTCCTCTGTTTCACGTTCATTTCCCAATTTGTTTCTATCGTTTCCTCTCTGTTGTCTTCCTCTTTGTTTGTTTTTTTCTCCTCAAATTATTTTTTTTCTTTTGCTATCTTGCGTTAAATTGATTCTGTACGGGGTTTGACTTCTCCTTTTTGTTTTAATTCGTAGTGTCGGAGAGGATCGAGTGACGTTTAACATTCCTCCAACAATTTAGGAATTGTGTATTTGCAGATTCGTTTACCGATTTAAAGATAATCATTTGTTACTTCTACGTCAAAATCAAACCAGGTGTGTAATGAAAACCTATGAAATTAGCGAACGACGAAAGCTGAAATCGAGGCTGTTGATGCCACACGATCATATGTCAAGTCGTGTAGTAAGCCGTGTGTATGGTACTGTGTTGAGTCACACGGACGTGTGCTAGGACGTGTGCCAAACCATGTAACTCTCTGACTTGAGTCACACAGGTGTGTGTTAGGGCAAGTGTTAGGCAGTGTGCCAAACCGTGTAACTCTCTGGCTTAAGCCACACAAATGTGTGCTAGGCCGTGTGAGGTACTGACTTGGGCTATATGGCTGTGTTCCAAGCCATGTGAGTCATACGGCACACGGCCATACGGGTGTGTGAGTCAAAATTTTGAAATTTTCCTAGGACCGTAAATGTTGTTTGGATCGAGCTTAGGTCTTCTGTAGGGTTTGTATGTGTAACGCCCCAATTTTCTTAATTTCGACTTTTGTAAATTTGTAACACAAATATCTGTATTCTTCAGTGGTTATGTGTTTTGGGTGTGTCTGATAGGTCCCAAGTTCAAGCCTTGACTTAGGTGAAATTTTTGTTTTTATATGAATAAATCCCTATCTCTGGCCATGCTTATAAGGAAAAGTGTGTAAAAATATAACAGAATGGGCCTGTTGGTCTAGTGGTTAAGTTGAGTGTTAGGTTGCTGGAGTTCGAATATTTGCACGAGCAAGGGAATTATTTTTGCTAGATGCTGTGGGAGTGTTTGAGTAAAATTGGATTCTGAGTAGTGGAGTTTGAGTGGGCAAGTGGAGGAGTAGATTGGGGGATTAGGGTGTTATTGGGATTTTATTTTATTTTCCATTACCAAAATTTCTCTCTTCCCAAAAGACTCTGCCATTTTCCTTTTTTTTGCTCACCTTGCTGCCGTTTTCTCTTCTTTTGCTGTTAAAAATCCCATTGTTTTCCCCTTCCTTTTCGTTTTCGTCTTCCTTTTTCAATCGTTTCTGTTGTTCTTCAATCGGTTACACGTTTAGTAAGTTAAAGGTGCGTTTTTGTGTTTTGATTAATTAATTGATAGGTTACTAAGGAATCGTTTGGTGATTAGGGGCTTATCGAAGGGTTGGTTATCGCTCATCAACGTTCTAAGGGCGTGGAGTTTTTGCTAATCGTTAGAAGGTAATAGCTTATCACTCGAAAGATGATTACCTTGTTTCAAGGTTAGATGAATTCAATTTTTAAGCAGTTAATCAAGTGTATATTTATCAATATTAAGGTTCTAGAGGGCTCGGGGTTGCCTTAGCATTGTTTTGATACTAGGTTGGTACCCAAAACATTGAAAATGAGACTCGGCAGAAAGCGAAAAAAGCATACTGTCACGTCACGCTGGTGTGTGGTAGCCCGTGTGGTAGGTTGTGTGAGGGGACATGGCCGTGAGATTGACGAGCTAGGCCATGTGCGCATGACAAAGGCGCATGACACAGCCGTGTGATGGCCGAGCAAGGCTATGTGTGACACACGGGCTCGACCAATTGGGCTGTGTGGGCCACACAGGCATGTGGGAATTTGGGCTAGGCCGTGTGATTCACACGGGCAGACCAACACGGGAGTGTGAGCCCATTTTACTGATTTGTTTGCTAAGGTTGCACAGGTCGCCCGAGACGACTATGAACCTACTGTGGGGTCGGTAAGCTTTACCTAGACCCTAATTGAATGAAATGACTAAATGACTGTTATGTCCATATATGACATATATATATGTATGACTGTATATTGAGCATGTTGATAATACTGTACTGAATATATGTATGATACCATGATTAGGCATGACATGACTGTATGAGTCATTGCATGGGGATGGGTGGATATTGATCAGAGGAAGTGTACTGAAAGGCTTTGAGCCTAATTTACTGGCAGCACAGCTGCAAATTAGTGTCGAGTGCCGCATTCGGTACTATTTGGAGTGTAGGGATAGGTGGGTTAATTATATCCCCACATAGAGTGTAGGGTTGGAGGGAAATGGTGTGTAGAGCCTGGTTGGGTAGGATTTTGTGATTGCATATCTGTTACTGTTACTGATACTGTGATGGGTAAAGGCCCTACTACATGACTGTTTCTATACTGAGATGGGCTACGGCCCAAACTGGACTGATTTTGATACTGAAGAGGGCTCAGGCCCAGACTATGAATATTGTTTATTGTCTGGTTGATTGTATGGGGATTACACACTAAGTTTACGTAAACTCACCCCTTCTGTTTTATCTGTAAAGGTACCCAGACATAGGTGGATCGATGCGGTGGAGGACTTCGCGGTGGCCACACGACTTCTTTACGCTTGTCGAAACCATTTTTTTCTAAAGGTTTTGAAAAATGAGATCGACTTTGAAATTTGGAAATGGAGTCGCCACCGACCTTTTTCGAGGTGTGATCGGGTCACCTTGAATTATTTTAATAAAACATTTTGAGTTACTAAAACAATTAATTTTGGTCTACGAAAATCAAAGAATGAGCTCGGGAGTCGGTCACGTACGAGGAAGGGTTAGCACCCTCGTAACGCCCAAAATTGGTACCTGATTGATTACTTAATGTCCTATTATCAAACGATTGAAAAGATTTTAACATACGATCCTTTCGTTTTGAAAAGCGTTTGAATATATCGATGTAAATCAATGCTCACTTATCTTAGAGAAATAGGAACGCTGTAACCAGTAAGTTGCAATATTTCAAATTCTAAAAATTAAGCTTGCCTTTTTGGTTTTAAAGAAACTCGTATTTAAATCAAAAAGGGACATTTTGTTATTTCGGATCGAACAAAAAATCGGAACCCAGTAAGTTAGGGCTCGATTTATCGAATTTCCAAAACATAAAATATTGCTTCGATTTTGAAATTCTTATCTCGAGACAATGAGCGCCATATTTAGTAAGTTAGGATGTAGCATTTCAAGGTCTCGAGAATAGGTTTTATTTGAAAGCTCACGTGTTTTGTCTTAGAAAGCAATACTCGATAGTTTGGGTTTAATGAGGAAAACCGGAACCTAGTAAGTTAAGGCTCGATTTCCTCAAAATTCCCAAACACGAGTTATGTTATCAGAAACTTTTGAATAGAAGTTTTTACTAAAGTGATATTGAATACGATTTTTGAAATACAAGCATGGAATAATGACATTCAGAACAAAGAACCAATTCATAAATAACATATTGCGTCAATGAATCAAGATAATCAACAAATGCAGAATGATATGTGTAATAACATCATTGCAAACAATAATATGAACATTCAAATATTAACAAATCCCAGAGAAGTATAAAAAAAATAAGTGGAATTTAGTAAGTTTTTAGCAAATGAAAATGAATAATTTTAAAAATAAGCTTAGGGTTCTAAGAAGTTAAATAAAATTTTGTACAAGTAATATATTATATAATAAAAAGATAGGATCTTTAAAATAAAGAAATTGTATACTTATGAAATTATATATATATATATATATATATATATATGCATAATAGTATTTTAAAATATTCATATAATATGATACATAAAAATGTAAAAGAGTAACAAATACGTAGTATAAAAATGTAATATATAATACAAAAATATTTGAATATACATGTATGCATGATGCGCGAAAATACTTATACGTAATAACATTTAAGTTTATACATGAGGTAATAATAAAATGAGTGATAGGATATAAAAATGTATACATAATATATATATTAAAAATAATAATGACATACAAAAATAATTGTTAATGCACTATGGAAATACATACGTATATAGATAATAATGGTATAAAAAAATTTAGGAATATATGTAAAATATAACGTTAGAAATATGTACACATGAAATAGTATATATAAAAATATATGTAACTATTAGAGTGAAAAATACATATATAATATATGATAGAATATAGTGTATATATATATAAAATACAACTTTAAAATAAATGTATTATACAAAATACAATAGTATTAAAAAATACATATATAATATAACAATAAAGAATATATATATAACTATAATATAGAAAATCATCCATAAATGTATATACTCAGTATATAATTAAAAAAAAAACATATATATATACATATACGATAATGTTGAAAATATATGCATAAAATAATATAAAAGAATATACATATATATAACTATAATATTGAAATGTATATAAATATGAAAAATATATATGAACAATATACATATACGCAACATATAGTTAAAGTATATAATATATGTTAATAGTAATAATAAGTAAATAAGCATAAAAGAAAACAAAATAATATAATACAATAAATATAAAACTAATTGATAGTAAAATAACAAGAATAACTAAAAGGGACTAGATTAAATTTAAAACAGAAATTTGGGGGAAATCTGAAACAAAAATGAAAGGAGGGACCCATTTGGAATGCGTGGATAGCATGGGGGACCTAAACGAGTAATAAACCGTACCCTCCAAACGCACAGCAGTGTTAGGGACCTCATTGAAAAACAAACAACATTAAAAGGACAATTTGTGAACAAACAAAATTGTTGAAACGGGATTAGGGACCCAAACGTGATATGCGCAAACACAAAAGGGGCTAAAATGCAAATGAACCACTTGCCAAAATACCGCTTTTAATGCAGACTAAATTGAAAAAGCGTCGAAATTTCAGAGGCAAATCAAAGAGAGGAAAGGAAGTTGAAACCGAGCCCCAATCCTTGAATCGCGCAAAGGGGAGGGACTAATTGTGCGAATATCCCTTCTATGCCAAACGCGCGGGTTCTCTCGGGTACCAAATCTGGTCAGAGCGGGTCGGCACCTAAACGGTGCCGTTTCACGTGAGAAACAAAACCCTAAGCCCCTTTTTCTTTTTCATTCCCGTTCCCCTCTTCTTTTGTTTCCAAAAAGCAGCAGCCTTAAAAAATTTTAAAACAACCCCCCAATCTGCTAGGGTTCCCGATACTCATCCTTTTGGCGCCGTTTATGGCTCCATCGGCAATCCACTACACCACCGACACCTCCAGTGGCCAACGACAGACTATACGGGTCTTTTTGCCCCGTTCAAGGCCTTATGAAGGCCACACCATTAAGACCAGGGAGATCATGATGGTTAGTCTTCAATTCCTCTTCAGGGTTCGGTTCTAGATCGGAGGGGACATCCGATGACAGTCCAAAGAACTCCGGTAAGCCCCTCCTTCCTTTTCTTTTCTTATTTTCTTTATATTTTTGAATGAAAACACAAATATAGATGATAAAATGAAGATAAAAACGAAAAGAAAAAGGAAAAGGAAATAAAAAAACTTTCTTGTATTCTTGTTTTTGATTTTTTGTATACACGGGATGGGACTCGTGCCATCATTTTTCTTTGTATATATGCAGTAGATCTAAAAAACTGGAATAGATGAAATATACCTTCTTTCCTATTCTTTTTTTATCTCCAAAAACGTAACCCCCTACAACTCCTTCTTTGGCTCTTTTTTATAGCAGATTTAAAACAAATAGAATACACCCCCAAAAAGTTCTATCTATATTCGCTGCTATTTCTTTCTGCTCTCTGCCTTTGCTTGCTGTTGTGGTTTTCGTTCTTGTTTTGGCATGTTTACAGGTACGGGGGGAGGTCAACAGGGCGTTCCTTCCGTTTCAGTGCTAAGGGGCTACTGTGCCGATCCTCGGGTGCTGGGAAAGCCACAGAAACACGTGACCCATCAGAGGGGATGCGGCGCTGTGTCTTTTAGGGTTTCGGCTAACCAAAACCTAGCCTAAGTGCTTGGGCCTTAACGGGCCACCACAGTTTAGGGCTAGGGTTATTGGATTAGATTTGGGTTAATTTGGTTTTGTAATTGGGTCGGTCATCCTTTTCCTCTTCTTCTTCTTCGATGTTGCAACAATTGGCCGGAGTTTCATAAATGCTCATCTGGATGGGCTTCACATCTTCTGGCTTGTTCACTTTGACCATGGATGCCAAAACAGCTAAAGCATCAGCCATCTAATTTTTGTCACAGGGGAGATAGCAGAAGGTGATATCGTCAAACTCATCGATTAATTCGAGGACTAGCTTTCTATATTGAACCAGTTTGGAATCTCTTGTTTCCCATTCACCTCTAAGCTGATAGATTACTAATGCAAAATCCCCATACACCTCCAGCGCCTTGATTTTATGTTCTATTGCTGCACGAATCCCCATGATGCATGCTTCGTACTCTGCCATATTATTGGTGCAATCGAAATCCAATTTGCTGGTAAAGGGAAAGTGGTCTCCGCTTGGGGATGTCAGGACTGCTCCAATTCCATTCCCTACAGCGTTCGAAGCTCCATCAAAGTTTAATCTCCAACCAGGACTCTCTTGGATGTCTTCTTCAGTAGCTGTCACATACATTAAATCTTCGTTTGGAAAATCAAAGTTCAGAGGCTCGTAGTCTTCTAGAGCTCTACTAGCTAGAAAATCTGCTATTGCACTTCCTTTTACTGCTTTTTGACTCACGTAGGCTATATCAAATTCAGAAAGCAGGATTTGCCATCGAGCCATCCTTCCATTCAATGCGGTTTATTCCATCATGTACTTTAGAGGGTCTAACTTAGAAATTAACCAAGTTGTGTGATACAACATGTACTGTCTCAATCTTTGAGTTGTCTAAATTAAGGCGCAGCATAGTTTTTCGATTGGCGAATATCTTGTCTCACACTCAGTAAATTTCTTACTAAGGTAATATATTGCCTTTTCTTTTCTTCCTGACTTATCATGTTGCCCGAGCACGCATCCCATGGAATTCCCAAATACTGCTAGGTATAGTATTAACGGCTTGTCTTGACTAGGTAGTACAAGCACTGGAGGACTAGACAAATAACGTTTGATCTTGTCAAAAGTTTTCTGACATTCCTCATCCCATACACCTGGATTGTGTTTCTTCAGGAGTCAGAATATAGGGTCACACTTCTCGGTTAATTGTAAGATGAACCGAGCGATATAATTTAATTTTCCTAAGAACCCTTGAACCTCTTTTTAAGTGTGAGGTAGAGATAATTTCAGTATCACCTTGACTTTATCCGGGTCAATTTCTATCCCCTTTTCAGTGACTATGAATCCTAGCAGTTTTCCTAATCTGGCCCCGAAGGTGCATTTCGCTGGATTGAGCTTTAGTTGAAACTTTCTCAGTCTCACGAATAACTTCCGCAGGACTTGTATGTGCTCTTCCTCTGTTTGAGACTTTGCAATCATGTTGTCGACATAGACCTCGATTTCTTTATGCATCATGTCATGGAACAGAGTCACCATGGCCCTTTAATACGTTGCGCCAGCATTCTTTAGCCCAAATGGCATCACCTTATAATAGAAAGTTCCCCACTAGGTCACAAATGTAGTTTTCTCCATGTCTTCCGAATGCATTTTTATCTGGTTATACCCCGAAAAACCGTCCATGAAAGAGAACAGTGAGTAGCCAGCCGTATTGTCTACTAAAGTATCAATGTGGGGTAACGGGAAATTATCTTTTGGGCTAGCCCTATTTAGATCCCTGTAATCTACACACATTCGTACTTTTCCATCTTTTTTAGGGACAGGGACGATATTAGCCACCCATTCTGAATACTTGACTTCTTGTAGAAAACCAGTATCGAATTGTTTCCTGACCTCTTCTTTTATTTTCAACAAGACGTTCGACCTCATTCTTCGGAGCTTCTGTTGAACTAGTTTACAGTCTTTCTTTATGGGTAGCCGATGCACGACGATATCAGTGTTTAGCCCATGCATGTCTTGATACGACCATGCAAAAACATCTTTGAACTCACGTAGTAATTCAATGAGGTCTTGCTTTGTCTTTGTAGTGATACCAGTTCCAATTTTCACCTCTTTATCTTCTCTTAAACTCACCACCTCCACTGATTCCTTGTAGGGTAAAATCTATTTTTCGTCTTGTTCGACCATCCTCAACAGATCCGGAGACAATTCGCAGTCTTGATCATCTTCAAAACTCTTGGATTTTTTTAAACACATGTTCGAAAGGAGACTCCAAGTCATTATTAGTGTTGCTCATATTTCCAATATCTGGAGACCTGTTATAGGAGCAAGAATAAATTCAAAGAATAAAGTAATTTGTGGAATAAATATTTGTGTGGTATGATAATGAAAGAATGAAAGAATATTGGCTCACGATATGATAAAAAGATGCATTTTCATTAAAATTAAAGATTGTTGAACATGGGCCTATTTCACAAAAGGATTCTTATTGCTTCTAGGCCTAGAGCAACAAGTGTGTTTTAAGCATTACTCTGAATTAGTCCTAAAGAATACAGGGATCTCTTCTGCAGTCCAATTGCTCAAAACGCTCCCCGGTACATATGGGTGAATACCCGATAAAATTCCTTCTTTCTCTTCATCAGCAATGGCATTGACACTCATTTCTTCTGCCCCTTCTCTTCTTATCACTTTCTGTTCAGGGTAAATGGTTCCTCCCGACACGAACGTTTTGGATATATGAGGGAAAGTCATCGGTTCCCATTTGACTTCTCCCCCACTCAATCTTGCTCTTCTCCTTTCTTGCTTTCTCTTCATGTCTTTCTTCATTTGTCTCGCGTTAGGTCTATACCACAAGCTAAAGCGGTCCCATTTTTCCTTTAACATTAGTGGGTTAACTCTTCCCTGGAGGTACCTTCCGAGTCCTTTTCCTGGTAATGTGCCTTTTCCTACTGTCAACCGTAGGCCCATTTTGGTAGTCTTGGACACTCTAGGTGCTAGGATCTTATTCCCTTCGACGACGAACGTCGCGTTAACAAACTCCAACGATCGAAAAGAGCACTCAATGGCCTCATCATCAACCCTTATGTAGGGTAAATCACTGGTCACGGACGCAATGATGTCCTCTTTTACGCTTATCGTTATTAGCCTACCCTCGGTTTCTAATTTTAATTTTTGGTGGAGAGATGACGGTACTGCCCCGGCCGAGTGAATCCATGGCCTCCCCAGCAAGCAATTATAAGATGGCTTGATGTCCGTCACCAAAAAGTCCACCTAATACGTATTCGGGCCGACCAGAAGGGGTATCTCAATCCTCCCCATCACTTTCCTTTCCGTCCCATCGAATGCCCTTACTATGTTTTGGCACGTCTTCATATGTGAGCTATCTACCGACAATCTATTCAATGTGGATAGGGGCAAAACGTTTAATGCCGATCCATTGTCGATTAAGACCCCGGGCAATGTGTACCCCCTGCAGCGGGTGGTTTTGTGTAGGTCCTTTGTAGATCCTCTTCCTCCGGGGGGTATTTCGTCATCATTAAAGAATATGAAATTATCGGCACTAATGTTATTGACCAGGCGATCCAGCTTATTAACAGAGATATCATCCGCCACGTAGGTTTCGTTTAGCACCTTCATCAACGTATTCCGATGTGTTTCCGAGCTCAGAAGCAAAGCTAGCACCGATATGTGAGCCAGCTGCT
The DNA here is from genome assembly GCA_020496765.1 of Gossypium stocksii. Taxonomy (NCBI): domain Eukaryota; kingdom Viridiplantae; phylum Streptophyta; class Magnoliopsida; order Malvales; family Malvaceae; genus Gossypium; species Gossypium stocksii. Next base: position 8,052,161 of record CM035622.1, on the reverse strand, counting down.
TGTGTAATTGTTCCACAATGCTATACTCGCTATGCTTCAGAAATTTTAAGAACTCTCTAGCTTCCTTCTCATTCACCGGTTCGTTTATTGGCAGCTCAACTCCATCCGTCTTCTCTTGTTCTTCTATCGGGGTCTTCCCTTTCATGGTTTTTATTCTAGTGTTTACTAGATCATAGCGCTTCCCACTACGCGTGTGGAAACCCACATCCTGTTTGTCTCCCGAGGCATTAACCTGATCCTCTTCTCTCGAAATCGCCACGTTGCAATCATACTTCCACGGCACCCTTTTGCTATCTTTGTAGGGAAAAATGACGGGCTTTTGAATTATGATCTTCGGTGGCATTGACATTCCTACTTCATTATTTCTCAGACGCGTGATGATCACTACCGAATGATTACCCCTTTTGATTTTTTCGGTCAATCTATTATCTGAGGCACAAACCTCACCTTTCTCCGATCTTTCGATCTCCTCGTAGAATTCTATCTCTTTGTTGTCCATCATGTTTTGCACTACGGTCTTGAACTCATATCATGCCCTCTATTGACATGAAACTCACATTATTTTTCTACTCCTTCAGGCCTTCCTTCTAGACTTCGCCCAAATAAACCTCTATTCACCATTTGTTCCTAAACCCATATCAATGGGGTCCTTACTTCCGCTATGCTATCTTTAATTCTTTTGCCCCTGTTCTTGATTATCGTGTTTACCCCTTCATTAGAATGGTTGGGTAACGGATCTTTAATGTTAGGTGCATCATCGAATTTGATGACGCCTATTCCAATGAGCCTTTCAACTGCCTTTTTAAAACCCGTGCAATTTTCTATTGAATGCCCCATAATTCCTGCATGATATTCGCATTGGGTGTTGGCGTCATACCATTTTGGGTACGGGGGCTGCAATGGCTTTATGTAGAAAGGAGAGATAACATGCACCTCGAATAAACTCTGGTATAGCTTCTTGTACGTCATGGGAATAGGCGTGAACTGAAGTTTTTCAGCATTCTACCTTGTGTTAGGTTCCTGCCTCGATGAACTCTGATGACCCATGGTTATCTTCCTTGGTTGGCTTACGGTGATGGGTTTTGAATAACCCTTGTTGTTCACATTTATGTTGCTCGCCTCGTTCTCTTTCTTCCTCGGGACTGATCTCTTGCTACCTTCTCCTGCTTCAATCTTTCCGCTCCTTATAGCGTTTTCTATTATTTCTCTGGACATTACCATGTCCGAAAAGCTCTTAGTTGCACTCTCCAACAGGTGGTTGATAAATGGTGCTTTCAATGTATTGATAAAAAGCATAGTCATTTCCTTCTCCAAGAGGGGCGGCTGGACTTGAGTCGCTACCTCTCTCCATCATTGAGCGTATTTCCTGAAGCTTTCACCCGGCTTCTTCTCCATATTTTACAACATAATCCTATCGGGTGCTATATTCGTCATATGACCATACTGTTTCATGAAAGCTTGGGCTAAATCCTTCCATAAACCAATTTGGGCACGGCTCAATTGATTGTACCATTTAGTTGCAGACCCACTCAAACTGTTTTGAAAATAGTGGATTAATAGCTGGTCATTGTTAACGTATCCAGTCATCTTCTGACAAAACATAGTGATGTGTGCTTCTGGGTAGCTAGTCCCGTTATATTTCTCGAATTCTGGGGTCTTAAACTTAGGAGGGAGCACTAAATCTGAGACCAAACTTAGGTCCTTGGCTTCCATTCCGCAACGAAAATTAGCACTTTCCATTGCTCTGAGTTTTTCCTCCAGCCACTTATATCGATCATCTGGTTGTTTTAGGGGTTCCGCTCTCGTCTTCTCCATCTCAGCCATGTCATCGAGATCGATAACAATAGGGTTGGTAGGGTTATCCCCTGGGTTAGAACCCAAACCAATTGGAGGGTTCATCAGTACTGATGTACCAGCCTGATATTGAGGTCTAATTGTGACGGGCACTCTTTGCGTGTATATATTTGTTTGCGCTTGTGCATTACTTGGGGCAAAGCCTGGGGGATAGGCGGGTTCTTCATTGTCGTCACCAGGATGAATTACGGGGCCCTTTCCTTTATCAGATCCCCGGGTTAATAGTTGAGCCAATTGACTCATCATACTCCTTTGGGATTCTAGCATTTGATCCTTCATGTCTTGTTGGATTTTGGCCAGCTACTCTTGCATCTGCGCTTGCAACTGCTCTTGCATTTCTTTTTGGAGTTGTTCGAGCCTTTCCATTCTTTGGTCCATGTTCTTGGTTTTTCTTCGAGTACCGTAACGATGTGTGGTTGGTTGTTTTTTTGTATTTTCCAGATTAACTTTCTTTCTCTCTCTGAAATAGTTTTCATTTATTAGAATCTTCTTTTTGAATTTTAATGCATATAATGTAATGCGATGCACATGCATGAAATCAATGCAAAGAAGGCATCGATTCTGATTCAGTTCCATTTAGAAAACTTTACTAGAAAGCAAATATCTTTACATAAAATGGATTACAGATACGGCTTTGCCCTAATGCCTAAATTCTTGACTTTCCTAAGTAACGACGCTAACTCTTGACCCTTATCAGAATTCAGCTCATACTTCACACTTAGCACATCTGCTTGGACTGCCAAGACCTGCAGGTGGTCAGCTACCTCCCTAATCTGTGCTATGGCTTCGCCCATGTTATAGTCTCGACTATCAACTTGGCTTTGAGCGTGATGAAGTTGTTCTCTCCAGCGCTCCTCGTTTGCTTCAAGAAGCTCAACTCGAAGCTCACAATTTCGCAAAGCAGATTCCAGCTCCTCTATTCTTCCCTTCATTTCTTCAATCTTGCTTAAACTAGCCCTCAATTCAGCCGCCGTATTACGATTTCTGTACTGATGCAGCATCTTTTCAAGTTCAGCCAGCCGGGCTTTTAATTCCCCTTTGTTGTTCTGGGCTTCTAACAGACTCTTCTCTAGGGCTTCCCTTTGTGCCAGTCCCTCTCGGAATCTTCTTTCCCATTTTTCCACATTGGTCCTTTCTACTTGGATCTCTTGCCGCCACTGATCTGACGTTTTTCCTAATCCTGCTGTTTTCGCTGATTGACGATATTTCTTATAGTATGCCTTCAAACCGTCTAAGTCCTCTTCAGCTTTGTTCTTTCTTTTCTTTAATTTTTCAGCTTCTAACTTTTGAACATCCACGTCCCACCTTAAATGCACTTTTTCTTCCTCCAATTGCTCAATTTTCTTTTGCAGTACCAAATTCCTCTTCTCAAAATCTTGTTTTATTATTTCTAGTTCTGATGGGACCACCCGCAAATACTCTTCTATTGGTTGGACACCCTCTAAGTTTGGTCCTGGGATGTTATCATTAACTCTTCTACTGAACCAATCATTATATTCGGGCGTCACTGATCCTGCGTGCAGATTTTTCACCCTATGAATTTGATTCCAAGCGGTAGAAATTTCCTTGATCTTTTTCTTGTAATTGTCTCCTTTGTACGGGAACTCACAATGCGCCAAACCATGCGTCGCTGGTACAGATTGCTTTGTTCCATATTGCCTTAATGCCATCAAAGGGGCATAACCAATGGCTCCCCAAACTCCGAGCAGGGGAACCCAATCAAAATCTCCACATCAGAAGAGAATTTCATTGGGTACAAACCAAGGAGCTCTCCATTCAATATCCTCCTCTCGAAGATTTTGCAGAAGCGCTATCCAATTTTCTTCTGTCATGTCATTTCTTCTTGACTTTGCAACCATCTCTTTTAATGGGGAATATCCGCTCAAGAAGACCCCATAAGAAAACTTGTCTACTTTCCAGAAGTGGTCGTGGAACCAAACCAGCAACAATTGTGCGCATCCTATGAACCTGCCTTCTCCGGACCTTCTACAAGCATTCAGTGATCTAAAAGTTTCAGCTAAGATTGCAGGAACTGGTGTAACTCCTTGGTCAAGCCGGTTGAAGAGATCAGTGACTCCTTCGTCTACATGTCCTAAAGCCCTAGGAAATAATACTAAACCATAGATACTGAGTGCAAAGACATCGACTTTCTTGGATGTATCGGGGTGAGCTAAAATCAAATCCCTCAAATTTTTCCACGGTATACATTTACACTCGCCCTTTTGCTTGATTCTGGCCATAATCCATTGTTCAGTCATTCCCGTTATGTTCATCAACTTTTTCCAAAATGCTGGGACGTAAGCAGTTCTCAAGTAAATCTTATCCACTTGAGCCTTAGGACAATTCAGTAGGGCTGTATATTCCTCCACGGTGGGTACCAAATCCACTCTTCCAAAGGTAAAGCAACTATATGCCGAATTCCAATACTGGGTGAAGGCTCGAAACAAATGCTCGTCTATATTAACATCCAGCAAGTACAGTAAATCCCCGTAACTATTGTAGAACAATCTCTTAGTTTCATCATCCCATTGACTTCAAATTTCCTTTAATTCTTGAAGACTATTCTGTGTAACACTAATACGGGTGTAGTCCCACAATTCAGATACATGCCCCGCAGCTAAACTGTCCCCCTTCTCCAATTGTGTTGTCTCAGACCAATTTTGGACCACCGCATTGCGTTCTACTTTATCAAGAAGTTTGTTTTCCATAACCGAGCTCTCTAATTTAGCAATCAAACCCGAATCGACACCCCTCTAATGTGAAAGTGCATGCAAAACATAGCAAAGACAAACACAGGGTTAGTACAATATATAAGCATAACTCAGAGCATGTAGAGAAAAGGAAACAATCAAGCACCTATCAGGGTGACTACTAGGGTTTTTAGCGCGGCTCTACCTAGGGTAGGCTCTTAGGGCTCTCTATATGCAGTTTAGTTCTAAAGTTGGGGTACCTGAACTAGCAGATTCCTCGGTCCTCACACATTATAGGCTCATATGGACCGAGTTCAATTCAGGGGGATACATTTCCCTATGGCTAAACGGAGATGAAAATCTCACAAAGACATAGGTACGGATGTATCCCGAAAGTGGTTCACTATCCTGCATGGAGGTGAAAACCTCACGAAGGAGTAGCTTCTCACTCCACTTAAAGGTGTAACCCGACGGTCATGCAATATGATGCGTAAAATTATTTCATGAAATCTAATCTAGCACAATCACATGGAATTTTACAAATCAATTGCGATAAAAGGATCGTAACTTTTTCAAATCAATTTTCAATTTTCGATGAAAGGACAACAAATAATCAAATTAACGGCTTGACTCTCGAAAGTCCCCAGCGGAGTCGCCAAGCTATCGAAACTATTTTTTTCTAAAGGTTTTGAAAAATGAGATCGACTTTGAAATTTGGAAATGGAGTCGCCACTGACCTTTTTCGAGGTGCGATCGGGTCACCTTGAATTATATTAATAAAACATTTTGAGTTACTAAAACAATTAATTTTGGTTTACGAAAATCAAAGAATGAGCTCGGGAGTCGGTTACGTACGAGGAAGGGTTAGCACCCTCGTAATGCCCAAAATTGGTATCTGATTGATTACTTAATGTCCTATTCTCAAACATTGAAAATATTTTAACATACGATCCTTTCGTTTTGAAAAGCGTTTGAATATATCGATGTAAATCAATGCTCACTTATCTTAGAGAAATAGGAACGCTGTAACCAGTAAGTTAGGATGCAACATTTCAAATTCTAAAAATTAAGCTTGCCTTTTTGGTTTTAAAGAAACTCGTATTTAAATTAAAAAGGGACATTTTTGTTATTTCGGATCGAACGAAAAATCGGAACCCAGTAAGTTAGGGCTCGATTTATCGAATTTCCAAAACATAAAATATTGCTTCGATTTTGAAATTCTTATCTCGAGACAATGAGCGCCATATTCAGTAAGTTAGGATGTAGCATTTCAAGGTCTCGAGAATAGGTTTTGTTTGAAAGCTCACGTGTTTTGACTTAGAAAGCAATACTCGATAGTTCAGGTTTAATGAGGAAAACTGGAACCTAGTAAGTTAAGGCTCGATTTCCTCAAAATTCCCAAACACGAGTTATGTTATCAGAAACTTTTGAATAGAAGTTTTTACTAAAGTGATATTGAATACGATTTTTGAAATACAAGCATGGAATAATAACATTCAAAACAAAGAACTAGTTCATAAATAACATATTGCGTCAATGAATCAAGATAATCAACAAATGCAGAATGATATGTGTAATAACATCATTGCAAACAATAATATGAACATTCAAATATTAACAAATCCAAGAGAAGTATAAAAAAATAAGTGGAATTTAGTAAGTTTTTAGCAAATGAAAATGAGTAATTATAAAAGTAAGCTTAGGGTTGTAAGAAGTTAAATAAAATTTAGTACAAGTAATATATTATATAATAAAAAGATAAGATCTTTAAAATAAAGAAATTGTATACTTATGAAATTATATATATATATATATATATATATGCATAATAGTATTTTAAAATATTCATATAATATGATATATAAAAATGTAAAAGAGTAACAAATACGTAGTATAAAAATGTAATATATAATACAAAAATATTTGAATATACATGTATGCATGATGCGCGAAAATACTTATACGTAATAACATTTAAGTATATACATGAGGTAATAATAAAATGAGTGATAGGATATAAAAATGTATACATAATATATATATTAAAAATAATAATGACATACAAAAATAATTGTTAATGCAATATGTAAATACATACGTATATAGATAATAATGGTATAAAAAAATTTAGGAATATATGTAAAATATAACGTTAGAAATATGTACACATGAAATAGTATATATAAAAATATATATAACTATTAGAGTGAAAAATACATATATAATATATGATAAAATATAGTGTATATATATAAAATACAACTTTAAAATAAATGTATTATACAAAATACAATAGTATTAAAAAATACATATATAATATAACAATAAAGAATATATATATAACTATAGTATAGAAAATCATCCATAAATGTATATACTCAGTATCTAATTAAAAAAAACAGATATATATACATATACGATAATGTTGAAAATATATGCATAAAATAATATAAAAGAATATACATATATATAACTATAATATTGAAATGTATATAAATATGAAAAATATATATGAACAATATACATATACGCAACATATAGTTAAAGTATATAATATATGTTAATAGTAATAATAAGTAAATAAGCATAAAAGAAAACAAAATAATATAATACAATAAATATAAAACTAATTGATAGTAAAATAACAAGAATAACTAAAAGGGACTAGATTAAATTTAAAACAGAAATTTGGGGGAAATCTGAAACAAAAATGAAAGGAGGGACCCATTTGGAATGCGTGGATAGCATGGGGGCCCTAAACGAGTAATAAACCGTACCCTCCAAACGCACAGCAGTGTTAGGGACCTCATTGAAAAACAAACAACATTAAAAGGACAATTTGTGAACAAACAAAATTGTTGAAACGGGATTAGGGACCCAAACGTGATATGCGCAAACACAAAAGGGGCTAAAATGCAAATGAACCATTGCCAAAATACTGCTTTTAATGCGGACTAAATTGAAAAAGCGTCGAAATTTCAGAGGCAAATCAAAGAGAGGAAATGAAGTTGAAACCGAGCCCCAATCCTTGAATCGCGCAAAGGGGAGGGACTAATTGTGCGAATATCCCTTCTATGCCAAACGCGCGGGTTCTCTCGGGTACCAAATCGGGTCAGAGCGGGTCGGCACCTAAACGGTGCCGTTTCACGTAAGAAACAAAACCCTAAGCCCCCTTTTCTTTTTCATTCCCGTTCCCCTCTTCTTTTGTTTCCAAAAAGCAGCAGCCTTAAAAAATTTTAAAACAACCCCTCACTCTGCTAGGGTTCCCGATACCCATCCTTTTGGCGCTGTTTATGGCTCCATCGGCAATCCACTACACCACCGACACCTCCGGTGGCCAACGACGGACTATACGGGTTCTTTTCCCCCGTTCAAGGCCTTATGAAGGCCGCGCCCTTAAGACTAGGGAGATCGTGATGGTTAATCTTCAATTCCTCTTTGGGGTTCGGTTCTAGATCGGAGGGGACATCCGATGACAATCCAAAGAACTCCGGTAAGCCCCTCCTTCCTTTTCTTTTCTTATTTTCTTTATATTTTTGAATGAAAACACAAATATAGATGATAAAATGAAGATAAAAACGAAAAGAAAAAGGAAAAAGAAATAAAAAACTTTCTTGTATTCTTGTTTTTGATTTTTTGTATACACGGGATGGGACTCATGCCATCGTTTTTCTTTGTATATATGCAGTAGATCTAAAAAACTGGAATAGATGAAATATACCTTCTGTTCTATTCTTTTTTTATCTCCAAAAACGTAACCCCCCCACAACTCCTTCTTCGGCTCTTTTTTATAGCCGATTTAAAACAAATAGAATACACCCCCAAAAAGTCCTATCTATATTCGCTGCTATTTCTTTCTGCTCTCTGCCTTTGCTTGCTGTTGTGATTTTCATTCTTGTTTTTGCATGTTTGCAGGTAAGGGGGAGGTCAACGGGGCGTTCCTTCTGTTTTAGTGCTAAGGGGCTGCTGTAGCCAATCCTCGGGTGCTGGGAAAGCCACAGAAACACGTGACCGATCAGAGGGGATGTGGCGCTGTGTCTTTTAGGGTTTCGGCTAACTGAAACCTAGCCTAAGTGCTTGGGCCTTAACGGGCCACCACAGTTTAGGGCTAGGGTTATTGGATTAGATTTGGGTTAATTTGGTTATGTAATTGGGTAGGATTTAATGTGTAAAGGGACTTTGGACATTTGGATTTTTGGTGTTTATTTATTTTTTTTGGGTTTTCTTTTTAATTTAATTATAATGCGGGCCGGGCAAATTTAGGCCCTTACAACGCTGTTTACTAACTATTTATGATTTTACTTTTATTTTGGGAGTATTTTGTTGTAATTATGGCCTCTACGGATTTTTAGTTTAAATTTGGATTTTTTCATGTATTTATGATTCATATCCGCTAGTGGTAGGTAAAAACTCGGGTTTACAAAAAATATAAATGTTTTATCAAAATACCATGAATACGCAAACTTCCGTAAAGAATAATGTTTTGGAAATGAATAACCTTTTGAAAATGGATAACGCTTTAGAAATGATTGACACAATTTAGTATTAACATAAGATAATGAAAACAGAGAAATGGTTTTAGCGGCGATACGTTTTCAACAGCACTACCATGTGATATCGCCAGATTCGGCTATAACGTCTAGGCCAGGTTTGGGGTGTTACAGTATGATCTAGATTAAGTTATAAAACTCAGTATCTGATGATCTGTTAGTGTATAATCTATTATTTGTACATATGTCTGATATGATACAAGCTAAGTGATAAACGATAAATTATACATATTTTTACCTCATGCTTAGCTTAATTTCTGGATGAATTACCATTGAATTTGTGGAAATTGGTGCCCTTAATCCTTCTATTTTATGTTTTATACTCAGGATAGCATAGGGAAGAGAAAAGAATGAAAAAAGAGCCGAAAACAAAGAAAATGGGCCAAAGTGTAAAAACAACACGGCCCAAGGATTCACCGCCACGGTCATGCCACATAAAGTCCAACACGGCCCAACCCCGACAAGCACGGCCAGACCATACGGCTGTGCCACCATCAACAGGCCCACACACGGCCTCTTGTCAATCCACACGGGCATGGCACACGGGCGTGTCCCTATCATGAGATAGTTTAATTTCACTCAGAAAAGGATACTTAGGGGCTAAGAAAGGCATTCCAAAACTCTATATAAAGACCCTAGGAGGCAACTTCAAGGGTGTGCTTATTTCCCGCTTAGGGGAGACTTTTCTCTCCCCAAAAATGTGCCTTTTCTCCCACAATAGAGTGCCTTATTTCTGCCAAATCAGAGAGTGAAAGCAAGGAATTACTCCAAGGGAAGCCGATTGATTCATCCTAGAAGCCGAACTCTACATCAAGACAAAGGATCTCCCGTCAATCCTTCAGGGGTTTTTGGGTTCTTTATGTTTTGTTATTTTTATTCTTCTAAGATGTTTTCTTTATTAACTATAAACTAAACCCTCCAAATACTTGAGGGGGATGAAACCTAAGACAGATCTTGTTATTATTTTATCTTGAGCTATATGATAAATACTTGAATTGTTCTTAATTATGTGTTCTTAATTCTTTCCTTAATAATCCTAGGTATTAATTCAAGTATTGATGTGCTTATTCAGAGGAGCAAAAGTCCCTGTTTAAGAGTAGATCTAGCATAATTAAGCGGAGTTGTATGCAACCCTAGACATAGGGCAACATAAATCTACCGAATTAGGGTCAAACCTAATAAGGGGATCCATAGATCGAGTTAATGCAAAACTAGAGGTTTTAACGAGAAGAGATTTCAGTTAATCAACCTAGGATTAGTTGTTCTTATCCTCGACGGAGGTATTAACATAAGTTAAGAATCTCTACAGATCAAGTCAAGTGAATAAATTGTCTAGCTCAAGAATTGATAACAAGTGAAGTCTAGGTGGATTCTACCTTGAGTATTGCCAAATCAATCAGCCTTTCCCATGATTTTTTCCCCAATTTACTTATACATTCTTAGTTTAGTTTTAGAATTAGTTTCATAAAAAACCTCTTTTATTTTTAGGCTAGATAATAGAAAGGAAGTTAGTACTAGTACTTTGGTTCCCTTGGGTACGATAACTCGGTCTTACCGCTAAACTATACTACTGTTCGACAGGTGCACTTGCCTTAAAGTCGTGATATTAGTTAGTTTTTGGTACAATCATTATTATAAATTTTATTACTTCATATCACGCATATCAAGTTTTTGGCGCCGTTGTTGGGGAACTAAAATATTAAGAACACTCGATTTCTATTACTTTAGCCGTTACTATATTTATTTATTTTCAATTTTTATTATTTTTTGTTTTTATTTATTTTAATGTTCTTTGCTTTTTCTTTTCTAGGTATTTTTAGTTTATGACTAGAAGAAACCCAGTAGGACCATTACTTTTTGACGAAGATTTAGAAGCCACAGTTCGTAGAAATCGTAGAGAGATCCAAGGAAGCCTACAATATCCAGAGCAAGAACAAGAACCTGAACCTGCTGAAGAGGTGGAAGCAAATCAAGACAATCTACCACCTTCCGCGATAGGTGCAGAACCAGTAAATCAGAACGATTCTCCTCGTACTATGTATGATTATGCTAAACCTAATTTGGCTGGTACTCAATCTAGTATTATTAGACCTGATATTGCTACTAATAATTTTGAATTGAAACCTAACACTATTCAGATGATTCAACAATTTATGCAGTTTGATGGTTTACAGGATGAAGACCTCAATTCACACTTAGCCAACTTTTTGGAATTTTGTGATACTTTTAAAATTAATGGTGTTACTGATGATGCCATTCGTCTCCGACTATTTCCTTTTTCTCTAAGGAATAAAGCTAAACAATGGTTAATTCTCTACCACGAGGATCAATCACTACATGGGAATAGATGACTGAAAAGTTTTTACTTAAATATTTTCCTCCAGCTAAAATAGCTAAATTGCGAAACGATATCTCTTATTTTGTGCAGATGGATTTAGAGACACTTTACGATACCTGGGAGAGATACAAAGACCTCTTGAGAAGGTGCCCTCACTATAGGTTGCCTTTGTGGTTCCAAGTTCAAACCTTTCACAACAGTTTAAATCCATCAACAAGGCAAATGATCGATGCAGCTGCCAGAGGAACAATCAACAACAAAACACCCGGAGCGGGCTATGAGTTTATAGAAGAGATGTCATTGAATAACTATCAGTGGCAAGTCATGAGAACAAAGCCGACAAAAGCTGCAGGAGTTTATAATATCAATGCTGTCACCATGCTTACTAATCAGGTAGAACTTTTAAATAAAAAGTTTGATAAGTTTGTTGGTTCTGTGCAGGCACAACCAGTGATGCAGTGTGACACAACTCAAGGAAATGTGTTCAATTCAGATTATTCCTCGTATAGACATGGCATAAAATCTGAGCAAGCCAATTATATGGGTAACAATTCTAGACCTCAAAATAACCCTTATAGTAATACTTATAATGCAGGTTGGCGGAACCACCCCAATTTTTCATGGGGAGGACAAGAAAATCAAAGACAACTACCTACTCCGGGATTTCAGCAGCCACCTCCACAACAGGAGCAAAAGCCGAACCTTGAAGAGATGCTCACGAAATTTATTGTTGTGTCTGAAACACGTTTCCAAAGCATCGAAATGGCACTGAAGAACCAACAAGCTTCTATTTAAGGACTCAAAAATTAGATTGGTCTACTTGCAAAGAGAATCTCCGAAAGACCGCCAGGTGGGTTACCAAGCAACACTGAGACTAACCCCAAAGAGCAACTTAATGTCGTAGATACGATAGATAATGAGGGGTTAACCAAAACCAACCCAGAGCAATGCAAGGAGCCTGTGGTAAGTAAAGGAAAGAATGAGGTAAGTTACAAAGATGAAATCATCAAGGAATATAAACCTCGTATCCCATACCCAAATGCGTTAAAGAAAGACTGCACAAATGAGTAATTTGGTAAGTTTCTAAACTCTTAAAGAAATTACATATCAACTTACCGTTTGTTGAAGCAATTTCGCAGATGCCGAAGTACGCAAAATTTTTAGAGGAACTTCTCACAAATAAAAGGAAGTTGGAAGAACTATCCACAATGGAACTCAACGAGGAATGCTCAGCTATTCTCTAAAATGAACTGCCAACCAAATTAAAAGATCCATGGAGTTTTACTATTCCTTGTTTATTTGGTAGCCTAGACACCAAAAATGCTTTAGCTGATTTAGGGGCTAGTATAAATGTCATGCCTTATAAACCGTTTAAACAACTAGGTCTTGAAAAACCTAAGCAAACCAAGATGAGCATTCAACTGGCTTATAAAACTATTAGGTTTCCTAAGGGAATAATTGAAGATGTGCTTGTTAAAATTGATAAATTTATATTCCTTGTTGACTTTATTATTTTAGACATTTTTGAGGATAGCAATGTACCCTTAATTTTAGGGCGACTCTTTTTAGCAACTACCAGAACAATAATTGATTTAGGAACAGGTGAATTTACATTACATGTAGGTGATGACAAAGTTACTTTACAAGCTCGAAACTTGCTTAAAACTGTTGATAAGAATATAGTGACCAGTCCTTGTAAAGACATTGATCTCACCACCCAACCTTCTGTGCAGGATACACTCCACCTAAAGACGACCCAACCACATACAAGTCCCTCCAAGGGAGACCCACCTGAAAAGCGAATGCTTCATATTAGGGAACTATATGAGTGGCTGAATTATCACGAAAAGCCCAAAATATGTCATACCAACCCAGAGCATCACCAAGACGACCCTCAGACAGAAACGAATCTAATCAAGGTAGGTGATAAGGTGATCTTAGGAAAAGATGACCCTCGAATACTAAATTCAAAAGAACACACAAGTGACGCTCCTTACTTCACGGTAATGAAAATTTTTCCTTATGGTATAGTCGAGATAAACCACGAGTCCCTCGGCACTTTTCAGGTAAATCAAACCCGACTCAAATTTTATTTTGATCACAAAATTTTAAACAGGGCAGAAGAGTTCAAACTCTTCAAACCACCGTGAACAAACGAGCTCAAAGAGAGTCGAGCTTAGACTCTAAATAAGAGCTTCTCGGGAGGAAACCCGAGCACTAACACCACTAACCATTTTATTTTATTTTATTTTGTTTTTATGTTGTTTTTAGTGCAGGATTTTCAGACCACACGGCCAGACACACGGCCGTGCCTTAGGCCGTGTGAAAACAAGGTCAAATTTTCCTATAACACGGGATGCGTTAAATTCCCACGGGCGTGTGAGGTGCTCGTGGGCAAACCTGTCTAGCACTACACGGGCGTGGCACCAAATATACACGGGCGTATACGATCGAACATGGCCGTGCCCTTACCCCGTGGTCGACATTGTCAATTTACACATAGGCGTGCCACACGCTCGTGCCCCAAAGTCGTGGCCATACCGATAGGAGCACGAAATACACGGGCTAGATCTAGGCCACACACCCATGCGACACGACCGTGTGCCCAATTTTCTATTAAATTTATTTTATTCTTTTTTTATTTTTATTTTCTTCACTTTATATTTTTCCTTTTATTTTACACTTCACTTTTTATAGAGTAAGACTTAAATTCCTCACGTAGTCGTGCTTCAAGTTACCCAGAATCATGAACTTCAAGTAGTTATCTCTCCAATCCAGCTTTCACTACCTTAAAAGAAATTCATCCAATATTCAGGGAGTTTCATTTCCTTCCCTATCTTATGATATTATGCTTCTATTGTTATTAATGTTATCTTTGTACATTGAGGGCAATGTACATCTTAAGTGTGGGGGGAAACTCACTTTCATTCTTTATATTATCTTTGAAATCCCTGAAAATTACTCTCAAATTTTGAATTCTCTGCATTATCTTCAATCTCCTGTTAGGAATTAATTCTGATTGATTTATGATTTTTATTGATGTGTTGAGAATTAAGACATAGGTGCTTGTGCTCTGATTATTCAAACTTTAAAACATTAGAGAATCAAGCATGATAAGTTGAAATTTTTGAGAATTTAATTTTTTTTTCATAGGTTATTCTCCCTAATTTTAAGTGTTATCTTGAAATTTAAAGTTTGCAGGATTGACATAAAAAGCCATAATTCTGGTGAGATTTTTGAGCCTTTTGAGCATACATTCTTTCGTGCTCACTTTTATGGTTGCTTTAAATGAGTCAATACTGATTTGTTATTCTAGAACTTGCTTCGATTATACATGTCAAAACCACATCATTGATTTGCTATACCGAAATGATAAAGGCACCTAGGATCTAACCCACTTACTCCATAAAAGCCAACCTCAATAAATTAACCTCTAGTGAAACCCATTGAGCCTAACAACTCATTCTTTGACTCACCCCTAATATTAACCTATAACCCGTTTTTGTTGAATGCCATTCAATTATTTTGATCCCTATTTTTGTCAAGATTTGAGTTGAAATTATTATCTAGCTTTGTTCTCTTGTTCAGTTTATAAACATTCAAAGTATTGTATTTGATTTTTTCTTAAAAAAACACAAAAAAACACAAAAAAAACAAAAAGGTGTTTATACAATTAATTCAGTTGTAATTTATATTTTAGTCATAGTTTAATATTTTTTGCATATTTCTATTATAAGCTACCGAATCCGGAACGATGTCATTAGAAGACTTAAGCTTTAGAAATATGTTCAAGTGATAGAGATTTTTCTAGCTAGATAATTTTTCAGTTCAATCTCGATTCTAACCCTCTTTTTCAGCTTGTGACAACACCCCTAACCAGAGCCCCATTACAACCATTGAAGACCTTTTGATTGATGTGTCATATCAATCTATAGTGGTGGAGATTTGATTTTCTTGCAAGCCCATAGTAATAACTTTTCAGGTTGACTAAAGAGTGTTTAATTCTTGAACCCTAAACACTTTGAGTGGATAGAGTGAATCCTTAGTGAGGATCTCAATTCTTGTTGATTTTGATTAAGAGATAATTACTTAGGAAAAGGGAGAGAACCTATGTTTCGATGATAAAATTCTCAATTTAGAGTGATTGAATCTTTAATGTTATTCTGATTGAATTTTCATCGTATGATTACTTGTGGATTAGTTTGAAACATTATTAATAAGGGTTATAAGTTGAGAAGAATGGTTCTTAATTGTGAGTTGAGATTTTGCTTGAGGACAAGCAAAGGCTTAAGTGTGGGGGTATTTGATAAACGATAAATTATACATATTTTTACCTTATGCTTAGCTTAATTTCTGGATGAATTATCATTGAATTTGTGGAAATTGGTGCTCTTAATCCTTCTATTTTATGTTTTATACTCAGGAGAGCATAGGGAAGAGAAAAGAATGAAAAACGGACCAAAAACGGAGAAAATAGGCCGAAGTGTAAAAATGACAAGGCCCAAGGATTCACCGCCACGGCAGTGCCACATAAAGTCCAACACGGCCTAGCCCCGACAAACAACACGCCTACACACAGCCTCTTGTCGATCCACACGGGCGTGGCACACTAGCTGTAACGCCCTAATTTTCGGGTTTTCTTAGATTTGTCTTTGTCTGTTAAAATGTTTAAATGTTGGTAATCAGGTGTGTAATGCATGTTTGGGAAGTGTTAATGGGCTTATGGAAGGCCCATGAGTTGGTTGGAAGCTCGGCAAAATTTTTAATTTTTGCCTTAGGAAATAGGGGATCAGTGGAAATAAGGGTATTAAGGAATTGCGTGAGAAGTATAACACAAATGAATCAGTGGTAAAGTGGCAAGGGAGACGCCACTAGGTTCCTTAAAAGGTGGCGCCTAAATGAGCTTAGAGGTCAGGGGTTCAAGCGCCAGAAGTTGCAGAGGTAGCGTTTTATTTTTTTCAGCTTGTGCAGGTAGGAGTTTGAGGCGGAATTGAACTCTGGTTGGAAGAGATTTGAATTGGTCAAAGAGTAAATCATGGAGGAGGTTGAGGAGCAAATCAAGGAGTGATTTGTGGAGCCTTTGAATTTTAAAAAAAAAATGATAATCGGTTGAAGGACTTTTGGTGTAGGTAATTTCGGCAATTAGGGACTTAGTATGCCGATTGCCTAAGGTCCTCTTGAGGTGTATGAGCCGATCCCTTTAGGTTAGCAAAACTCTCACTCTTTTGTCGTTTTTCATAAGTCTATTAGGTATTTCTTTTGGCCATTTCGTTCCTCTCAATAACCTTGTAGCCGAACCACTATTGCACCTCATTGCCGAATTTGGAACTTCTAAAGAAGCCTATTGTGTACCGTTCTTCTTTTGGTTAAACTGAATACTCATTCTCTACTCTCTCGAACCTCCTTTCTCATTTACTTTTCTCCATTTTCTTCTTCTATCATTCACACATCTTCTCTTGACTTCACTCTCTGGTTAAAGGTCACAAAAAGCCGGAAGCAAACACCACTTTGCCGAAACACTTCCTTTACACTCTTATTCTTCTCTTCTTCTTCAAACCCCTAAACCGAATATTCTTTTGACTACAACCCCCTTGGCCGAATACCCTGTATGACCGAAACACCTCCTTTGTTTACCTATTGACCGAAACTTATCATTTCTCCTTCTTTTCCTGATTCTCTTGTTAGTCAGACCTTTGATGCTTGGGACCCTATTTCTGTCTCTTCTAAAAATCGTAACCCTCCAACACTCTTTCTTCCTCGTTGAAACAAGTGGAGTAGCTGTGATTTGGGACTTAGATTGGTAAGTGTCTCATGGTCTTGTAGCGATTAGTCTTATGATATTAAGGCTAGAAGCCGAACCCCCTTAGGGGAAGGTTAACGTTCTAGACTAAGGATCTTGTGGTTTTTCTCTGGCTTATATGCGTTAGGGTGGACAAGAGGCGTGCAGCAAAGGAGGCTATTGTAGATTAGCGTGGTTGGACATCGTGATCTAGTTCATAACCGAAAGGGGTAAGATTTCGATCTTAGGCCATATAGGCCGATTATGGTAAGGGGCTTATAACTCTTGGGTCATCAATTATTAGACTAATAGTTAGTATCCGATTGTAGGTTCTTCGTACGTGGATTTCGTCAACATTTCATCGGTAGCAGGTGTGTAACGTATCCCCATCATAGACTAGGACGGCTAAAAGCCGAAATAATCGAAGCTGTGCTAGGTGACCGATCAAAAGTGACCGAAAAGTCAGTCTTGAAAGGAAATAAGAGTAACCGATTACTCTGTTGTAGTCACATTAGGAATTGGCATTGGCGAAATTGTAGAAGGTGCAAGTTCGAGCGTTTGGGGTAAGATGGGCTTCAGTGGGCCAAAGCGGGCCCAATGGGCTTCCGAGCCCAAATTTGAATATGTTCATAAAGGACTTTCTGGTAAACTTGAATAATAAAAACATGGCTAAGTTGGTAAACTAAAACCTAAAATTGGGCTTAACGGGTTTGAGACGATATTGGACATAGGAAGGCCCATTAGGGGTTTTAGGCTAAAAAGGGCAAAATTGGAAATTTGGCTTAATTCGACTTCCATGGTTATATGGGGGCTAATAATTTATTGGATTTGCACAAAACCTCTGAAAATATGAAAAAGGACTAAAATACCCTTAAATATGGAAAATTACCAAAATACCCCTAGGTGTAAAAAGACTATTATACCCCTAGGGTCAATTCTGTATGAAATGTATGATTTTATGTATCTACATGAGTTACCATTTAATGTGAGCATATCTGATGCATGAGATGTTATATGTTGCATGCTAGTATTTATGTTCTTATGTTGCATGGGGCATGGGTTTATGATGGAGGAAGCGTTCTGGCAGCCTCGCTGCAATCTGGTGACTTTGTCACATTATTATCTGGCAGCCTCGCTGCAAATCTGGTGGCCTCGCCACAATATTTATATCTGGTGACCTCGTCACAATATCTGGCAGCCTCGCTGCAAATATATCTGGCAGCCTCGCTGCAAATGTTATCTGGCAGTCTTACTGCAAATTATATCTGGCAGCCTCGCTGCAAATATCTGTGGCGTGTAGCGGTTGGGTGGGTCGAGTAGTCTCCCCACATGGTGTAAGGCTGGTACGGGGGTGCTAAGGATGGATTTGGGTTGGGTTTTGTTTGCATAATGTTATATCTGATCTGTTTCTGTTATGGGCCTTTGGGCTTAATCTGACTCCTGTAATGGGCCAAGGCCCAATTAAACCTGTTTCTGAGGCTTGATCTGTTTTGGCCTATGGTTGAGATATTGTTGCACACTGAGTTGCCAAACTCACCCTTTTTAATTAATCCCTGCAGGTAACCCTCAACCATAGTGGGCTTGGAGCTGCGAGAGATTCGGAGTGGCCACAGTATCTGCAGTACTGGTTTTCATTTTGTTTAAAGTATTTTATTATTAAGTTATTTTTGGGTTTTAAATTTGTAATAAGGCCGCTTTTAAATTTTCTTTATGGGTTTATTTTCTTTAATGTTTTAAATCCTGCTATATCGAATCTACTAGACGTAGGCTGCGCGGATTTCAAAATCTTAACTATGTTTTCAAAATGCTTTAAGATTAACTATGGATAACTTTAAGGATTAATGAACTGGTTTTTCGCAAGCTCTCTAATTTGATTCGAACCTCACCTAAGTCTCAACAAGTTAAAAGGTTATAAGCGTAGGTTAGGATCATGTGACGCACCAGATCTGGTCATAACGTCTAGACCGGGTTTGGGGTGTTACATTTAGTGGTATCAGAGCTAAGTTGCAACAACTCGGCTGTGGAACGGGTCTAAAAAAAAAAAAAAAAAAAAAGGGTTATTTTCAAAGAATAAATTAAGTTATCCTAGGAGATCTTTCGAAGTAGTGGCACACCGAATCTCCGGCCCAAGCCTGTAAGTTTTCTGAACTTTTCTGATTGTATCTGAAAATTCTGATTGTATGCCTGACTAAAGACTATATTATGATACTTTAGCTAGGGTATTACTGAAACTGTAGAGACTCTGATAGATAAACTGAGACTGTACCTAGGCTACCGCGAAAGAAGATAAACTTTGAAACTCTACTATTCATAAGATATCTTTAATAAACACTGAAATATTAATCTGACTCATAAAACTTCTAAAACAGAACATACGAAATGAGTACGCGAGCAGCTCGTGGTAGGGGCCGTGGACGTGGCCGAGGTAGCACACGAGCCGAATCTTCTTCTTCGGGTCATGCACCAGCAGCTGAGATACCAGTATCACCAGCAACAGAGGTGGAATCTCATGATAGGGGTGTAGGGGATGATGCCCTATCACAAGCGATGCTTCGAGTTTTGGAAAGGGTTGCTGGGGCGAGTACTGGTAATGGATTTCGGGGTGCGATATCTGAGCGACTCCGAGCTAATGGAGCAGAATTCTTCAGGGGTGTGTCTGGTGTAGCCCCAAACGTGGCCGAGTATTGGTTGGAGGCCACAGAGCGAATTATGGACGATCTGGACTGTTCTGTGGAGCAGAAGCTGAAGGGAGCTGTATCGTTACTTAGAGATGAGGCTTATCAGTGGTGGCTCACAGTAAGAGATGGAACTGCAGCTGGTGAGGTAACATGGGAGCTGTTTAAGACAGCCTTTAAAGGAAAATACGTTGGAGCTAGCTATGTGGACGCGCGTCGGAAGGAATTTTTGAATTTGGTTCAGGGAGGTAAAACGGTATCTGAGTACGAGGCTGAGTTCTTGAGGCTGAGTCGATATGCTTCTGGGATAGTTGCCACTGAATACGAGCGTAGTGTGCGCTTTGAGGACGGTTTGAGGGATGAGTTAAGGGTGCTGATTGCTCCGCAGAGGGAGCGTAATTTTGCTGCTCTAGTTGAGAAAGCTAAGATAGCTGAGGAAGTAAAGCGTACTGAGAGGCAGAACCGCGAGAAGGATCGGAACCGCTTCCGGAGGGATTCTGGATCATCTGGTGGGAATAATAGGAATGTTAAAAGAGCAAGGATGGCAGAACCAGTACGAGCGGTGCCAATGAATGCTGTCAGACCTCAGAGTTGCAGGAGTTGTGGTAGGATCCATACGGGCGAGTGTCGGAAGCGTACTGGAGCCTGTTTTCGATGTGGGTCGATGGAGCATAGAATTAAGGATTGTCCACAGGAACCTGATCAGAATCAAGTTAGAGATCAGAGGGTTGCTCAGCCAGTGAGGGGTGGACCACCAGCTCCAAGAGGTCGTGGACAAGGCAGAGGTGGAAATGGAAATGGTCGAGGACGAGGAGCGCCTGGTAGGGGTGCTGGTTTTGCTGAGGCTCGTCAGCCAGCGTTAGTCTATGCAGCTCGTCGACGAGAGGAAGGTGATGCCCCTGACGTCATAACCGGTACGTTCTTGATTTCTCGTATACCATTCACTGCGTTAATAGATGTTGGATCTACACACTCTTATGTTGCATGTGCTATATCTGGGTCGTTGGGAGTACGTTCTGAGGAGACAGTGAGTAGGGTAACGGTACTAAGTCCTTTGGGTCACTCGGTTAGGGTAGACAAATTGTATAGAGACGTGCCTATGGAGACTCAAGGAAAGATCTTTTCTGGAGATTTGATGGAGCTACCCTTCGGAGAATTCGATCTAATCTTAGGAATGGATTGGCTTGTAAAGCATAGGGCTACTTTGGATTGTGCTGCTAAGCGAATGAGTTTAAAAACCGCAGAGGATGGGGAAGTTATGGTGATTGGTGAACGTAGAGATTATCTGTCTAATGTGGTGTCAGCATTAAGAGCTGAGAAGTGGATTCGTAAAGGATGTGAGGCTTTTATGGCATTTATAAGTCAAGCGGAGTCTGAGGAGCTAACTGTGGATCAAGTGAGAACCGTTAAGGACTTCCAAGATGTGTTTCCAGAAGAGCTTCCAGGTCTGCCTCCTAATCGAGAGGTTGAGTTTGGGATCGATCTGTTGCCTGGTACGGCACCGGTGTCCATTGCACCGTACAGAATGGCACCAAAGGAGTTGGTGGAGCTAAAGGCGCAGATTCAAGAACTGTTGGATAGAGGTTTCATTAGGCCAAGTGTGTCTCCGTGGGGAGCACCAGTGCTTTTCGTTAAGAAGAAAGATGGGTCAATGCGGATGTGCATTGATTACCGGCAGTTGAACAAGCTGACAATTAAGAATAGGTACCCGTTGCCAAGAATCGATGATCTGTTCGACCAGCTTAGAGGAGCTTCAGTATTTTCCAAGATTGACCTTCGATCTGGGTATCATCAATTAAGGGTGAAAGAGGTGGATATTCACAAGACGGCATTCAGAACTCGTTATGGTCACTATGAGTTCTTGGTTATGCCATTTGGGCTGACCAATGCACCTGCAGCTTTTATGGACCTGATGAATCGAGTGTTTCAGCCATACTTGGATCGATTCGTGGTCGTCTTTATCGACGATATCTTGGTCTATTCTGAATCTGAAGAGAAACATGATGAGCATCTCCGTGTTGTGCTGCAAGTGTTAAGGGAAAAGGAGCTCTATGCGAAATTTAGTAAGTGTGAGTTCTGGTTGAGGGAAGTGACGTTCTTGGGGCATGTTGTGTCTGCTGAGGGGATTAAAGTGGACCCTCGAAAGATCGAAGCGATTCTGGAATGGAAACCACCGAAGTCTGTGGCCGAAATTCGGAGTTTTCTGGGTTTAGCTGGATACTACAGAAGGTTTGTAGAAGGATTTTCTGTGATGGCAGCACCATTAACGAAACTCATAAGGAAAGGCGTACCATTTGTTTGGACCCAGCTGCAGCAAGAAGCTTTTGAGAAGCTTAAGAGGGTTCTGACCGAGGCACCTGTACTGATTCAACCAGAGTCTGGAAAAGATTTTACGGTGTACAGTGATGCATCGCATGTTGGGTTGGGCTGTGTGTTGATGCAAGAGGGTCAGGTGGTTGCTTATGCATCGCGACAGCTTAAACCTCATGAAGTAAACTATCCTACCCATGATCTGGAGTTGGCAGCAGTAATCTTTGAACTTAAGATTTGGAGACATTATCTGTATGGAGAAAGGTGTATTATATACACAGATCATAAGAGTCTTAAGTACTTGTTGACTCAGAAGGAGTTGAACCTTAGGCAACGGAGATGGATCGAGTTGCTTAAGGATTATGATTGTGTGATTGAGTATCATCCAGGCAAAGCTAATGTGGTGGCTGATGCCCTAAGTCGTAGAACTGTATCTGACCTGAGAGCTATGTTTGCTCGTTTGAGTCTGTATGACGATGGTAGCTTGTTAGCAGAATTGCAAGTAAGACCGACTTGGGTGGATGAGATTAAGGAAAAGCAGTTAAGGGATGAGTCTCTGGATGCTCGATTTCAGCAGCTTAAAAACGGGAATACTTCTGAGTTTGGATTTAACAGTGAAGGAGTTCTGTGTTTTCGCGGTAGAATCTGTGTTCCGAAGGATTTTCAGTTAAGGCAAGCAATTCTGAATGAAGCTCATAAAGGGTTGTGTGCTATGCACCCTGGAGGTAATAAGATGTATCATGACTTAAAGAAGTTGTATTGGTGGCCTGGACTGAAGCGAGAAGTAACAGAATTTGTGGGGAAATGTCTGACTTGTCAGCAAGTGAAAGCTGAACATCAGTTACCTTCTGGACTTCTGCAACCAGTAAAGGTACCACTTTGGAAATGGGAGAGGGTGACCATGGATTTTGTTAGTGGGTTGCCCTTGACGCCGTCAAAGAAGGACTCGATTTGGGTGATCGTGGATAGGTTGACTAAGTCTGCTCATTTCATCCCTGTACGTACTGATTATTCGCTTCAGAGGTTAGCCAAATTGTATGTGGCAGAGATTGTGCGACTACACGGGGTGCCAGTGTCTATCATTTCTGATCGAGATCCTAGATTCACATCTCGGTTCTGGCAAAAGTTGCATGAAGCGTTGGGAACGCGGCTGAACTTTAGCACGGCTTTTCATCCTCAGACTGATGGTCAGTCTGAGAGGGTTATTCAGATTCTAGAGGATATGTTGAGGGGCTGTGTTATCGATTTTCGAGGCAGTTGGGAGGACTATTTACCGTTGGCGGAGTTTGCATATAATAACAGCTATCAGGCTAGTATCCGTATGGCACCTTATGAAGCATTGTATGGGCGTAAGTGTCGATCACCTAGTTGTTGGACCGAATTGGGCGAGCGGCAAGTTCTTGGACCTGAATTGGTAGCAGAGACTGAAGAGAAGGTCAAGGTAATAAGGGACCGTTTGAAAGAGGCATCTGATCGACAGAAGTCTTATGCAGATCTGAAGCGTAAAGAGATTGAGTATTCAGTAGGTGATATGGTTTTTCTGAAAGTTTCGCCTTGGAAGAAGATATTGAGATTTGGTAAGAAAGGCAAGCTGAGTCCGAGGTTTATTGGGCCTTATCGGGTTCTTAAGCGAGTGGGCCCGGTGGCGTATCAGTTAGAATTACCCTCAGAGTTAAATAGAATCCATGACGTGTTCCACGTATCTATGCTGAGACGATATCGTTCTGACCCTGCCCATATTCTACCAGTTACAGAAGTGGAAGTTCAGTCTGACTTAACTTTCGAGGAAGAACCTGTGCAGATTCTGGATCGAGATGTGAAGGTTTTAAGAAGAAAATCAGTCCCATTGGTAAAGGTACTATGGCGTAATCATGGCAGAGAGGAAGCTACTTGGGAACCAGAGGAGGCAATGCGTCAGCAATATCCCCATTTGTTTGGATAAGGTAAATTTCGAGGACGAAATTTCCTTAAGGAGGGTAGAGTTGTAACGCCCTAATTTTCGGGTTTTCTTAGATTTGTCTTTGTCTGTTAAAATGTTTAAATGTTGGTAATCAGGTGTGTAATGCATGTTTGGGAAGTGTTAATGGGCTTATGGAAGGCCCATGAGTTGGTTGGAAGCTCGGCAAAATTTTTAATTTTTGCCTTAGGAAATAGGGGATCAGTGGAAATAAGGGTCTTAAGGAATTGCGTGAGAAGTATAACACAAATGAATCAGTGGTAAAGTGGCAAGGGAGACGCCACTAGGTTCCTTAAAAGGTGGCGCCTAAATGAGCTTAGAGGTCAGGGGTTCAAGCGCCAGAAGTTGCAGAGGTAGCGTTTTATTTTTTTCAGCTTGTGCAGGTAGGAGTTTGAGGCGGAATTGAACTCTGGTTGGAAGAGATTTGAATTGGTCAAAGAGTAAATCATGGAGGAGGTTGAGGAGCAAATCAAGGAGTGATTTGTGGAGCCTTTGAATTTTAAAAAAAAATGATAATCGGTTGAAGGACTTTTGGTGTAGGTAATTTCGGCAATTAGGGACTTAGTATGCCGATTGCCTAAGGTCCTCTTGAGGTGTATGAGCCGATCCCTTTAGGTTAGCAAAACTCTCACTCTTTTGTCGTTTTTCATAAGTCTATTAGGTATTTCTTTTGGCCATTTCGTTCCTCTCAATAACCTTGTAGCCGAACCACTATTGCACCTCATTGCCGAATTTGGAACTTCTAAAGAAGCCTATTGTGTACCGTTCTTCTTTTGGTTAAACTGAATACTCATTCTCTACTCTCTCGAACCTCCTTTCTCATTTACTTTTCTCCATTTTCTTCTTCTATCATTCACACATCTTCTCTTGACTTCACTCTCTGGTTAAAGGTCACAAAAAGCCGGAAGCAAACACCACTTTGCCGAAACACTTCCTTTACACTCTTATTCTTCTCTTCTTCTTCAAACCCCTAAACCGAATATTCTTTTGACTACAACCCCCTTGGCCGAATACCCTGTATGACCGAAACACCTCCTTTGTTTACCTATTGACCGAAACTTATCATTTCTCCTTCTTTTCCTGATTCTCTTGTTAGTCAGACCTTTGATGCTTGGGACCCTATTTCTGTCTCTTCTAAAAATCGTAACCCTCCAACACTCTTTCTTCCTCGTTGAAACAAGTGGAGTAGCTGTGATTTGGGACTTAGATTGGTAAGTGTCTCATGGTCTTGTAGCGATTAGTCTTATGATATTAAGGCTAGAAGCCGAACCCCCTTAGGGGAAGGTTAACGTTCTAGACTAAGGATCTTGTGGTTTTTCTCTGGCTTATATGCGTTAGGGTGGACAAGAGGCGTGCAGCAAAGGAGGCTATTGTAGATTAGCGTGGTTGGACATCGTGATCTAGTTCATAACCGAAAGGGGTAAGATTTCGATCTTAGGCCATATAGGCCGATTATGGTAAGGGGCTTATAACTCTTGGGTCATCAATTATTAGACTAATAGTTAGTATCCGATTGTAGGTTCTTCGTACGTGGATTTCGTCAACATTTCATCGGTAGCAGGTGTGTAACGTATCCCCATCATAGACTAGGACGGCTAAAAGCCGAAATAATCGAAGCTGTGCTAGGTGACCGATCAAAAGTGACCGAAAAGTCAGTCTTGAAAGGAAATAAGAGTAACCGATTACTCTGTTGTAGTCACATTAGGAATTGGCATTGGCGAAATTGTAGAAGGTGCAAGTTCGAGCGTTTGGGGTAAGATGGGCTTCAGTGGGCCAAAGCGGGCCCAATGGGCTTCCGAGCCCAAATTTGAATATGTTCATAAAGGACTTTCTGGTAAACTTGAATAATAAAAACATGGCTAAGTTGGTAAACTAAAACCTAAAATTGGGCTTAACGGGTTTGAGACGATATTGGACATAGGAAGGCCCATTAGGGGTTTTAGGCTAAAAAGGGCAAAATTGGAAATTTGGCTTAATTCGACTTCCATGGTTATATGGGGGCTAATAATTTATTGGATTTGCACAAAACCTCTGAAAATATGAAAAAGGACTAAAATACCCTTAAATATGGAAAATTACCAAAATACCCCTAGGTGTAAAAAGACTATTATACCCCTAGGGTCAATTCTGTATGAAATGTATGATTTTATGTATCTACATGAGTTACCATTTAATGTGAGCATATCTGATGCATGAGATGTTATATGTTGCATGCTAGTATTTATGTTCTTATGTTGCATGGGGCATGGGTTTATGATGGAGGAAGCGTTCTGGCAGCCTCGCTGCAATCTGGTGACTTTGTCACATTATTATCTGGCAGCCTCGCTGCAAATCTGGTGGCCTCGCCACAATATTTATATCTGGTGACCTCGTCACAATATCTGGCAGCCTCGCTGCAAATATATCTGGCAGCCTCGCTGCAAATGTTATCTGGCAGTCTTACTGCAAATTATATCTGGCAGCCTCGCTGCAAATATCTGTGGCGTGTAGCGGTTGGGTGGGTCGAGTAGTCTCCCCACATGGTGTAAGGCTGGTACGGGGGTGCTAAGGATGGATTTGGGTTGGGTTTTGTTTGCATAATGTTATATCTGATCTGTTTCTGTTATGGGCCTTTGGGCTTAATCTGACTCCTGTAATGGGCCAAGGCCCAATTAAACCTGTTTCTGAGGCTTGATCTGTTTTGGCCTATGGTTGAGATATTGTTGCACACTGAGTTGCCAAACTCACCCTTTTTAATTAATCCCTGCAGGTAACCCTCAACCATAGTGGGCTTGGAGCTGCGAGAGATTCGGAGTGGCCACAGTATCTGCAGTACTGGTTTTCATTTTGTTTAAAGTATTTTATTATTAAGTTATTTTTGGGTTTTAAATTTGTAATAAGGCCGCTTTTAAATTTTCTTTATGGGTTTATTTTCTTTAATGTTTTAAATCCTGCTATATCGAATCTACTAGACGTAGGCTGCGCGGATTTCAAAATCTTAACTATGTTTTCAAAATGCTTTAAGATTAACTATGGATAACTTTAAGGATTAATGAACTGGTTTTTCGCAAGCTCTCTAATTTGATTCGAACCTCACCTAAGTCTCAACAAGTTAAAAGGTTATAAGCGTAGGTTAGGATCATGTGACGCACCAGATCTGGTCATAACGTCTAGACCGGGTTTGGGGTGTTACATTTAGTGGTATCAGAGCTAAGTTGCAACAACTCGGCTGTGGAACGGGTCTAAAAAAAAAAAAAAAAAAAAAGGGTTATTTTCAAAGAATAAATTAAGTTATCCTAGGAGATCTTTCGAAGTAGTGGCACACCGAATCTCCGGCCCAAGCCTGTAAGTTTTCTGAACTTTTCTGATTGTATCTGAAAATTCTGATTGTATGCCTGACTAAAGACTATATTATGATACTTTAGCTAGGGTATTACTGAAACTGTAGAGACTCTGATAGATAAACTGAGACTGTACCTAGGCTACCGCGAAAGAAGATAAACTTTGAAACTCTACTATTCATAAGATATCTTTAATAAACACTGAAATATTAATCTGACTCATAAAACTTCTAAAACAGAACATACGAAATGAGTACGCGAGCAGCTCGTGGTAGGGGCCGTGGACGTGGCCGAGGTAGCACACGAGCCGAATCTTCTTCTTCGGGTCATGCACCAGCAGCTGAGATACCAGTATCACTAGCAACAGAGGTGGAATCTCATGATAGGGGTGTAGGGGATGATGCCCTATCACAAGCGATGCTTCGAGTTTTGGAAAGGGTTGCTGGGGCGAGTACTGGTAATGGATTTCGGGGTGCGATATCTGAGCGACTCCGAGCTAATGGAGCAGAATTCTTCAGGGGTGTGTCTGGTGTAGCCCCAAACGTGGCCGAGTATTGGTTGGAGGCCACAGAGCGAATTATGGACGATCTGGACTGTTCTGTGGAGCAGAAGCTGAAGGGAGCTGTATCGTTACTTAGAGATGAGGCTTATCAGTGGTGGCTCACAGTAAGAGATGGAACTGCAGCTGGTGAGGTAACATGGGAGCTGTTTAAGACAGCCTTTAAAGGAAAATACGTTGGAGCTAGCTATGTGGACGCGCGTCGGAAGGAATTTTTGAATTTGGTTCAGGGAGGTAAAACGGTATCTGAGTACGAGGCTGAGTTCTTGAGGCTGAGTCGATATGCTTCTGGGATAGTTGCCACTGAATACGAGCGTAGTGTGCGCTTTGAGGACGGTTTGAGGGATGAGTTAAGGGTGCTGATTGCTCCGCAGAGGGAGCGTAATTTTGCTGCTCTAGTTGAGAAAGCTAAGATAGCTGAGGAAGTAAAGCGTACTGAGAGGCAGAACCGCGAGAAGGATCGGAACCGCTTCCGGAGGGATTCTGGATCATCTGGTGGGAATAATAGGAATGTTAAAAGAGCAAGGATGGCAGAACCAGTACGAGCGGTGCCAATGAATGCTGTCAGACCTCAGAGTTGCAGGAGTTGTGGTAGGATCCATACGGGCGAGTGTCGGAAGCGTACTGGAGCCTGTTTTCGATGTGGGTCGATGGAGCATAGAATTAAGGATTGTCCACAGGAACCTGATCAGAATCAAGTTAGAGATCAGAGGGTTGCTCAGCCAGTGAGGGGTGGACCACCAGCTCCAAGAGGTCGTGGACAAGGCAGAGGTGGAAATGGAAATGGTCGAGGACGAGGAGCGCCTGGTAGGGGTGCTGGTTTTGCTGAGGCTCGTCAGCCAGCGTTAGTCTATGCAGCTCGTCGACGAGAGGAAGGTGATGCCCCTGACGTCATAACCGGTACGTTCTTGATTTCTCGTATACCATTCACTGCGTTAATAGATGTTGGATCTACACACTCTTATGTTGCATGTGCTATATCTGGGTCGTTGGGAGTACGTTCTGAGGAGACAGTGAGTAGGGTAACGGTACTAAGTCCTTTGGGTCACTCGGTTAGGGTAGACAAATTGTATAGAGACGTGCCTATGGAGACTCAAGGAAAGATCTTTTCTGGAGATTTGATGGAGCTACCCTTCGGAGAATTCGATCTAATCTTAGGAATGGATTGGCTTGTAAAGCATAGGGCTACTTTGGATTGTGCTGCTAAGCGAATGAGTTTAAAAACCGCAGAGGATGGGGAAGTTATGGTGATTGGTGAACGTAGAGATTATCTGTCTAATGTGGTGTCAGCATTAAGAGCTGAGAAGTGGATTCGTAAAGGATGTGAGGCTTTTATGGCATTTATAAGTCAAGCGGAGTCTGAGGAGCTAACTGTGGATCAAGTGAGAACCGTTAAGGACTTCCAAGATGTGTTTCCAGAAGAGCTTCCAGGTCTGCCTCCTAATCGAGAGGTTGAGTTTGGGATCGATCTGTTGCCTGGTACGGCACCGGTGTCCATTGCACCGTACAGAATGGCACCAAAGGAGTTGGTGGAGCTAAAGGCGCAGATTCAAGAACTGTTGGATAGAGGTTTCATTAGGCCAAGTGTGTCTCCGTGGGGAGCACCAGTGCTTTTCGTTAAGAAGAAAGATGGGTCAATGCGGATGTGCATTGATTACCGGCAGTTGAACAAGCTGACAATTAAGAATAGGTACCCGTTGCCAAGAATCGATGATCTGTTCGACCAGCTTAGAGGAGCTTCAGTATTTTCCAAGATTGACCTTCGATCTGGGTATCATCAATTAAGGGTGAAAGAGGTGGATATTCACAAGACGGCATTCAGAACTCGTTATGGTCACTATGAGTTCTTGGTTATGCCATTTGGGCTGACCAATGCACCTGCAGCTTTTATGGACCTGATGAATCGAGTGTTTCAGCCATACTTGGATCGATTCGTGGTCGTCTTTATCGACGATATCTTGGTCTATTCTGAATCTGAAGAGAAACATGATGAGCATCTCCGTGTTGTGCTGCAAGTGTTAAGGGAAAAGGAGCTCTATGCGAAATTTAGTAAGTGTGAGTTCTGGTTGAGGGAAGTGACGTTCTTGGGGCATGTTGTGTCTGCTGAGGGGATTAAAGTGGACCCTCGAAAGATCGAAGCGATTCTGGAATGGAAACCACCGAAGTCTGTGGCCGAAATTCGGAGTTTTCTGGGTTTAGCTGGATACTACAGAAGGTTTGTAGAAGGATTTTCTGTGATGGCAGCACCATTAACGAAACTCATAAGGAAAGGCGTACCATTTGTTTGGACCCAGCTGCAGCAAGAAGCTTTTGAGAAGCTTAAGAGGGTTCTGACCGAGGCACCTGTACTGATTCAACCAGAGTCTGGAAAAGATTTTACCGTGTACAGTGATGCATCGCATGTTGGGTTGGGCTGTGTGTTGATGCAAGAGGGTCAGGTGGTTGCTTATGCATCGCGACAGCTTAAACCTCATGAAGTAAACTATCCTACCCATGATCTGGAGTTGGCAGCAGTAATCTTTGCACTTAAGATTTGGAGACATTATCTGTATGGAGAAAGGTGTATTATATACACAGATCATAAGAGTCTTAAGTACTTGTTGACTCAGAAGGAGTTGAACCTTAGGCAACGGAGATGGATCGAGTTGCTTAAGGATTATGATTGTGTGATTGAGTATCATCCAGGCAAAGCTAATGTGGTGGCTGATGCCCTAAGTCGTAGAACTGTATCTGACCTGAGAGCTATGTTTGCTCGTTTGAGTCTGTATGACGATGGTAGCTTGTTAGCAGAATTGCAAGTAAGACCGACTTGGGTGGATGAGATTAAGGAAAAGCAGTTAAGGGATGAGTCTCTGGATGCTCGATTTCAGCAGCTTAAAAACGGGAATACTTCTGAGTTTGGATTTAACAGTGAAGGAGTTCTGTGTTTTCGCGGTAGAATCTGTGTTCCGAAGGATTTTCAGTTAAGGCAAGCAATTCTGAATGAAGCTCATAAAGGGTTGTGTGCTATGCACCCTGGAGGTAATAAGATGTATCATGACTTAAAGAAGTTGTATTGGTGGCCTGGACTGAAGCGAGAAGTAACAGAATTTGTGGGGAAATGTCTGACTTGTCAGCAAGTGAAAGCTGAACATCAGTTACCTTCTGGACTTCTGCAACCAGTAAAGGTACCACTTTGGAAATGGGAGAGGGTGACCATGGATTTTGTTAGTGGG
Organism: Gossypium stocksii; assembly: GCA_020496765.1. Lineage (NCBI taxonomy): Eukaryota > Viridiplantae > Streptophyta > Magnoliopsida > Malvales > Malvaceae > Gossypium > Gossypium stocksii. The sequence continues at coordinate 8,020,914 of CM035622.1, read as the reverse complement.
TTGCCCTTGACGCCGTCAAAGAAGGACTCGATTTGGGTGATCGTGGATAGGTTGACTAAGTCTGCTCATTTCATCCCTGTACGTACTGATTATTCGCTTCAGAGGTTAGCCAAATTGTATGTGGCAGAGATTGTGCGACTACACGGGGTGCCAGTGTCTATCATTTCTGATCGAGATCCTAGATTCACATCTCGGTTCTGGCAAAAGTTGCATGAAGCGTTGGGAACGCGGCTGAACTTTAGCACGGCTTTTCATCCTCAGACTGATGGTCAGTCTGAGAGGGTTATTCAGATTCTAGAGGATATGTTGAGGGGCTGTGTTATCGATTTTCGAGGCAGTTGGGAGGACTATTTACCGTTGGCGGAGTTTGCATATAATAACAGCTATCAGGCTAGTATCCGTATGGCACCTTATGAAGCATTGTATGGGCGTAAGTGTCGATCACCTAGTTGTTGGACCGAATTGGGCGAGCGGCAAGTTCTTGGACCTGAATTGGTAGCAGAGACTGAAGAGAAGGTCAAGGTAATAAGGGACCGTTTGAAAGAGGCATCTGATCGACAGAAGTCTTATGCAGATCTGAAGCGTAAAGAGATTGAGTATTCAGTAGGTGATATGGTTTTTCTGAAAGTTTCGCCTTGGAAGAAGATATTGAGATTTGGTAAGAAAGGCAAGCTGAGTCCGAGGTTTATTGGGCCTTATCGGGTTCTTAAGCGAGTGGGCCCGGTGGCGTATCAGTTAGAATTACCCTCAGAGTTAAATAGAATCCATGACGTGTTCCACGTATCTATGCTGAGACGATATCGTTCTGACCCTGCCCATATTCTACCAGTTACAGAAGTGGAAGTTCAGTCTGACTTAACTTTCGAGGAAGAACCTGTGCAGATTCTGGATCGAGATGTGAAGGTTTTAAGAAGAAAATCAGTCCCATTGGTAAAGGTACTATGGCGTAATCATGGCAGAGAGGAAGCTACTTGGGAACCAGAGGAGGCAATGCGTCAGCAATATCCCCATTTGTTTGGATAAGGTAAATTTCGAGGACGAAATTTCCTTAAGGAGGGTAGAGTTGTAACGCCCTAATTTTCGGGTTTTCTTAGATTTGTCTTTGTCTGTTAAAATGTTTAAATGTTGGTAATCAGGTGTGTAATGCATGTTTGGGAAGTGTTAATGGGCTTATGGAAGGCCCATGAGTTGGTTGGAAGCTCGGCAAAATTTTTAATTTTTGCCTTAGGAAATAGGGGATCAGTGGAAATAAGGGTCTTAAGGAATTGCGTGAGAAGTATAACACAAATGAATCAGTGGTAAAGTGGCAAGGGAGACGCCACTAGGTTCCTTAAAAGGTGGCGCCTAAATGAGCTTAGAGGTCAGGGGTTCAAGCGCCAGAAGTTGCAGAGGTAGCGTTTTATTTTTTTCAGCTTGTGCAGGTAGGAGTTTGAGGCGGAATTGAACTCTGGTTGGAAGAGATTTGAATTGGTCAAAGAGTAAATCATGGAGGAGGTTGAGGAGCAAATCAAGGAGTGATTTGTGGAGCCTTTGAATTTTAAAAAAAAATGATAATCGGTTGAAGGACTTTTGGTGTAGGTAATTTCGGCAATTAGGGACTTAGTATGCCGATTGCCTAAGGTCCTCTTGAGGTGTATGAGCCGATCCCTTTAGGTTAGCAAAACTCTCACTCTTTTGTCGTTTTTCATAAGTCTATTAGGTATTTCTTTTGGCCATTTCGTTCCTCTCAATAACCTTGTAGCCGAACCACTATTGCACCTCATTGCCGAATTTGGAACTTCTAAAGAAGCCTATTGTGTACCGTTCTTCTTTTGGTTAAACTGAATACTCATTCTCTACTCTCTCGAACCTCCTTTCTCATTTACTTTTCTCCATTTTCTTCTTCTATCATTCACACATCTTCTCTTGACTTCACTCTCTGGTTAAAGGTCACAAAAAGCCGGAAGCAAACACCACTTTGCCGAAACACTTCCTTTACACTCTTATTCTTCTCTTCTTCTTCAAACCCCTAAACCGAATATTCTTTTGACTACAACCCCCTTGGCCGAATACCCTGTATGACCGAAACACCTCCTTTGTTTACCTATTGACCGAAACTTATCATTTCTCCTTCTTTTCCTGATTCTCTTGTTAGTCAGACCTTTGATGCTTGGGACCCTATTTCTGTCTCTTCTAAAAATCGTAACCCTCCAACACTCTTTCTTCCTCGTTGAAACAAGTGGAGTAGCTGTGATTTGGGACTTAGATTGGTAAGTGTCTCATGGTCTTGTAGCGATTAGTCTTATGATATTAAGGCTAGAAGCCGAACCCCCTTAGGGGAAGGTTAACGTTCTAGACTAAGGATCTTGTGGTTTTTCTCTGGCTTATATGCGTTAGGGTGGACAAGAGGCGTGCAGCAAAGGAGGCTATTGTAGATTAGCGTGGTTGGACATCGTGATCTAGTTCATAACCGAAAGGGGTAAGATTTCGATCTTAGGCCATATAGGCCGATTATGGTAAGGGGCTTATAACTCTTGGGTCATCAATTATTAGACTAATAGTTAGTATCCGATTGTAGGTTCTTCGTACGTGGATTTCGTCAACATTTCATCGGTAGCAGGTGTGTAACGTATCCCCATCATAGACTAGGACGGCTAAAAGCCGAAATAATCGAAGCTGTGCTAGGTGACCGATCAAAAGTGACCGAAAAGTCAGTCTTGAAAGGAAATAAGAGTAACCGATTACTCTGTTGTAGTCACATTAGGAATTGGCATTGGCGAAATTGTAGAAGGTGCAAGTTCGAGCGTTTGGGGTAAGATGGGCTTCAGTGGGCCAAAGCGGGCCCAATGGGCTTCCGAGCCCAAATTTGAATATGTTCATAAAGGACTTTCTGGTAAACTTGAATAATAAAAACATGGCTAAGTTGGTAAACTAAAACCTAAAATTGGGCTTAACGGGTTTGAGACGATATTGGACATAGGAAGGCCCATTAGGGGTTTTAGGCTAAAAAGGGCAAAATTGGAAATTTGGCTTAATTCGACTTCCATGGTTATATGGGGGCTAATAATTTATTGGATTTGCACAAAACCTCTGAAAATATGAAAAAGGACTAAAATACCCTTAAATATGGAAAATTACCAAAATACCCCTAGGTGTAAAAAGACTATTATACCCCTAGGGTCAATTCTGTATGAAATGTATGATTTTATGTATCTACATGAGTTACCATTTAATGTGAGCATATCTGATGCATGAGATGTTATATGTTGCATGCTAGTATTTATGTTCTTATGTTGCATGGGGCATGGGTTTATGATGGAGGAAGCGTTCTGGCAGCCTCGCTGCAATCTGGTGACTTTGTCACATTATTATCTGGCAGCCTCGCTGCAAATCTGGTGGCCTCGCCACAATATTTATATCTGGTGACCTCGTCACAATATCTGGCAGCCTCGCTGCAAATATATCTGGCAGCCTCGCTGCAAATGTTATCTGGCAGTCTTACTGCAAATTATATCTGGCAGCCTCGCTGCAAATATCTGTGGCGTGTAGCGGTTGGGTGGGTCGAGTAGTCTCCCCACATGGTGTAAGGCTGGTACGGGGGTGCTAAGGATGGATTTGGGTTGGGTTTTGTTTGCATAATGTTATATCTGATCTGTTTCTGTTATGGGCCTTTGGGCTTAATCTGACTCCTGTAATGGGCCAAGGCCCAATTAAACCTGTTTCTGAGGCTTGATCTGTTTTGGCCTATGGTTGAGATATTGTTGCACACTGAGTTGCCAAACTCACCCTTTTTAATTAATCCCTGCAGGTAACCCTCAACCATAGTGGGCTTGGAGCTGCGAGAGATTCGGAGTGGCCACAGTATCTGCAGTACTGGTTTTCATTTTGTTTAAAGTATTTTATTATTAAGTTATTTTTGGGTTTTAAATTTGTAATAAGGCCGCTTTTAAATTTTCTTTATGGGTTTATTTTCTTTAATGTTTTAAATCCTGCTATATCGAATCTACTAGACGTAGGCTGCGCGGATTTCAAAATCTTAACTATGTTTTCAAAATGCTTTAAGATTAACTATGGATAACTTTAAGGATTAATGAACTGGTTTTTCGCAAGCTCTCTAATTTGATTCGAACCTCACCTAAGTCTCAACAAGTTAAAAGGTTATAAGCGTAGGTTAGGATCATGTGACGCACCAGATCTGGTCATAACGTCTAGACCGGGTTTGGGGTGTTACACTAGCGTGTCCCTGTCATGAGATAGTTTAATTTCACTCGGAAAAGGATACTTAGGGGCTAAGAAAGGCATTCCAAAACTCTATATAAAGACCCTAGGAGGCAACTTCAAGGGTGTGCTTATTTCCCACTAAGGGGAGACTTTTCTCTCCCCAAAAGTGTGCCTTTTCTCCCACAATAGAGTGCCTTATTTCTGCCAACACAGAGAGTGAAAGCAAGGAATTACTCCAAGGGAAGCCGATTGATTCATCCCAGAAGCCGAACTCTACATCAAGACAAAGGATCTCCCGTCAATCCTTCAGGGGTTTTTGGGTTCTTTATGTTTTGTTATTTTTATTCTTCTAAGATGTTTTCTTTATTAACTATAAACTAAACCCTCCAAATACTTGAGGGGGATGAAACCTAAGATAGATCTTGTTATTATTTTATCTTGAGCTATATGATAAATACTTGAATTGTTCTTAATTTTGTGTTCTTAATTCTTTCCTTAATAATCCTAGGTATTAATTCAAGTATTGATGTGCTTATTCAGAGGAGCAAAAGTCCCTGTTTAAGAGTATATCTAGCATAATTAAGCAGAGTTGTATGCAACCCTAGACATAGGGCAACATAAATCTACCGAATTAGGGTCAAACCTAATAAGGGGATCCATAGATTGAGTTAATGTAAAACTAGAGGTTTTAACGAGAAAGAGATTTCAGTTAATCAACCTAGGATTAGTTGTTCTTATCCTCGACGGAGGTATTAACATAAGTTAGGGATCTCTACAGATCAAGTCAAGTGAATAAATTGTCTAGCTCAAGAATTAATAACAAGTGAAGTCTAGGTGGATTCTCCCTTGAGTATTGCCAAATCAATCAGCCTTTCCTAAGAGTTTTTCCCCAATTTACTTATGCATTCTTAGTTTAGTTTTAGAATTAGTTTCATAAAAAACCTCTTTTATTTTTAGGCTAGATAATAGAAAGGAAGTTAGTACTAGTACTTTTGGTTCCCTTGGGTACGATAACTCGGTCTTGTCGTTAAACTATACTACTGTTCGATAGGTGCACTTGCCTTAAAGTCGTGATATTATTTAGTTTTTTGTACGATCATTATTATAAATTTTATTACTTCATATCACGTATATCACGAAGTAAGTATGATCTGCTAGCGTATAATGTGCTTTTGTTTGGGATGTCTTTAGGGTATGCGATTATTCATGTTTGATCTGTGTTCTGTTAATTTTTATGGTATGTTGTGTGGTACTATGTTAATTTGTTTAATACTGAATCTGTTATAGAACCGTGCACGTTCATGGCAAAACTGATATGATTTGTTGAGATTTGATGAAGCTGTTCTGCAAAGCATGGACTTCCTTGTCTTCTACTTTCTATTTTCAGATGATAGCATGTCCTGCATGCTTATTATTCTGATTATGTTTATGCATGCCAAGACATATTGTATGGGGTTTGAGATGATGTAAAAAGAGGAAGTTTCTGATAGTTTACTAATTTACAAAATTAGTGGTTTATCTACAATTCTGTCTGGCAACTTGTCTACAATTATGGTGGCTCAACCACATACATCTGTTCTAGTAGCTTGGCTACAACATAGTGGCTTGATCACATACATCCGATCTGGTAGTTTTGCTACATTTCAATAAGTCATCGTTGCCAGGCAACCTGGGATGACTTAATTGGTGTGGTTTTGTTCGACGAGTTCTAGAGAACTCTATTTCTAGTGTGTAGCGAAGTTGGGTAAGAAGTTTTTTGAAAAATCTACATGATTTCCTGAAAATACTGCATTGGTATTGTACAAGGCCCATTTCGCCCAGGCCCTTAGATTTATTTTCAACAAATAAGTAAACCCCCCAAAAAAATAAATAAAACCACAAAATAAAACCAAACAGAAATAAATAATAAACCAAATTATTTATGGGTCCAATGTCTATTTACAAATTTCCAGGCCCAAACCAAACTAAGTTCAAAGCCCAAACATTAAACCTAACAAAAATCCAAATTTATCCCATCTAAAATAAGCCTAATTGGGCCCAATCCTAGCCCAGACTCATAAGACCCAATAGCCCAATTCTGAAATGAGCCCAAATGGCCCAGATATTTGGCTCCAGAATCTGAAACCCTAGCCTTCACCTTTGCGCCTTTGCCCACTAGTAGTTTCCTCCGTACGGCCCTGTCATTGCCACGTTTGCCTCTGTACGGCGCTAGAATTTGCAAGAAGAAAAGAGTAACAGAATACAACAAAGTAGCAAAGCAAAAAACGTGTATTTGATTTCTTGTTTTTCATATTAGATTTGGCTATAAAAACTAAAGAGAAGCACTGTAAATTCCTCACGCATACAAGAAAATAGAAATCATTCAAAAAAATCAAAGTGTTAAAGGTGATTTTCTGGCTTTCGATTTTTTTTCTTTTTCTTCGATCTTTTCTTTATTTCCTATTACATGTGAAAAAAATGGGGGGGAAGAAAGGAGTTTACCTCTGTGGATGCACCATCAGAACTCCATCCTCTTCGCTGAAATCAAAGTTAGGATGGGTTTCGGAGTTGGAAAGGGTTATAGATGCATTGTTGGCCCTATTTTCTTCGACATAATCGAAGTAAAGACGGTTAAAAATGTTGAGGCCTTCAAATTCGGTTTAAGAGGGGTTTCAATGGCCTTTATTCCATCGACCAACCGCTGATTACGGTGGTGGGATAATGGTCGAATGGAGAACTCCTTTTGTTCAGTGACAGTGGCATTTGAGGATTCAAAACCCTAGCCAAAGGAAAGGGAAGGAAAGCCTTCTATTTTTTTGTTTTGCCTGAACTAGCAGAGTAAAAATAGGCTTCAACAAAATTTTTTGGTTTTAATTAACTAACCAAAACGGCACTGTTTGGAAAGGGTGGGATCTGCGCATTGACCTGATTTGTGGCCCGAGTCTGTGCCTTTTTACCTTAAAAGGTCAATTTGCGCACATAGTCCCCCTTTCTTTGTTCACCATTCAATTGAGCCCTATATCGTTTTCCTTTTCTTTTGATTTGGCCTTGAATTTTTCACCATGTTTTATTTTGGCCCACAATAAAATGCGACACATAAGGGCAGGGAATATTTCCTTATCAGTCCCTCATTCTTTGCACGTGCTTTATTTTGACTCCGATTCCCCTTTTACTTTTTTAGTTTTGCCCCTTTAATTGTTTTTTTATTCCAATTTAGTCTAGATTCATTTAGTTTCAAATTTTCTTTTATTTCTTTTTGGAAACTGTTTTCTTATCATTTTATTATTATCTATATGTTTATTAATTTTTTTAAATTACCTTACACTTCGTTTTCACAATTTTTGTTTATTGTTTATGGTACTTTTTAATGTTTTTAATTTTATTTTTTTAATATTTTCAAACACATTTCAAAATTTAGATTTATTTTATTATTATCATTTATTTATATATATGTAATCTCAAATTTCATCCAAAATTTCATTTTTACTTTAATTTATTCCTTTATTTTTTATATATTGTTTATTTTTTAAAAAATTGTTATTATCTATTTTAGCCTTTTTATATTACATCCATTCCAAATTTTTATACATCATTTACTTTAGTATTTTCATAGATCATGTATTTTTAAACTTTTTTTTACACATTAAATATGTTGAATTGTTTATATGAAATTTTAAATGATTTATAAATTATTTATTTAAATTTTCTTTATATATTATTTTATTTTGAATTGATTTATATACTAGTTTTTTTTTAAATTTTATATACTTTAAATTTCTTTTATAGGACCCACTTTAAATCGTTTTATGTATTATTTGTTTAGAATTGTTTTATATTTTATTTTAGATTGTTTTATATTACTTATTTCATTTTTTTTTGTTAATGTGGATATTAAGATAACATGTGTTGTGATTATTGTCATTGTGAGTATTTTCATTTGTGTATTCTTATTTTGGTATCATTGTGTGTATTCCATGCTTGCAACTATGCTTTTGTTTTCCGTTATCGCATTGTGATTCAAATTCCAATGTATTCGGGTCTATTTTAGTTGTTTCATTTTTTTTATTCCAAACAAACTAAAAAAATGCATTTTGGGTTGGTTTTAAAATCGCTTATTTGAAAGCTTCTCAAAAGAAAGGCAATATTTTGTGTTTGGAAATTCGAGAAATCATGCCCTAATGTGCTGGGTTTAGGATTTTTGTTTGACCAAATAACTAAATATCCTTTTAATTACATTTTTGAAAATCATGAGATGATCTTGGGTTTTGATGGCATAAAATGTCGTATCCTAACGTACTGGAAGTGGTATTTCATTCCTTTGAAACGAGTGAATCTTAAATTCCAACTCGAGTTATTCAAACACTTTTGAAAAGGGATTTTTTTAAAACTTTTCAAAATTTTGACATTAGGACATTAGTTAATCAACCTGATACCAATTTTGGGTATTACGAGGGTGTTAATCCTTCATTGTATATAATCGACTCCCGAACCTGTTTTCTTGAATATCTTAGGCCAAAATTAATATTTTAATAAAACAAAATGTTTTATATGGTGATCTGATCACACCTAAACAAAAAGGATTGGTGGCGACTCCATAGTTCGTTTTAAAGTCGATCCTTGTTTTTCAAAAATAAAATGGTTTCGACAGCTTGGAGACTCCACTAAGGACATTTTGAGAGTCAGGCCATAAATTTGTTAATTTTTGTCCTTTTGTCAAAAATTGAAAATCGATTTGAAAAATCATGATTTGTTTGTTGCATTTGTTTGTGTTATTATTATGGTTTGAGTCTTGTAGAGTACTTTAACATTGCATTGCATGACCGAGTGGTCACACCTTTTAATTGGGAGTGAGAAACTATACCTTCGTGAGGTTTTTACCTCCGCATGGGCTAGTGGACTACTTTCGGGATTCATCCGTACCTATGTCTTCATGAGATTTTCATCTCTGCATGGCCACAGGTAAATGTATTCCCTTAAACTGAACTCGATCTATATGAGCCTATAATGGGTGAGGATTGAGGAATCTGCTGGTTCATGAACCCTTTCTTTAGAACCGAATCACATATAGTGAACCCTAAGAGCCCACCCTATATATAGCTATGCTGAATCCTAGTGGTTACCCAAATAGGTGTTTGACTATTTTCTATTTGCTTTGAATTTTATCATTTGATATTGACTTTTTTGTGTTTTGTTTTGGTTGTGATTGCATGACATTGCATATTTAAAGAGGTGTCAATTCCTGTTCGGTTACTAAGTTAGAAAGCTTACCATGGATAACGAATTTCTTTATAAAGTGAAGGATAATGCGACTGTCCATACGTGGTTAGAGAAATTGCAATTAAAGAAAGGGGATAGCCTAGTTGAGGGGTATACGTCAAAGTTGTGGGACTTCACCCGTCTCAGTGTCATGCAAAATGAGCTCCAAGAATTGAGAGGGGTATGGGCCCATTGGGATAATGAGACTAAGCAGCTGTTTTACCATAATTATGGTGATCTACCCTATCTGTTCGACATTAAGGTAGAGAAGCCCTTGTTTTGGGCTATGGCTCATGATAAATCATAAATGATAAATGATAAATTATACATATTTTTACCTCATGTTTAGCCTATATTTTGGGTGGATTATCATTAATTTTGTGAGAATTGGTGCTCTTAATCTTTCTTTTTCATATCTTATAATCAAGAGAGCATAGGGAAGAGAACAGAAAACGGACCAAAAATGGAGAAAATGGGCCAAAATGTGAAATCAACACGGCCCAAGAAGTCACCACACGGCTATGGCACACGGCTGTGCGACATGAAGATCACACGGTCCAGCCCTTGATAAGCACGACCAGGCCACACGGCCGTGCCACCTCAATAGTCCCGAACACGGTCTCTTATCGAAACCACATGGGCGTGGCACACGGGCGCGTTCTAGTCGTGAAGAAGAGGAATTTCACTCGGATTTGGATACTTAGGGGCTAAGAAAGCCATTCTAAACTCTATATAAAGACCCCAAGAGGCAACTCTAAAGATATACTCTTTCCTCCCAAGAAAGAGTGCCATATTTCTGTCAACACAAGGAGTGAAAGCAATGAATTACTCCAAGAGAAGCCGATTGATTCATCCCAGAAGCCAGAGTTCTACATTAAGACAAAGGATCTCCCTAAATTCCTTCAAGGGTTTTTTTGGGTTCTTATGTTTTGTTATCTTAATTCTTCTGAGATGTTTTCTTTCTTTATTATGAACTGAACCCCTTAAATACTTGAGGGGGATGAAACCTAAGATAGATCTTGTTATTATTTATTCTTGAATTATTTGATAAATACTTGAATTGTTCTTAATTATGTGTTCTTCATTCTTGATGTAATAATCCTAGGTGCTACTTCAAGAACTTGATGTGCTTAGGCAGAGGAGCAAAAGTCCCTGTTTTAAGTGTAGATCTACATAATTAAGCGGAGTTGCATGCAACCCTAGACATAGGGCGACATAAATCTGCCAGATTAGGGTCAAACCTAATAGGGGGATCCATAGATCGAAGTAATGCAACCTAGGGTGTTAATTAATAAAGAAACTTTAGTTAACAACCTAGGCCTAGTTGTTCTTATCCTCGAAAGAGGTATTAACATAAGTTAGGGATCTCTACGGATCAAGTCAAGTAAAGAAATCATCGAGTTCAAGAAATTAATAACAAGTGAAGTCTAGGTGGATTCTCCCTTAAGTATTGCTCTTATCAATCAGCTTTTCCCTAAAGTTTTCCCAAATTTACTTTTTGTGCACTTTTAGTTAGTTTTAGAATTAGTTTCAATCAATCCTCTTTTATTTTTAGGCTAGATAATAGAAAGGAAGTAAGTATTAGTACTTTTGGTTCCCTTAGGTATGATAACTCGGTCTTGCCGCTAAACTATACTATTGTTCGATAGGTGCGCTTACCTTTAATATCGTGATATTAGTTAGTTTTTGGTATGATCAGTTTTTATAAATTTTATTACTTAATATCGCGAGCATATCAAGTTTTTGGCGCCGTTGCCGGGGAACTGAAATATTAAGAAAACTCGATTTCTATTACTTTAGCCATTACTATATTTCTCCATTTTTAGTTTTTATTTATTTTTATTTTATTATTTTTCTTTTCTTTTATTCTATTTTTCTTTGCCTTTTCCTTTTAGGTATTTCTAGTTTATGACTAGAAGCAACCCAACAGGACCATTACTTTTTGATGAAGATTTAGAAGCAATAGTAAGCAGAAATCATAGAGAGATCAGACGAAGCCTACAGTATCCAGAACAAGATGAAGAACAAAGGCCAGAACCTACAGCAGAGATGGAAGCAAATCAAAATGTTCCACGACCTCCCGCAATAGTCGCACCACCCGCAAATCAAGAAGCAGCTCCTCGCACTATGTATGATTATGCTAAACCTAGTTTGGCTGGTACCCAAACTAGCATTCGTAGACCTACTATTACTGCTAATAATTTTGAATTAAAGCCTAACATTATTCAGATGATCCAGCAATTGGTGCAGTTTGATGGTTTACAGGATGAAGATCCAAATTCATACATAGCCAAATTTTTGGAACTTTATGATACCTTTAAAATAATTGGCGTTTCTGATGATGCCATTCGTTTAAGGCTATTTCCATTCTCTTTGAGAAACAAAGCCAAATAGTGGTTAAATTCTTTACCACGAGGCTCAATCACCACATGGGAACAAATGATCAAAAAATTTTTACTTAAATATTTTCCTCCAGCTAAAACAGCTAAATTACAAAACGATATCTCTTCTTTTGTACAGATGGATCTAGAGACACTTTACGATGCTTGGGAGAGATACAAAGATCTTTTGAGAAGATGCCCTCATCATGGCCTACCTTTATGGTTTCAAGTTCAAACCTTTCACAACGGTTTGAACCTTCAACAAGGCAAATGATCGATGCCGCCACAGGAGGAACAATTAATAACAAAACACCTGAAGCAGCTTATGAATTTATTGAAGAGATGTCACTGAATAATTATCAGTGGCAAGTCATGAGGACAAAGCCGACGAAAGCTGCAGGAGTTTATAATATTGATGCTGTCGCTATGCTTTCTAACCAAGTAGAACTTTTAAATAAAAAATTTGATAATTTTGTTGGTTCTACGCAGGCACAACCAGTGATGCTGTGTGATACAACTCCAGTAAATATGTTAAATCCAGATTTCTCATCCTATGGACATAGCATGGAAACTGAACAAGCCAACTATGTGGGTAACCATTCTAGACCTCAAAATAATCCTTATAGTAATACTTACAATGCAGGTTGGAGAAATCACCCCAATTTTTCATGGGGAGGACAAGAAAATCAAAGACAACAGCCTCCTCTAGGATTCCAACAGCTACCACCACAACAAGAGAAAAATCCGAATCTTGAAGAAATGTTCACCAAATTTATGGCTGCATTATAAACCCGTTTCCAAAACACGGAAACGGCACTAAAGAACCAGCAAGCATCAATTCAAGGGCCTGAGAATCAAATCGGTCAGCTTGCAAAATTAATTTTGAAAAGACCACAAGGTGGACTACCAAGTAATATTAAGCCAAATCCCAGAGAACATGTCAAAGCAATTACTCTAAGAGATGGGAAAGTCCTAGTCGAACTAGAAAAGAAATCTACTCTGGAATCTTCAGGAGACAAGGCAGAGGAATCCAAGGAAAACACTTAACCAACACTCAAGGAATACCAACCGCCCATTCTATATCCGGCAAAGTTGAAGAAAGACCGTATAGACGCCCAATTTGGTAAAGTTCTTGAACTTTTTAAACAATTACACATTAACTTACCTTTTGTTGAAGCAATTTCGTAGATGCCGAAGTACGCGGAGTTCCTTAAAGAACTTCTGACAAATAAAAGGAAGGTAGAAGAATTAGCCACAGTGGAACTCAACGAAGAATGCTCAGCTATTCTCCAGAATAAACTGCCGGCAAAACTAAAAGATCTAGGGAGTTTTACTATTCCTTGTTTAACTGGTAGTTTACTATTGAAAAAGCCTTAGCTGATTTAGGTGCTAGCATTAATCTCATGCCTTACAAAATGTTCAAGCAACTAGGTCTAGGGAACCAAAGCCCACTAGGATGAGTATTTAACTAGCTGATAGATTTGTTAAATATACTAGGGGAATCATAGAGGACGTGCTAGTCAAGGTAGATAAATTTATATTCCTTGTTGATTTTGTTGTGCTTGATATGGATGAGGATATCGAGGTACCTTTAATTTTGGGACGTCCATTCTTAGCCACTGCTAGAGCTGTTATTGGTGTAGGAGAAGGTAAATTAGTACTTAGAGTTGGTGAGGAAGAAGTCGTTTTTAAAATCTATGATGCTATGAAATTTTCTAAAGAACAGATTCCTGTTATTTTGTTGATATTATTGATTACTTTGTTCAAGATAAGTTTCAGGAACTTTCTATCGCAGATGCGTTGGAACTGTGTCTTATTCACGGTGAGGGAGAAGATGAAGTCACCACTGAAATTGAGGAAGTAAGAAAAGAGTTAGATTCTAATGAAATCATCAGAAGACACATAAGTTATGAGAATATAAAAATGAATGATGAGTTAAGACAAAAACCTTCCATTGATGAACCCCCTAAATTAGAGTTGAAGCAATTACCAGATCATTTAGAATATGCCTTTTTAGGGGAAGATTCAACTTTACCAGTCATTATCGCATCAGATTTGAGCATTGCAGAAAAAGAGGAACTACTCCATATGTTAAGGGAACACAAGCATGCTATAGCTTGGAAAATTTCAGATATTAAGGGAATTAATCTGTCCTTTTACACCCACAAAATTTTAATGGAAGATGAATACAAACCATCGGTGCAAGCTCAGAGATGATTGAATCCCAACATGAAGGAAGTCGTAAAAACCGAGGTAATTAAACTCCTAGATGTAGGTATTATTTATCCTATTTCTGACAGTTCTTGGGTAAGTCCTGTGCAGGTTGATCCTAAAAAAGGAGGCATGACTGTGGTATCTAATGACAAAAAAGAGGCAATACCTACAAGAACAGTCACCAGATACAGAGTTTGTATTGATTATAGTAAGCTGAATGACGCCACTCGAAAAGATCATTTTCCCTTACCTTTTATTGATCAGATGTTGGAAAGATTATCAGGTCACATGTATTATTGTTTCCTAGATGGCCTCTCTGGTTACTTCCAAATCCCGATAGCCCTAGAAGATTAGGAGAAAACGACATTTACATGCCCATAAGGTACGTTTGCTTATCGTAGAATGCCTTTTGGTTTATGTAATGCTCCTGCTACTTTTCAGCGATGCATGCTAGCTATCTTCGATGAATTTGTAGAAGATATCATGGAGGTATTTATGGATGATTTTTCAGTTTTCGATAATTCTTTCTAACTTTGTCTTAATAATCTAAAACGTGTTTTGATAAGATGTGAAGAGACAAATTTAGTGCTAAACTGGGAAAAATGCCACTTTATGGTTCAAAAGGGTATTGTTTTAGGACATAAAATTTCTAGTAAAGGGATAGAGGTAGATAAAGCAAAAATTGAAACCATTGAAAAATTACCTCCCCCTAATCCAGTTAAGGCTATAAAAAGCTTTTTAGGACATGCCGGTTTTTATCGTAGATTTATTAAAGATTTTTCTAAAATAGCTAAGCCTTTAACAAAGTTGCTGGAAAAAGACATGCTTTTCAACTTTGACCAAGAATGTTTAGACTCTTTTAACACTCTTAAAGAAAAGTTAGTCAATGCCCTGATTATGATTTCACCTGATTGGAATCTACCTTTTGAACTAATGTGCGATGCAAGTGATTTTGCAGTAGGTGCAGTTTTGGGACAACGAAGAGACAAACGCTTCCAATCAATCTATTATGCTAGTAGAACTTTGATAGCCGCTCAAGCAAATTATACTACCATAGAAAAATAATTACTAGCTGTTATTTTTCGCATTTGATAAATTCAGATCTTATTTGATTTTGTCAAAAGTCATTGTTTATACTGACCATTCTGCTCTTCGCTACCTCTTAACTAAACCTGATGCAAAACCTCGATTAATAAGATGGATTCTATTGTTATAGGAGTTTGATTTAGAAATAAAGGACAAGAAAGGAGCTGAAAACTTGGTAGCAGATCACCTTTCAAAATTAGAAAACACATAACCCAAGTACCTCGACAAAATAAACGATTTGTTCCCTGAAGAACAACTCCTATCCTTAACAGAAGCAACAGTTCCTTGGTTTGCTGATTTTTCAAATTATTTAGCAGTTAACATAACCCTAAAAGGGTTGACCCATCAGCAAAAGAAGCAATTCTTCGCTGATGTGAAAAACTACGTTTGGGAGGATCCTTTTCTTTTTCAAATTTGTGCAGATCAGGTTATTCGAAGATGCGTTACTGAAACAGAAGCATACCAAATTTTAAATCACTGCCATTCAGGACCCATAGGAGGAATCACAGTGGTGCTAGAACTGCTCATAAGGTACTTGAATCAGCCTTTTACTGGCCTACACTTTTCAAGGATGCCAACAGGTATGTGACCTCTTGTGATAAATGTCAGCGAACAGGTAATATTTCTCAGCATAATGAAATGCCTCAGAACTATATACTTTCATGTGAAATATTTGATGTATGGGGTATTGATTTCATGGGTCCATTCCCTACTTCATTTGGGAATAAGTACATCCTAGTAGCAGTAGATTATATATCAAAATGGCTGGAAGCCCAAGCCTTACCTACTAATGATGCTAGAATGGTAGTATGATTTTTCAAGAAACTTTTCTCTCGATTTGGAACACCTAGGATAATTATTAGTGACAGGGGCACACATTTTTGCAATGCCCAGTTTGAAAAAGTCTTGAAAAGGTATGGAGTACACCATAGAACAGCTATCCCTTATCACCCACAAACCAGTGGCCATGTCAAAGTGACAAATAGGGAACTCAAACGCATCCTAGAGAAAACAATAGAAACAAATAGAAAGGATTGGTCAAGAAAAATAGACGATGCTTTATGGGCCTATAGAACTGCTTTTAAAACACCCATAGGTACATCACCTTATAAGCTTGTCTATGGAAAAAGTTGTCATTTGCCATTTGAACTTGAACATAAACCATTTTAGGCTATCAAATTTTTAAACCTTCATTTTAAGCTTGCAGGGGAGAAGCGATTAATGTAGTTAAATGAACTCGATGAATGGCGTTGCAATGCCTACGAGAGCTTACGACTATATAAGGAAGCCATGAAGCGACGTCATGACAAAAGACTGAAACAACCTAAACAGTTCAAAGCAGGTGATCTTGTCTTACTCTACAACTCGAGGCTGAAACTATTTCCTGGAAAACTCAAGTCAAGGTGGTCAGGTCCATTCACTATTCAAACTGTCTTTCCATATGGCACAATTGAGGTAACTCACCCCAACTACGGTACGCTCAAGGTAAACGGACACAGGCTTAAACACTACAGAAGTGAGAATTTTAAAGATTATAGGGAGGGGCTTTAGCTCCACGAAATCCTTTCGTGATACATCCCGGTAGAGTCGAGCTTAGACTCTAAATAAGCACTTCTCGGGAGGCAACCCGAGCACTAACTTAGTAACTTTTCCTTTCTTTGAATTTTAAGTATTATGCATCAACTAACCCTTTTTTTTTGCAGACATTTAGGACCACACGGTCAGTCCCACGGGCGTGCCCCAGGCCGTGTGAACACTTCAAAGAGAGAAACAGTCATGTACCAAGGCCGTGTATAAACAGAGCAAAAATTTTCCCCAAAACACGTGCCACTGATAAATACCTACGGCCGTGCGATATGGCCATGGCAACCTTTCGACTTCAACATGGGCTACCAACAACACCCCACAGCCATGCGACATGGCTGTGGCAACCCTGCAGTATCAATACGGGCTTGCACAAATCCCCACGCCCGTGTCCCCAGCCCGTGGAAGACACTGTCAAATTTCACACGGCCGTGGAACATGTCACACGACTGTGTGAAACACGGACATTATCGCACACAGCCATGTATACCATCATACGACTGTGTGAGTAACGAAGAACCGATCTCCCACGGCCGTGTAAAACATTCCCACGGGCGTGTACTTCGAACCAGGCACACCAAAACCCTCAGATTTTGAAAGACACAGGCAAAACACGACTTACACGGGCGTGTGACATGCCCGTGTGACCCAAAACCTATAAATAAGCAGTCACTATTCATTCTCTTCTCCACTCAAAACCCTAAAATCCTCCCTCCCCAGCCACCATCAATGCCGCTACCGACCTTAAAACCACTACCACGCTCGTCCATAGCCGACCCACACCCGTGTAAACCTGACCCACGACCGTGCAACCTTATATTCGGTTCTATTTTCTCATTTTTCTCATTTATTGTTAGTTATATTTCATTTTTTTTATCTATCTAGTTAAATTTTACTTTATTCTAATTGTAAATTCAAGCATGAAATCAATTATATTAAGATGAATAATCTAGAATAGTATAGAATATATTAGGATTGCATGCCATTTAAATTCATTTTTTGTATGCCATTTAAATTCACATTTGCTTTCCATTTTTCTTATAAATTTAGTATAAATACATACCCATATTTCTTAGTTTTGTTACAAATTTCAAAATGATTAATTTCTACTATTCAGGTTGATCTTTATTTTATGTTTTCTTAGGAACATTGTCATCCTAATCTACATTTTAATTATTATCTATCTAGTTTAATTTCAATCTTTAGGACTAATGCTTGTTATTTTATTTCAGATACTATGTCATCATCACGCGGTAGGAAATCTGCCATCCCAATCTCCAAGAAACGTAAAGGGCCAGGGAGTTCATCATCGAGGCCCACCTCCGAGGTTCGACACCCATTCATCACGTTTTCCCAAGCCTTGCAGGAGGAACATTATCAACTACTCCAAGCCCGCCCTATATCCACGGGTCGCTGCATAGATTGGGGCGACCTCGAGTAGATACATCTAGTAGACGACATCCGGGCCGTATTAATGACAGAGCTATGGGAGCAGTTCTTCCAAATTATCGAGCCCACCTACTTGGAACTCACTTTAGAGTTCTGCTCCACCTTCCACCTCCAGAATGTGATGACTAGATTTGATGATCCAGGGATAGTCCAGTTCCGTTTGGGAGGTCTCGTGCGACATCTCAGCGTGCCAGAGTTCGGCTCAGCACTTGGGCTTTACATAGAGCAATTTATGGCGGACGAGGACTTCCCTAACCTTTCCCGTCGCATCCCTATCTGGCCCATCGACTGTTGGAACGAAATTGCCTCGGGGCATTAGACATATAACCCCAGTGTCAACAAGGCAACCGCCCTCGTTCCCTCTCTGAGGTACATTCATGCTCTCCTTGCTCACACTCTGACAGGCAGATGGGAGAGCACAGGCGCCGTCAACACTCACGACGTCTACTTTCTATGGTGCATGGCGAACGGACACATCATCGACTTGGCATACTTTATCGCGCACGCCATGCAGCATCAGACGGAGAGGCACCACAGAGGCATCTTATCCATAGGGACCTACATTACATGCTTGGCCCGTTACTTCGGGCTTCTCAACAGTTCAGCCTAGACATCCTCTTACACACTCATCGGTCAGATGTCTCCTCAAGGCATCTAGACTATGCTACACATGAGGATGATCGAGCATAGGCCAGGAGGCAGCCACTTTCAGTTTCGCCTCATCCAGGACGACGAGGACCCATAGGACATTCCAGACGATGTCCCACCATAGGAGGAGATGTACCAGCAGCTACGCCACCACCTCGCCACCCATCTCGCGCGACAGCCTCCTATGCTAACCTATCTAAGTGCTTCTCTTAGTTTGAGCAGCAATGCTTTCGGTGCCTCGATTATATCAACGCCACCTTCAAGAAGATATGCTAGCACCTCCGCTTCATTCCACCGCCGCGTGATCCATCTAACGATTAGAGACTCCTATTCCTCCTAACTTTATTTTCCTTTTTCTTTTTCTTTTTTTACTTTATTATATCTTTTTCATTATTTGAATATTAGTATTTTTAGGACTTAGTTTTTTATTTTCCTTTTATTCTTTTTCTATTTTTCATATCGGCTACTCCCTAATGAGTAATCTCTCTTAATCCAAATTTCCCACGACTAATAAATACTTTCGCAGTTTCAAAGGAGCTTTATAGCTCAAATCTCTACGAAAAAGGAACACCTTGCCATAACTGCCAACTCTTCCAATCTCCGCCTCACTAATCCATCCAAAGCAGGGAGTTTCATACCCTTTCCCTTATCTTTTGATCTTATGCTTCTATTGTTACAAATGTTTTCTTTTTACATTGAGGGCAATGTACATCTTAAGTGTTGGGGGGAACTTACTTTAAATCTTTATACTATATATGAAAACCTTGAAATCTAATGCATGGTTCTCAATTACATTATCTTTAATCTCCTATTAAGAATATATTTTGATTAATTTATGATTTTTATTGATATGTGAGAATTAAGACATAGGTGCTTGTACTCTGATTATTCAAACTTTAAAACACTAGGGAATCAAGCATGATAAGTTGAAATTTTTGAGAACCCTATTTTTTTCATAAGTTCTTTTCCTTAATTCTAAGTGTTATCTTGAGATTTGAAATTCGCAGGATTGACATCAAAAGCCATAATTCTGGTGAGATTTTTGAGCCTTTTGAGCATACATTCTTTCGTGCTCACTTTTATTATTACTTTGAGTGAGTCAACACTGATTTGTTATTCTAGAACTTGCTTTGATTATACATGTCAAGACCACATCATTGATTTGATACACTGAAATGATAAAGGCACCTAGGATTTAACCTACTTACTCCACAAAAGCCTACCTCCATAAATTAACCCCTAGTGAACCCCATTGAGCCTAACAACCTTTTCTTTAACTTACTCTAATATTAACCTATAACCCATTTTTGTTGAATTCCATTCAATTACTTTGGCCCCTATTTTTGTCGAGATTTGAGTTGAACTTATTATCTAGCTTTATTCTCTTTTCGATATTGTAAAGTTGTAAAATTTCAATTTAATGTATTTTACTTGAATTGTTCATTAAAAAAAATAAAAATAATGTTTAGTTGTAATCTGTAATAGTTTAAATCATTTTTGCATATTTCTATTTTAAGGCTACCAAGGCGGAAATGATGTTATCATAAGAATTAGCTCAAGAAATATGTTCCAGTGATAGAAATTTTTCTACTTAGTTAATTTTTCAATTCAATCTCGATTCTAACCCTCTTTTGCAGCCTGTGACAACACCCCTAACCAAGCCCCATTACAACCATTGAAAGACCTTTTGATCGATTTATCATATCAATCTACAGTGGTGGAGATCTGATTTTCTAGCAAGCCTATGGTAATAACTTTTCAAGTTGACTAGAGAATGCTTAATTTTTGAACCCTAAACACTTCGAGTGGATAGAGTGAATCCTTAGCGAGGATGTCAACCCCTGTTAATTAAGATGGAAAGATAATTACTTAGGAGAAAAGAGAAAACTTATGTTTCAATAATAAAATTCTCAACTTCGAGTGATTGAGTCTTTAATGTACTTTCGATTGAATCTTCATTGTATGATTACTTGTGGATTAGTTTGAAATATTATTGATAAAAATTGTAAGTTGAGAAGAATGATTCTTAATCAGGGATTGAGATTTTGCTTGAGGACAAGCAAAGGCTTAAGTGTGGGGGTATTTGATAAACGATAAATTATACATATTTTTACCTCATGTTCAGCCTATATTTTGGATGGATTATCATTAATTTTGTGAGAATTGGTGCTCTTAATCTTTCTTTTTCATATCTTATACTTAGGAGAGCATAAGGAAGAGAAAAGAACGGAAAACGGACCAAAAACGGAGAAAATTTGCCAAAAATGTGAAATCAACATGGCCCAAGAAGTTACCACACGGCTGTGGCACACGGTTGTGCCACATGAAGATCACACAGTCTAGCCCCCGACAAGCACGGCTAGGCCACATGGTCGTGCCACCTCAACAGTCCCGAATACGGTCTCTTGTCGAAACCACACGGGCGTGGTACACGGGCGTGTTCTAGTCATGAGGAAGAGGAATTTCACTTGGATTTGGATACTTAGGGGCTAAGAAAGCCATTCTAAACTATATATAAAGACCCCAAGAGGCAACTCTAAAGATATACTCTTTCCTCCCAAGAAAGAGTGCCATATTTCTGCCAACACAAGGAGCGAAAGCAAGGAATTACTCCAAGGGAAGCCGATTGATTCATCCCAGAAGCCAGAGTTCTACATCAAGACAGAGGATCTCCCTAAATTCCTTTAAGGGTTTTTTTAGGTTCTTATGTTTTGTTATCTTAATTCTTCTGAGATGTTTTCTTTCTTTATTATGAACTAAACCCCTCAAATACTTGAGGGGGATGAAACCTAAGACATATCTTATTATTATTTATTCTTGAATTATTTGATAAATACTTGAATTGTTCTTAATTATGTGTTCTTCATTCTTGATGTAATAATTCTAGGTATTACTTCAAGAACCTAATGTGCTTAGGCAGAGGAGCAAAAGTCCCTGTTTTAAGAGTAGATCTACATAATTAAGTGGAGTTGCATGCAACCCTAGATATAGGGCGACATAAATCTACCGGATTAGGGTCAAACCTAATAGGGGATCCATAGATCGAATTAACGCAACCTAGGGTGTTAATTAATAAAGAAACTTTAGTAAACAACCTAGGCCTAGTTGTTCTTATCCTCGAAAGAGGTATTAACATAAGTTAGGGATCTCTACAGATCAAGTCAAGTAAAGAAATCATCTAGTTCAAGAAATTAATAACAAGTGAAGTCTAGATGGATTCTCCCTTAAGTATTGCTCTTATCAATAAGCTTCTCCCTAAAGTTTTCCCCAATTTACTTTTTGTGCACTTTTAGTTAGTTTTAGAATTAGTTTCAATCAATCCTCTTTTATTTTTAGGCTAGATAATAGAAAGGAAGTAAGTATTAGTTCTTTTGGTTCCCTTGGGTACGATAACTCGGTCTTGCCGCTAAACTATACTACTGTTTGATAGGTGCACTTGCCTTTAAGATCGTGATATTAGTTAGTTTTTGGTGTGATCAGTTTTTATAAATTTCATTACTTAATATCGCGAGCATATCAGCTCAATTTTGGAACCCCGCTTACAGTTGTTTCACTTTTAGGGAGGTGGACTTGGTGCCCGTTGTAGAGGAATATACAACCTTGTTGTGTTGTCCAAAGGTCTAGGTCAATAAGGTCTATACTAGGGCTACTAATGTCCCAACTTTTGGGAAGAAGTTAATAAATATCACTGAAATGAGTGAGCAGTAGGTTACAGCCCAAATTCAGTAAAAATGTGATGGGAAAATGCATTCCTTGGGTCAATTTGAAAGACTTGATCCTGGCACACCCTGATGTAAAGAAGAGAGTTTACGTCTTTGCCCTGAGCATTTATGGATTGGTAATTTTCCATAAAGCTTTAAGGCATATAGATGAAGCAGTCACTAACTTATTTGATCGTCTGGACAAATGAGTCATGCCGGTCCTTGCAATTCTAGCTGAGATATTTCGATCTTTAAGCGCATGCCGGAGGGTAGGTGAAGGTAGATTCATTGGATGGGTGCAATTATTGTTGGTTTGGTTTCATGGTCATTCTTGGAAGGTGGACAAAGTTTCTTACCAAGTGTTCTCTGAGAATTATTCCCTATTAAATGAGGTAGCAGCTATGCCAAGGAGGGACAATATATCGGAAGAAAAGTGGATGGCAATTCTCCAAGACCTCTAAGAGGAAGATGTTGAGTGGAGAGCTCCACGGATGGTTCCTAACGAGATCCTTTATCAATGTGGGAGTTTTGACTGGGTTCCTTTGCTTGGAATATGGGGAGCCATTGGATATTGTCCTTTGCTTATATTAAGGCAGTACAAACCAAGGCAGTTTATACCGACGACGCACAGGTTAGCTTAATACGAGTTCTCATATAAGGGGAAAATTATAAGAAAAAGGTTCGAGAGATTTCTAATGCTTGAAAGTAGACTCGCCGGATGAAGAGATTGGCTATAGGTTCAATGACAACTCCTGAGTATAATGGGTGGTTGAGTAAAACAATCCATGATAACATCCCTGGGCTAAATTTAGAGGGCGTTCGATCAATGGAGGAATATTTGCAAGTGGTCCCATCAGAGTTAGAAATTATAAAACAAGATTTCGAAAGGAGGAATGCTGAACTCGGAAAAAGAATAAAGCAATTGGAAGAAGAAAAATGCACTTGAGATTAGATGTGGATGTTCAGAAGTCAGAGGATAGGAAATTAAGAAAAGGAAAGAATAAGGCCGAGGAAGATCTGGGTAGTTTAAAGACCGATTATAAGAAGCTACGTCTATTGATGAGAACTGGTAGGTTGGGGAAAACTTTAAAGCAGTGGCGACAAGAGATCCAGGAGGAAAAGACTAAGGCTGAACAATAGGAGAGGAAATTTCAAGAAGCTCAAGCACGAAATGAGGCCTTAGAAAAGAAATTGTTAGAAAGTCGAGATGGAAGAGATGAATTAAAAGCTAGGATGGATGAGCTTGAAAAGTCTCTTTATCAGTATCAAAATCGTAATTCCATGATGCAGTTGAAAGCAAGCTTAAGCAAAATTGAGAAAATGAATGAGAAAATAGAAGAATTAGAGACGACATTTCAGAGCTGTGAAATCCGGATTGAATTTCTTAAAGCAAATGAAGAGAGTTTGAAGGAACAGCTTCACTATTCTTAGAGTCAACTTAGAAACAGAGACTACATTATGGGAGCAGTTGTAGCTCAGATTCAAGAGGTAGCTGATCACTTACAGATGTTAGCGGTGCAGGCTGATGTACTAAGTGTGAAGTATGAGCTAGAATCAGATTGAGGGCAAGAGCTAGCTTCACTACTTAGGAAAATTAAAACTTTGAGCATTAGGGCAAAGCCTTATTTGTAACTCAATTTATGTAAAGAATTTTGTTTTCTAGTAAAGTTTTCTAAATGAAATTGAATTAGAATTGACTCATTTTTCCATTCATGCATTTGCATTACATTACATTACATCATATGCATTAAAGTCTACTAAAAGACCCTAATTAATTAAAATTATTTTAGTTAATCTGGAAACTGACAAAAACTTACGTTGTTACGGTACTCGAGCAAAAATAAAAAACATGGACTAGAGATTGGAAAGGCTTGAGCAACTCCAAAAAGAGACGCAAGATTCAACTACAATTGCAAATGCAAGAGCAACTAGCTAAGATCCAACAAGACATGATGGACAAAATGATAGAGTCTCAAAGAAATATGATGACTCAGATAACTCAGCTGCTGAATGGGGTGATGGATAAAGGAAAAAGCCCCATGGTCAATGCTGGGGAGGATAATGAGTACCCTCAATATCCTACTGGTTTTACTCCAACACATGTACAGACACAACCTGAGGTGTACCCGCAAAGAGCATCCGTCACGATCAGACCTCAACAATTTCATGCTGGTGTTTTGGTACAAATAAACTTCTAAGCTGGATCAGGCTCTAACCCAGAGGATAATCTAGCTAATCCTGCTATCCCCAATCTGGATGAAGTGGCAGAAAATGAAAGGGCAAGAAATGAATTGCCAAAGAAGTTAGAAGACCGATGTAAATAGCTGGAGGAAAAATTTAGGGCAATAAAAAATGCTGATACTCATCGGGAAATTAATGCTAAGGATTTGAGTTTGATTTCGGATCTGGTACTTCCCTACAAATTCAAAATGCCAGAATTCGAGAAGTATAATCGGACTAGTTGCCCTGAAGCTCATATTACCATGTTCTGTAGAAGAATGATTGGGTATGTTAATAACGATCAGCTACTGATCCATTGCTTCCAAGACAGTTTGGTGCGGACAACATCCAAATGGTACAATTAGCTAGCCGTACCAGGATTAGTTCGTGGAAGGACCTAGCACAAGCGTTTATGAAGCAGTATAGTGATGTGACAGTGATGAGTGATATTTATGATGGTCAAACTTATAAAACTAAACGATTATCACAATAAAGGCAATCGCACCTATTAAACAGTAGTGTAGCTTATGGGAAGACCGGGATGTCGAACCTACAGGGACTAAAAGTACTAGTACTAACTTTGTTTTTATTATCTAGCCTAAAGATAAAGGGGATTTGTCTTAAACTAATTAAACTAAACTAATTAACTAAGAACACGACAGAGAGTAAATTGGGGAAAATCATTTTAGGAAAACTGATTGATTAAGACAATACCCAAGGAAAAATCCACCTAGACTTCACTTGTTATTTGACTCTGAACTAGATGATTTATTCACTTGACTTGATCCATAGAAATCCCTAAATCATGTTAATATCTCTTTCAAGACTAAGAACAACTAACCCTTGGTTGATTAATTGAAATTTCTTTCTAATTAAAACCCCCAATGTTGCATTAACTAGATCTATGGATTGTCTTATTAGATTTGACTCTAACCTGGCAGATTTTCATCATCCTATGTCTAGAATTGCAATCAACTCCACTTAATTTTGTTGAATGTACTCTTAAACAGGGACTTTTGCTCCATTGAATAAATACATTCGACTTGAATTAATATCCTGAAATATTAACACAAGAATTAATAACACAATTAAGAACAAATTCAAGTATTTATCATATAATTCATATAATAATAACAAGATCCATCTTAGGTTTCATCCCCTCAGGTATTTAAGGGATTTAGTTCATAATTATAAAAGTAAACATCTCAAAATAGGGAAAACAACAAAACATAAAGAACCCAAAAACTTCGAGAGAAATTGAAGGGAGATCTTCAGTCTTGAGGTAAATCCTTGCTTTTGAGATGAATCAATCAGCGTTCTTTGAGCAATTCTTTACTTTCTACTCTGTGTGTCCCCTTGTTCCTCCCCTTGGGTCTTTTTATAAGCTTTTGAACACTTTTCTTAACCCAAAATACCTCAAAATTAGCCTTTTCCATGTGAAACTAAAATAGGTCTTCAATAGGGACACGCCCGTGTGCAGTTGCTTAGGCCGTGTTCGATCCTGTGTATCATACACAGGCGTGTGGGCTACCTGTGTGCGAGGTCTAGGCCATGTTGATTATTGGGTTTGGCCTATTTTGTCATTTTTTTGGCCCATTCTGTGCTCTTTTCTCTTCCTTATGCTTACCTAAGTATAAAACATGAAATCAAAGGATTAGGAGCATCATATTCCTCAATTCTAATGATAAATTATCCATAAATGTGTCAAGCATGGGGTAAAAAATATGTATATATTATGGTTTACCAAGCAGACATGACTCTTGATAGAATCACCTTGTAGAACATGGAAAAGAAGCCGAATGAAAGTTTTAGACAAGATGTGCAGAGATGGAGAGAAGTTGCCATATAGTTTCAGCCGCCGCTTTTAGAAAAAGAAACCACGATGCTCTTTATCAATACTTTAAAGGCCCCGTTCATTGCTTACATGCTGGGAAGCACCACAAAAAGCTTCTCAAACATGGTTATGACTGGAGATATGATTGAGAATGCAATAAGAAGCGAAAGGATAGAGGTAGAGGAGAATACCAAAAGGTCAGCCCCGTAGAAAAAGAAAAATGATGTGCACAATACAAACATGAGGTACTCAAAATCGTTTATTGTTAATCAGCCAAGAACAGTGACTACTGGGCATCAGGGTTCGTTAAGACAAGAATCTGGCACAAAGTAAAACACTAAGAAGCTTCAATTTACGTCAATCCTAATGTCGTATAAGGAGTTATATCAAAGTTTATTTAATGCGCATATGGTGGCCCCTTTTTACTTAAAGCCATTACAGCCCTCATACCTTAAATGGTACATGCAAACGCTCAATGTGACTACCATGCAGGAATTCCAGGGCATTCAATAGAAAATTGCACTGCCTTTAAAAAAGTAGTTGAAAGACTTATTAAAATGGGCATTGTGAAATTTGACGATACACCGAGTACAGAGAATCCACTACCCAATCATACTAATAATGTGGTAAATGTGATAGATATAAATGTGGGAAGAAAAATCAAGACAGATATTGCAGAAGTAAAAACTCCTTTGAGATGGGTCTGGAAAGAAATGGTAAAAAGGGGGTTAATCGTTTTGAATTTAGAAGGGAGTTGCGAAAAGAGGAACTACTGTGAGTTCCATCATGAAGAGGGTCACAAGATTTAAGAATATGCAAATTCAGAGTCTCAATGCAAGGCTTGATAGACAACAAAGAGATGGAGTTTTGTGAAGAAGTTGAGGAAGAAAGGAATATATGCACATCAGAAGGAAGATCAACAATGAAGGGCCCAAGAGTCAATTATCTGGTGGTTATCATTTCAAGACCTAAAAATAATGAAGCTGGAGTACAGATGACACCAAAGATCATAATTCAGAAACCTGCAGTCTTCTCTTATAAAGATAGTAAGAAGGTCCCTTGGAATTATGATTGCAACGTGACAATACCGGGAAAGGAGAACTCAGCTAGCATTTTAAAAGAGGATCAAGATGTAGGTCTCATACACGTAGTGGGAGACGTTACGATTTGATAAATGCCCCGAACAGAACCCGTAAAAGGAAAAACCCTGATAGTGGAGCAAAAGAAGGGAAAAGCAGTTGAATATGAGCCACCTGTTAATGAGCCAGTAAAAGAGGAGGAAGCTAAGGAATTCTTGAAGTTCCTAAAACATAGTGAGTATAGTATTGTGGAACAGTTGCATAAACAACCAGCTCACATATCTATACTAGCTTTACTCTTGAATTTGGAGGAACACCGAAGTGCATTGATGAAAGTGTTAAATGAGACGTACGTGACCAATGATATCTCTGTCAATAAATTGGATCGGCTGGTTAATAACATAAGTGTTGATAACTTTATCTTTTTCAATGACGATGAAATACCACCAGGAGGAATGGGATCCACTAAAGCCCTGCACATAACCACCAGATACAAAGGGTACACATTGACAGGAGTCTTAATAGACAATGGGTCGGCACTGAATGTATTACCCTTGTCTACATTAAATAGATTACATGTGGATAGCTCACACAGGAAGGGATGTCAGAATATAGTGCAGGCATTCGATGGCACAGAAAGAAGGGTCATGGGGACTTCTTAGTGATGGATATTAAACCCTCCTACAACTGCTTGCTACAGAGACCTGGGATACATTCGGCAGTGGCAGTGCCTTTATTGCTACATCAGAAGTTAAAGCTAGTATTAGAAAGTCGGCTGGTGATGATAAACGCTGAAGAAGATATTATTGCAGCTGTAACCAGTGACATGCCATATTTAGAGACAAATGATGAAGCAATCGAATGTTCTTTTCGGTCTTTGGAGTTTGTAAATGCAGCATTCATCACTGAAGAAAGCAAGATTCTGGCGTCGAAAATATCCAAAACTACAAGGATGGGTCTACAGTTGATGGTAAGGAGGGGAGTTTTACCAAGAAAGGGACTTAGGAGACATCTTTAGGGAAAAGTTAAGGTTCCAATGCTGAAGGACAAACATGACCGCTTTGGTTGAGGGTTCAAGCCAAATGCGAGACAAAGAAAGAATGAGTTGATAAAAGGTAGGAAAGAAGAAGGGCACGTTTGAGTGGTGAAGAAATCAAGTGGGAACCTATGATAATTCCTCACATATCCAAGACTTTCGTATCGAGAGGGATTATTCATCCCACGCGAAGGACGCTAAAGAAAGAAAACATTGAAGAAATGTTGGGAAATGTTCACATCAATGCCATATTTGAAGAAGCAACTAAAGAAGGGACCTTGTCAGATATCCGCCCTTATGAACCTAGGAGTGTTTTGGACAACTGGACTACAAAAGAAATTCCTAAAGTATTTAGAGCTTACTCAGAGTAATGTTCAAAACACACTTGTTGCTTTAAGCCTAGAAGCAATAAGAATTCTTTTGTGAAATAGGCTCATGTACAAACATCATTATTTCAATGAAGTACATCTTTGTTATCATTTTGAGCAAATATTCTTTTATTCTTGCCATACAAGTAATTATTTTATTCTTTCTGTATGAGTAATTATCTTAGTCCTTTTGGACTTTCTTCCAAATCATTCTTTCATTTCATTCATAATCATACCATACAGATAATAATTCTTAAATTCATTCATTCTTTGTATATTTTTGTACCTACAATAGGTTCCTGGATATCAATAACATGAGCGACGCTGTTATTAACTCAGAATCGCCTTTTGAGCAAGACATGTGTTTAGCGGGATCCCAGGACTTTGAAGATGACAGAGATTATGACTTATCTTCGGACTTGTTAAGGATGATAGAATAAGAAGAAAAACAAATTCTACCTCATAAGGAGACAGTGGACATGGTAGCCTTGGAAGAAGGAAAAGTAGTAAAAATTAGAACGTGTATAACGGAAGTAACAAAGCGAGACCTTATTAGGTTACTTCAAGAATTTAAAGATGTCTTCGCATGGTCATACCAAGATATGCCTAGGTTAAGCACCGATATTGTAGTACACCGCCTTCCCATAAAAGAGAATTGCAAGCTAGTTTAGCAAAAACTTCAGAGAATGAAGCCTGATATTGTGCTAAAAATAAAAAAAAAGGAGGTCAAAAAGCAGTTCGATACTGGATTGCTACGGGTGGTCAAATACTCAGAATGGGTAGCCAACATCGTGGCAGTCCCTAAAAAGGATGGAAAGGTGCAAATGTGTGTAGATTATAGAGACTTAAATAAGGCTAGCCCGAAGGTTAATTTCCCCTTGCCTCATATTGATACTCTGGTGGATAATATGACAGCCTGCTCACTATTTTCCTTCATGCATGGTTTCTCAGGATATAATCAGATAAAGATGCATCCTGAAGATATGGAAAAAAATTACCTTCATAACTTTGTGGGGTACGTTCTATTATAAGGTGATGCCATTTGGGCTGAAAAATGCAGTTGCGACATATCAAAGGGCTATAGTGACCATGTTTCATGATATGATACACAAAGAAATTGAAGTTTATGTTGATGATATGATCGCAAAATCCCAAACAGAAAAGGAACACATCCAAGTTTTGAGCTAAATCTGGAAAATTGTTGGGCTTTTGAAAAACCGTTATTTATACATATTTTTACCCCATGCTTAACATAATTTTGGATGAATTATCCCTTGAATTATGGAATTTGATGCTCCTAATCCTTTAAATTCATGTTTTATACTTAGGTGAGCATAAGAGAGTGAAAAGAATGAGAAATAGGCCAAAAACGGAGAAAATGGGTCAAAGTAAGAAATTAACACGGCCTGGAGTTCATGACACGGGTAAACCACATGCCCGTGCCAAATTAGCAGGCTTGAACAAGGCCTGGGCCCAAGTTACACGGGTGTGTCCCTGTCATGACCTATTTGAATTTCACGGGGAAGGAGCTGCTTAGGGGCTAAGAAAGACATTCCAAACTCTATATAAAGACCCTAGTAGGCGACTATAAGGGTGTACAGTATAGTGCCGCCGACACGAAGGGTAGAAGGCAAAGAATTACTCGAAGAAAGCCGATTGATCCATCTCAGAAGCCATGATCTACATTAAGATTGAAGATTTCCCTTCAATCCTTTCAGGAGTTTTGGGTTTTCTTTATGTTTTGTTGTTTTCTTTACTTTGAGATGTATTCTTTTATAGACATGAACTAAATTCCCAAATACCTGAGGGGGATGAAACCTAAGACTAATCTTGTTATTGTTATCTGAACTATATGATAAATATTCGATTTATTCTTAATTGTGTTTTTAATTGTTGAGTTGATATTTCAGGATATTAATTCCAGTCAAATGTGCTTATTCAGAGGAGAAAAAATCCCTATTTAAGAGTGGATCTAACACGATTAAGCGGAGTTGATCGCAGCATAGACATAGGACGACGAAAATCTATCAGATTAGAGTCAAATCTAATAGGGGGATCCATAGATCGAGTTAATGCAAAACTAGGGGTTTTAATTAGAAAGAAATTTCAATTAATCAACTCAGGGTTAGTTGTTCTTATTCTCGACAGAGATATTAACATAATTTAGGGATCTCTACGGATCAAGTCGAATGAAGAAATCGTCTAGTTCAGAGTTAAATAACGAGTAAAGTCTAGGTGGATTCTTCCTTGGGTATTGGCTATATCATTCAGTTTTCCCAAAGTAATTCCCCAATTTACTCATTGTCGTGTCCTTAGTTTAGTTTAGAATTAATTAGTTTAAACAAAACCTCCTTTATTTTTAGGCTAGATAATAGGAAGAAAGTTATTACTAGTACTTTTAGTTCTATGGATTTGATATTCCAGTCTTGCCACTAACTATACTACTATTTGATAGGTGCGCTTACCTTCCATCGTGATAATAGTTAGTTCTAGGTACGATCATATGGACAATACTCAAGGGAGAATCCACCTAGACTTCACTTGTTATTATTTTCTTGAACTATATGATTTCTTTACTTGACTTGATCTGTAGAGATCCCTAACTTATGCTAAACCCTCCGTTGAGGCGTAGAGCAACTAGGCCTAAGTTGTTAATTAAAGTTCCTTTATTAATTAACTCCCTAGGTTGCATTAATTCGATCTATGGCTCCCCATATTAGGTTTGACCCTAATCTGGCAGATTTATGTTGCCCTATGTCTAGGGTTGCATGCAACTCCGCTTAATTATGGTAGATCTACTCTTATCACATGGACTTTTGCTCCTCTACTCTAAGCACATCTAATTCTTAAATTAATACCTAGGATTATTAAATCAAGAATGAAGAATGCATAATTAAGAACAATTCAAGTATTTATCAAATAAATCAAGAATAAATAACAAGATCTGTCTTAGGTTTCATCCCCTTCAAGTATTTGAGGGGTTTAGTTCATAATAAAGAAGGAAAACATCTCAGAAGATATAAAATAACAAAACATAAAAGAAACCAAAAACCCCTAAAGGAATTTAGGGAGATCCTCTATGTTGCTACAGAATTCCGGCCTCTGAGATGAATTAATTGGCTTTCTCCCTTGGAGTAATCCCTTGCTTCTACCCTTAGTGTGGCAGAAAAATGAGAAGAAAAATATCTAAAAACATGTGTTTATGCTTCTGTCTCATGAGGTCTTTATATAGAGAGCTTATGGGGAGCCTTTCTTAGCCTCTAAGCATCCCAATTCGAGTGAAATTCCCCTTCCTCACGACTAGAACATGCCCTTGTGCCACGCCCGTGTAACTTCGACAGAGGCCGTGTGCTTTTATCGGTGGAGGCACGGCCGTGTGACCTGGCCGTACTTATCGGGGGCTTGACCGTGTGATCTTCATGTGGCATAATTCATATTATTTACAATTAATTTCTCTTATGATCACATTAGGTTTGAGAATGTCACTTACTCAATAGCCGTGTGGCACAGCCGTGTAGCATTTCTTTGCCCGTGTTGTTCGCACATTTTGGCCTATTTTTCATCGTTTTTGGCCCGTTTTCCGTTCTTTCTTCTTCCCTATGCTCTCCTGAGTATAAGATATAAAAAGGAAGGATTAAGAGCACCAATTCTAACAAAATTGATAAGAATCCATCCAAAATATAGGCTAAACATAAGGTAAAAATATGTATAATTTAGTGTTTATCAAATACCTCCACACTTAAGCCTTTGCTTGTCCTCAAGCAAAATCTCAACCCCTAAAAAAAATCATTCTTCTTAACCTATAATCTTTATCAATAATGTTTCAAACTAATCCATAGGTAATCATACAATGAAAAATTCAATCAGAAGAACATTAAAGATTCAATTACTCTAAGTTGAGAATTTTATCATTGAAAACATAAGTCTTCCTTCCTTCTAAGTAGTTATCTCTCTATCTTAATTAACAGGAGTTGACATCCTCACTAGAGGTTCACTCTATTCACTCGAAGTGTTTAGGGTTCAAAATTTTAAGCACTCTTTAGTCAACTTGAAAAGTTATTACCATAAGCTTGCACAAAAATCAAATCTCCACCACTATAGTTTTATATGATATATCGATCAAGAGGTCTTTTCATGGTTGTAACGGGGCTTGGTTAGGGGTATTGTCACAGGCTACAAAAAGAGGGTTAGAATCGAGATTGAACTGAAAAAATTATCTTGCTAGAAAAATCTCTATCACTGGAACAAATTTTCAAAGCTTAATAACATCATTTTGGTAGCCTTAAGAGAGAAATATGCAAAAACTTAATTTGAACTATTACATATTACAACTGAATTTGACTGTATGTACATATTTTTTTTATTTGAGAACAATTCAAGTAATACAATAAATTGAGTAAGGATTTACACACTTGAAAAGAGAATAAAGCTTAGATAGTAAATTCAACTCAAATCTCGACAAAAATAGGGATCAAAAGTAATTGAATGGAAAATTCAACAAAAATGGGTTATTGGTTAATAATTCAGAGAGTGAGTCAAGGAAAAGGTTGTTAGGCTCAATGGGGTTTACTAGGGGTTAGATTATGGAGGTAGGCTTTTGTGAAGTAAGTGGGTTAAATCCTAGGTGCCTTTATCATCTCGGTATATCAAACCAATGATGTGGTCTTGACATGTATAATCAAAGCAAGTTCTAGAATAACAATTCAGTGTTAACTCACTCAAAGCAATAATAAAAGTGAGCACGAAAGAATGTATGCTCAAAAAGGCTCAAGATCTCACCAGAATTATGGCTTTTGATGTCAATCCTGCAAATTTCAAATCTCAAGATAGTACTTAAAATTAGGGAAGATAACTTATGCAAAAATTGGAGTTCTCAAAAATTTCAACTTATCATGCTTGATTCCTTAATGTTTTTAAGTTTGGATATTTAAAGTACAATCACCTATTTCTTTAATTCTCAACATATCAATAAAAATTATAAATCAATCAGAATTAATTCCTAATAGTAGACTGAAGATCATGCTATTGAGGACAGTGCAATTAGTTAGAACAATTTCAGGGATTTCAAAGAGAATGAAATAAAATTTAAAGTACGTTCCCCCTCACACTTAAGATGTACATTGCCCTCAATGTACAAAGATAGCATTAGTAGCAATAGAAGCATAATATCATAAGATAGGGAGAGGTATGAAACTTCCTGAAATGTGGATGGATTTGTGAGACGGAAGTTATGGTACGTTGTTCCCTTTTCCGTAGAGATTTGAGCTGTAGAGCTCCTTTGAAACTGCGAAGGGATTTATTAGTCGTGGGATGTTAAAATGAAGAGGGGTTACTTCATTAGGAGATGGTCGAAGAAAATAAAATAAGATAAACAGAATATATATAAAAAATGAAAATTCAAATAAAGAAAAAGCTGAACTGAAAAAATTAAAAATAAACCTAAAAAGGAAAATAAAGTTAGAAAAAGGTGAAAATAAAGATCAGTGTTTAAGAGTTAGGATAAAGTAAAAATAAAAGATAAATGATAAAAATAAAAATAAAAATAAAAAAATAAAAAAAATGTAAAACAAAAATAAAAGATAAAAGAGGATCTAATCCTCTAATGGGTCTCGTGGCAGTAGGGTGATGCCAAGGTGTTGACATATATGCGCTAAGGTAGCATCGATGTAATCGAGGCGATACTCAAATCGGTCTAGGCGCTCGTCTATGTCAGCGTGTGGGACTGCTGTCTGGGTAGGTCGTCTGGGGCGTGATGGCTCGGCGGGTGCATCCTCCTCAGGTGGTGGCGGTGGGACATCATCAGTAATGTCCCCTAGGTCCTCGCCTTCCTAGACAAGGCGGAAGTGAAAGTGGCCGCCACCTGGCTGTCGCTCTACCATCCTCATGGAGAGCATGCTCTGGATGCCCTAGGAGGACATCTGGCCAAGCAGGGTGTACGAGGATGTCTGGGCTGCGGTGTTGAGTAGGCCGAAGTACTGGCCTAGTCGTGTGATGTACGGGCCCATGGATACGACTCCCTTGCAGTGCCTCTCAGTCTGGTGCTGCATGGCCAATGCTATGAAGTAGGCAAGG
This sequence comes from Gossypium stocksii, assembly GCA_020496765.1. Lineage (NCBI taxonomy): Eukaryota > Viridiplantae > Streptophyta > Magnoliopsida > Malvales > Malvaceae > Gossypium > Gossypium stocksii. The sequence goes on along the minus strand of CM035622.1, from coordinate 7,985,807 downwards.
TCGATGGGGTGGCCATTGGCCATGTACCAGAGGAAATAGACGTCGTGAGTGTTGACGACGCCTGTACTCTCCTGTCTACCTGTCAAGGTGTGAGCAAGGAGGGCGTGAATATACCTGAGAGAAGGAGGGAGGCCGGATGCCTTGCTGACGCTGGGATTATAGATCTGTCGCCCTGGAGCAATCTCGTTCCAATAGTCGAGGGGTCGGATGTGGATGTATCCTGAAAGAGTAGGGAAGTCCTCTTCTACCATGAACTACTCGGTATAAAGACCGAGAGCCGTGTCGAACTCTGGGACACTCAGCTGTCGCACAAGACCTCCTAATCAGAATTGGACCATGCCGGGATCGTCGAATCTGTTCATGACGGTCTGGAGGTGGAATGTGGAGCAGAACTCGAGAGTGAGTTCTAGGTAGGTGGGCTCCACAATCCTAAAGAACTAGTCCCATGGGTAGGTAGCTAGCAGGGCTTAGACATCGTCCACCAGGAATTGGACCATGCCGGGATCGTCGAATCTATTCACGACGGTCTGGAAGTGGAATGTGGAGCAGAACTCGAGAGTGAGTTCTAGGTAGGTGGGCTCCACAATCCTAAAGAACTGGTCCCATGGGTCGGTAGCTAGCAGGGCTCAGACATCGTCCACCAGGTTTACTTGAGCGAGGGCCTCCTAATCAATGCATCGGCCCATCGAGATAGTGCGTGCTCAGAGTAACTAGTAGCGTTCCTCCTGGGAGTCCTGCAAAAATGTGAGGAACGGGTGGCGTGTCTCAGAGGTAGGTCTTGCTGAGGAACTTCTTGGCCCCTTTCGTTTCTTGGAGACGGGGACAGCAGTCTTTCTGGCGCGCGATGATGACATGGTATTTGAAAAAAAACAAAAGTATTAGTCCTAAATATTGAGATTAAAAATGATTTAAGATGTAAATTGATATTTTTCCTAAAATAACAACTAATGAGTAACCTGAATAGTAAAATCTAATCATATTAAAAACTTATAACAAAAACTAAGAACTATAGGCATGTATATATTAACTGATGAGAAAAATGGCATGCAAATATGTGTCCAAGTGGCAAAATAAAATGAAATCTAAATGGCAAGCAAAAACAAAATTAAGTGGCATGTAATCCTAATTGATTCTATATTAGTCTAGATTATTCATCCTATATATCCTAGTTCCATGCTTGTATCAACAATTTAGACAAAAGTAAAATGAAATAAAACAAAAATAAATGAAATAAAACAAAAATAAATGAGAAAAATGAGAAAATAGAACCAATTATGAGTTTGCACAGTCATGGGGGGCTGTTACATGGGCGTGGGGAGGTTATTTTTTAGTATTATGGTGGTTTTGAGGGTGGTAGAGGTGCTTACGGAGGTTGGGGAGGTTTTGGGTGTAAGATTCTAGGGTTTTAAGTGAAAAGGAAGGTTTAAAAATGGCCCCCTATTTATACATTTTGGGTCACATGGGCATGTCACACGCCCGTGTGAGTCGTATTCAGCCCGTGTTTTTCTAAAATTGGAGGTGTTAGCGTGCCATGTTCCGATGAGCACGCCCGTGTGGTTGGTTCACACGGCCGTGGGAGATCAGGTGTTCATTACTCACACGGTCGTGTGATGGTATACACGGCCGTTTGTGATCGTGTTTGTGTTGCACATGGTCGTATGTTCTGTGCCACGGGCGTGTGAATTTTGACAGTGTCTTCCACGGGCTAAGGACACGGGCGTGGGGATTTATGCAAGGCCCGTGTTGATACTGCAGGGTTGCCATGGCCATGTTGCACGGCCGTGGGGCAGTGTTGATAGCCTGTGTGGAATTCGTAAGTTCGCCACAGCCATATCGCACGGCCGTGGGAATTTATCGATGGCCCGTGTTTTGGGAAAATTTTACTCTGTTTGTATACGGTTTGGGTGCACGACCGTGCCCCTGTTTTTAAGTGTGCACACGGCCTAAGGCACGCCCGTGTTCCTGGCCGTGTGGTCCTAAATTTCTACATTCAAAGAGTTAGTTTATGCGTGAAAAAATACTAAAAATTTTAAATAAAATAAAGTTAATAAGTTAGTGCTCGGGTTGCCACCCGAGAAGCGCTTATTTAGATTCTAAGCTCGACTCTACCTGGATGTGTCAAGAAGGGGTGTGGTGGAGCTGAAGCTCCTCCCTGTTTTCTGCAAAATTCTCACCTTTATAATGTTTAAGCCGATGGCTATTTACCTTGAACGTACCGTGGTTAGGGTGAGTTACCTCAATGGTGCCGTATGGAAAGACATTTAGAACAGTGAATGGACCTGACCACCTTGACTTGAGTTTTCCAGGGAATAGTTTCAGCCTTGAGTTGTAAAGTAAGATGAGATCACCTGTTTTGAACTGTTTAGGTTGTTTCAGCCTTTTCTCATGATGTCGCTTCATGGCTTCCTTATATAGTCGCGAGTTCTCGTAAGCATTGAAACGCCATTCATCTAGCTCATTCAACTGCATTAATCTCTTCTCTCCTGCACTTTTAAAATCAAGGTTTAAAAATTTTATAGCCCAGAATGCTTTATGTTCAAGTTCAAATGGTAGATGACAGTTTTTTCCATAAACAAGTTTATAGGGAGATGTTCCTATGGGTGTTTTAAAAGCAGTTCTATAAGCCCATAATGCATCGTCTACCTTTCTTGACCAATCTTTCCTATTTGTTTCTATTGTTTTCTCTAAGATGCGTTTTAGTTCCCTATTTGTTACTTCGACTTGGCCACTGGTTTGTGGGTGATAAGGGGTGGCTGTCCTATGGTGTACTCCAAACCTTTTCAAGATTTTTTCAAATTGGGTATTGCAAAAATGTGTACCCCTATCACTAATGATTATCCTAGGTGTTCCAAATCGAGAAAAAAGTCTTTTCAAGAAGCGTACTACCACCCTAGCATTATTTGTAGGTAGAGCTTGGGCTTCTACCCATTTTGACATGTAATCTACTTCTACTAGTATGTATTTATTCCCAAATGAATTAGGGAACAGACCCATGAAATCAATACCCCATACATCAAATATTTCACATGAAAGTATATAGTTCTGAGGCATTTCATTATGCTGAGAGATATTACCTGTTCGTTGGCATTTATCACAAAAGGTTACATACCTATTGGCATCTCTAAAAAGTGTAGGCCAGTAAAAGCCTGATTCAAGTACCTTATGAGCAGTTCTAGTTCCACTGTGATGTCCTCCTGTGGGTCCTGAGTGGCAATGATTCAAAATTTGATATGCTTCTGTGTCATCAACGCATCTTCGTATAACCTGATCTGCACAAATTCAGAAAAGGAAAGGATCTTCCCAAAAGTAGTTTTTCACATCAGTGAAGAATCGCTTCTTTTGCTGATGGTTTAGCCCTTTTGGGGTTATGTTAGCTACTAAATAATTCGCAAAATCGGCAAACCAAGGAAGTGTCGTATCTGCTAAGGCTAGGGGTTGTTCCTCAGGGAACAAATCGTTCATCTTGTCGAGATATTTGGGCTGTGCGTTCTCTAGCCTTAAGAGGTGATCTGCTGCCAAGTTTTCGGCTCCTTTCTTGTCCTTTATTTCCAAATCGAATTCCTGTAACAATAGAATCCATCTTATCAATCGAGGTTTTGCATCAGTTTTAGTTAAGAGGTAGCGAAGAGCTGAATGATCAATATAAACAATGATTTTTGACAAAATTAAATAAGATCTAAATTTGTCTAATGCAAAAAATAACAGCTAGCAATTCTTTCTCTGTGGTAGTGTAATTTGATTGAGCGGCTGTCAAAGTTCTGCTAGCATAATAGATCGGCTGGAAGTACTTGTCCCTTCGCTGACTTAAAACTGCACCTACTACAAAATCACTTGCATCGCACATTAGTTCAAAAGGTAGATTCCAATCAGGTGAAATCATAATCGAGGCATTAACTAACTTTTCATTAAGGTTGTTGAAAGATTCCAGACATTCTTGGTCAAAGTTGAAGGGTACGTCTTTTTCTAGTAATTTAGTTAAAGGCTTAGCTATTTTAGAAAAGTCTTTAATGAATCTTCGATAAAAATCAGCGTGTCCTAAAAAGCTTCTTATAGCCTTAACTGAATTAGGAGGAGGTAGTTTTTCAATAGTTTTAATTTTCGCTTTATCTACCTCTATCCCTTTACTAGAAATTTTATGTCCTAAAACAATACCCTCTTGAACCATAAAGTGGCATTTTTCCCAGTTTAGCACTAAATTTGTCTCTTCACATCTGATCAAAACACGTTCTAGATTATTAAGACAAAGTTGGAAAGAATTACCAAAAACTGAGAAATCATCCATAAATACCTCCATGATGTCTTCCACGAATTCATTGAAGATAGCTACCATGCATCGCTGAAAAGTAGCAGGAGCGTTACATAGACCAAAAGGCATTTTACGATAAGCAAACGTACCGTATGGGCATGTGAACGTTGTTTTCTCCTGATCTTCTGGAGCTATTAGGATCTGGAAGTAACCAGAGAGGCCATCTAGGAAACAATAATACATATGACCTGATAATCTTTCCAACATCTGATCAATAAAAGGAAATGGGAAATGATCTTTCCGAGTGGCGTCATTCAGTTTCCTATAATCAATGCAAACTCTCCATCCTGTGACTGTTCTTGTAGGTATTAACTCTTTCTTGTCATTAGACACCACAGTCAATCCACCTTTCTTAGGAACAACCTGCACAGGGCTTACCCAAGAACTGTTAGAAATAGGATGGATAATATCTGCATCTAGAAGTTTAATTACCTCGGCTTTTACAACTTCTTTCATGTTGGGATTCAATCGTTTCTAGGCTTGCACTGATGGTTTGAATTCGTCCTCCATTAAAATTTTGTGGGTGCAGAAAGAAGGATTAATTCCCTTGATATTGAAAATTTCCAAGCTATAGCACGTCTATGTTCTCTTAACACATGGAGTAGTTTCTCTTTCTCTGCAAGGCTTAAATCGGATGCGATAATGACTGGTAAAGTTGATTCTTCCTCTAAAAAGGCATATTCTAAATGATCTGGCAGTTGTTTTAGTTCTAATTTAAGGGGTTCAATAACGGAAGGTTTCTGTCTCAATTCATCACTCATCTTTAAATTTTCATAACTTATGTGCCTAGTGATGATTTCATTAGAATCTAACTCTTTCCTTACTTCGTTAATTTCGGGGGTGGTTTCATCTTTCCCCCCATCTTGAACAAGACACAGTTCCAACGTGTCTGTGAGAGCAAGTTCCTGGAGATTATCTTGAACAAAATAGTCAATAATATCAACAAAATAACAAGAATCATCTTGTTCTTTAGAGAATCTCATGGCATCATAAATTTTAAAGACAACTTCTTCCTCGCCAACTCTGAGTACTAATTTGCCATCCCCTACATCAATAACAGCTCTAGCAGTGGCTAAAAATGGTCGTCCCAAAATTAAAGGTACTTCAATATCCTCATCCATGTCAAGCACAACAAAATCAACAGGGAATATAAATTTATCTACCTTTACTAGCACATCTTCAATGATTCCCCTAGGATATTTAACAAATCTATCGGCTAATTGAATACTCATCCTAGTGGGCTTGGGTTCCCCGAGACCTAGTTGTTTGAACATTTTGTAAGGCATGAGATTAATGTTAGCACCTAAATCAGCTAAAGCTTTATTAATAAGTAAACTACAAATCAGACAAGGGATAGTAAAACTCCTTGGATCTTTCAGTTTTGCTGGCAGTTTATTTTGGAGAATAGCTGAGCATTCCTCATTGAGTTCTACTGTGGCCAATTCTTCCAACTTCCTTTTATTTGTCAGAAGTTCTTTAAGGAACTTCGCATACTTTGGCATCTGTAAAATTGCTTCAACAAAAGGTAAGTTAATGTGTAATTGTTTAAAAAGTTCAAGGAACTTACCGAATTGAGCGTCTGTATGGTCTTTCTGCAATTTTGCCGGATATGGGATGCGCGGTTTGTATTCCTTGAGTGGCGGTGGAGTGCTATCCTCAGGTTCTGCTGCCTTTTCTTCTGAAATTTCTGGGATAGTCTTGTTTTTTGGTTCGGTTAGGACCTTTCCATCTCTTTAAGTAATCCCTTTGACATGTTCTCTGGGATTTGGCTCAATGTTACTTGGTAATCCTCCTTGTGGTCTTTCTGAAATTAATTTTGCAAGTTGACCAATTTGGTTTTCAAGCCCTTGAATTGATGCTTGCTAGTTTTTTAGTGTCGTTTCAGTGCTTTGAAAACAGGTTTCTGATGTGGCCATAAATTTGTAAACATCTCTTCAAGATTCGGCTTCTTCTCATGTTGCGGTGGTGGTTGCTGAAATCCTGGAGGAGGTTGTTGTCTTTGATTTCCTTGTCCTCCCCATGAAAAATTTGGGTGATTTCTCCAACCTACATTATAAGTATTACTATAAAGGTTATTTTGAGATCTAGAATTGTTACCCATATAGTTGGCTTGTTCAGTTTCCATGCTACGTCCATAAGATGCGAAATCTGGATTAAACGTGTTTCCTTGAGTCGCGTCGCATTGCATCACTGGTTGTGCCTGTGTAGAACTAACAAAATTATCAAACTTTTTATTTAAAAGTTCTACTTGGTTAGTAAGCATGGCGACAGCATCAATATTATAAACTCATGCGGCTTTTGTTGGCTTTGTCCTCATGACTTGCCACTGATAATTATTCAATGACATCTCTTCAATAAATTCATAAGCTGCTTCAGATGTTTTATTATTGGTCGTCCCTCCTGCGGCTGCATCGATCATTTGTCTAGTTGACGGGTTTAAACCGTTGTGGAAGGTTTGAACTTGTAGCCACAAAGGTAGACCATGATGAGGGCACCTTCTCAAAAGATCTTTGTATCTCTCCCATGCATCGTATAGTGTTTCTAAATCCATCTGCACAAAAGAAGAAATATCGTTATGTAATTTGGCTGTTTTAGCTGGACGAAAATATTTGAGTAAAAATTTTTCGGTCATTTGCTCCCATGTGGTAATTGAGCCTCGTGGTAAAGAATTTAACCACTATTTGGCTTTATTTCTCAAAGAGAATGGAAATAGCCTCAATCGAATGGCATCATCAGAAACGCCATTTATTTTGAAGGTATCACATAGTTCTAAGAAATTGGCTATGTATGAGTTTGGATCTTCGTCCTGTAAACCATCAAACTGCAACAATTGCTGTATCATCTGAATAGTGTTAGGCTCTAACTCAAAATTATTAGCAGCAATAGTAGGTCTAAGAATGCTAGTTTAGGTACCAGCCAAACTAGGTTTAGCATAATCATACATAGTGCGAGGAGCTTCTTCTTGGTTTATTGGTTCTGCTGGTACTGCTGGAGGTGGTGGAACGTTTTGATTTACTTCCATCTCATCTGTAGGTTTTGGCTCTTGCTCAGGTTCTTGTTTTGGATAATGTAAACTGCGTCTAATTTCTCTGCGATTTCTTCGAACTGTTGCTTCTAGATTGTCGTCAAAAAGTAGTGGTCCTGTTGGGTTATTTCTAGTCATAAACTAAAAAGACCTAAAAAGAAAAAGCAAAGAAAACTGAAAAATAATTTAAAAGAAAAATAAAAATAAATAAAAACTGAAAAAAATAAAAGAAAAAAATATATATATAGTAATGGCTAAAGTAATAGAAATCGAGCTTTTGTAATATTTTAGTTCCCCGACAACGGCGCCAAAAACATGATAATTGACTCGCGTGATATTAAGTAATAAAATTTATAAAAATTGATCACACCAAAACTAACTAATATCACGATGTTAAAGGCAAGCGTACCTATTGAACAGTAGTATAGTTTAGTGGCAAGATTGAGTTATCGTACCCAAGAGAACCAAAAGTACTAGTACTTACTTCTTTTCTATTATCTAGCCTAAAAAATAAAAGAGGATTGTTTAAACTAATTTTAAAACTAACTAAGAAAGCGTAAAGAGTAGATTGGGAAAACTTTTAGGGAAAAGCAGATTTATATGGACAATACTCAAGGGAGAATCCACCTAGACTTCACTTGTTATTATTTTCTTGAACTATATGATTTCTTTACTTGACTTGATCCGTAGAGATCCCTAACTTATGCTAAACCCTCCCTCGAGGCGTAGAGCAACTAGGCCTAAGTTGTTAATTAAAGTTCCTTTATTAATTAACTCCCTAGGTTGCATTAATTCGATCTATGGCTCCCAATATTAGGTTTGACCCTAATCTTGTAGATTTATGTCGCCCTATGTCTAGGGTTGCATGCAACTCCGCTTAATTATGGTAGATCTACTCTTATCACAGGGACTTTTGCTCCTCTGCTTTAAGCACATCTAATTCTTGAATTAATACCTAGGATTATTAAATCAAGAATGAAGAACGCATAATTAAGAACAATTCAAGTATTTATCAAATAAATCAAGAATAAATAACAAGATCTGTCTTAGATTTCATCCCCCTCAAGTATTTGAGGGGTTTAGTTCATAATAAAGAAGGAAAACATCTCAGAAGATATAAAATAACAAAACATAAAAGAAACCAAAAACTCGTGAAGGAATTTAGGGAGATCCTCTATGTTGCTGCAGAATTCTGGCTTCTGAGATGAATTAATCGGCTTTCTCCCTTGGAGTAATCCATTGCTTCTACCCTCAGTGTGGCAAAAAAACGAGAAGAAAAATATCTAAAAACATGTGTTTATGCTTCTGCCTCATGAGGTCTTTATATAGAGAGCTTGTGGGGAGCCTTTCTTAGCCTCTAAGCATCCCAATTCGAGTGAAATTCCCCTTCCTCACGACTAGAACACGCCCGTGTGCCATGCCCGTGTGACTTCGACAGAGGCCGTGTGCTTTTATGGGTGGAGGCACGGCCATGTGACCTGGCCGTGCTTGTCGGGGGCTTGACCGTGTAATCTTCATGTGGCACGGCCGTATGGCACGGCCGTGTGGCATTTCTTTGCCCGTGTTGTTCGCACATTTTAGCCCATTTTTCATCGTTTTTGGCCCGTTTTCCGTTCTTTCTTCTTCCCTATGCTCTCCTGAGTATAAGATTTAAAAAGGAAGGATTAAGAGCACCAATTGATAAGAATCCATCCAAAATATAGGCTAAACATGAGGTAAAAATATGTATACTTTAGCGTTTATCATAGCCGCAGATCCTATGAATCAAAATCCTGTTCCTCGCATTATGTATGATTATGCTAAGCCTAATTTAGCTAGTACTGAATCTAGTATTGTTAGGCCTGCTATTGCTGCAAAAAATTTTGAACTGGAACCTAACACTATTCCAATGATACAATAGTTTGTTCAGTTTGATGGTTTGCAGGATGAGGATCCTAACTCACATTTAGCTAACCTTTTGGAATTCTATGATACATTCAAAATAAATGGCATTTCTGGTGATGCCATTCGACTTCAGTTATTTCCTTTTTCTTTGAGGAATAAAGCAAAACAGTGGTTGAACTCTCTACCACGAGGGTCTATCACCACTTGGGAACAAATGATCAAAAAATTTTAGCTCAAATATTTTCCGTCGGCTAAAATGGAAAAGTTGAGGAATGATATCTCTTCTTTTGTGCAGATGGATTTAGAGACACTCTACGATGCTTGGGAGAGATACAAGGATTTATTGGGGAGGTGCCCTCACCATGGGTTACCTTTGTGGCTACAAGTGCAAACTTTCCACAACGGTTTGAATCCTTCAACAAGACAGATGATCGATGCAGCCGCCGGTGGAAGCATAAATAACAAAACACTTGAGGAGGCTTATGAGTTTATAGATGAGATGTCACTGAATAATTATCAGTGGCAAGTTATGAGAATAAAGCCACAAAAGCCGCCGGTGTTTTTAATGTCGACGCAGTCACAATGCTGTCAAATCAGCTAGAGCTCTTAAATAAAAAGATTGACGGTTTAGTTGGCTCTACGCAGGTACATCCAGTGATGAGGTATGATTCAAATGGAGGAAGAATGTACAGCATAGATTATTCACCTCACGATCCTAACACAGAAAATGAACAAGCCAACTATATGGGTAACAATTCTAGATCTCAAAATAACCCTTATAATAACACTTATAATGCATGTTGGAGAAAACACCCCAATTTCTCATGGGGTGGACAAGGAAATCAGAGACCACCACCCTCTCCATGCTTCCAACAACCACCTTACTAGTGAGAGAAAAAGATGAACCTTGAGGAGATGCTCGCGAAATTTATCTCAGTGTCAGAAACCCATTTTCAGAATACCGAGACGGCACTTAAAAATTAGCAAGCATCAATTCAAGGGCTCGAAACTCAGATAGGTCAACTTGCCAAGCTGATCACTAAAAGACCACAAGGTGGTTTGCTGAGCAACACCGAGACCAAACCTAAGGAGTAACTTCACGCCATAGATATGATCGATGAAGGAGGGTTAGTTAAAGACAAATTAGAACCAAGTCAGGAAGCTGTGGTAAGTAAAAGTAAGGGTGAGGTAAGTCGCAAAGAACCAAATGTTAAAGAGTATAAGCCTCGTGTCCCATACCAAAATGCGACAAGGAAAGACCGCACAAATGAACAATTCGGTAAATTCCTCAAACTTCTAAAGAACTTACATATTAACTTACCGTTTATTGAAGCTCTTTCATAGATGCCAAACACGGTTAAATTTTTAAAAGAGCTCTTAGCAAACAAACAGAAGCTGGATGAGTCATCGCATGTAGAGTTGAATGCAGTTTCTCAGCCATTTTGTAGAACAAGTTACACAGTAAATTAAAAGATCCAAGGAGTTTTACGATTCCTTGTCTAATTGGTAGCTTAGATGTGAAAAATGCCTTGGCTAATTTAGGGGCTAGTATTAATGTAATGCCTTATAAATTGTTTAAACAACTAGGTCTTGGAAAACCCAAACAAACTAGGATGAGCATCCAATTGGCTGATAAAACCATTAGATTTCCTAGGGTTATAATTGAAGATGTGCTTGTTAAAATTGACAAATTTATATTCCCAGTTGATTTCGTTGTTTTAGACATCGATGAGGATAGCTAAGTGCCATTAATTTTAGGGTGACCCTTTTGAGCAACTCCTAGGGCTATCATTAATGTAATCACAGGAGAACTCACACTTCGTGTAGGCGATGACACAATTACTCTACAAGCTCATAATTCTAATAGAATTTTTAATAATAAAGATGTTATTACGAGTTCTCCTAACAAGGATAATCCCACTGTTCAACCTCTTTTGCAGGATACTTTTAACGAAAGTACAATTGAGCCACATTCGAGTTCATGCTACAATAAGGAAGCAGTCCAGGAAGCTTGAATGTTACTAATTGACGAACTAGACGAGTGGCAAAACTATAACAAGAAAGAAACGAAAAAATGCCACACAAAACCAAAACTAAACCATGATGAGCTTACAGGTAAAAAAAATCAATTTAAGGTAGGGGATAAGGTACTATTACAGGAGGAGGACCCTCAAATTTCAAATTCAAAGCTTTGTACAGGTAATACACCTTTGTTTACGGTAATGAAAATCTTCCCCTATGGTATAGTCGAGATAAAACATAGAGAATTGGGCACCTTCAAAATAAATTACACTCGACTTAAACCTTATTTTGGTTCTAAAACTGATAGCAGGAGAGAGGAGTTTCAACTCCTCAAACCACCGTGACTATGCAAGCTTGAGACAAGTCAAGCTTAGACTATAAACAAGCACTTCTCAAGAGGCAACCCGAGCACTAACACTATTAAATCATCTCTTTTTCTTGTTTTTAGTACAGGTTTTAACCCACACGGCCTGGACACACGTGCGTGTCCTTGGCCACGTGAAAGTAGGGCAAAAATTTCCCCAAAACCAAGGGTTAGACACAGGCTCCAACTAATCCCCACAGCCGTGCAATATGGCCGTGGGTGAACCTGTTGATTGAACACGGGCGTGGCACAAGATACATGGGCGTGGGAGAGACGAAACACAGGCATGTCGATAGGGCCATGGGCGAACCTGTCAAATCAACACGAGCGTGCGACACACTCGTGCCAATAGGCCATGGTTGAAACTAAGAAATTAGCACGGGCGTGTAGCACGCCCGTGCCTAACACCCATGGCCAAACCATAAGTTCACGAAACGCACAAGCTAGACCCAAGACACACGGGCATATGCCACAACCGTGTGCCCGATCCCCTATCTTAAACACCACTACCACCACCTCAAGATTCATCTGCCGATAAGGACATTTAAGTCCAATTTCTTTTATTTTTACTTTTATTTTTAATTTTAAGTTACCTGCCTTCTTAATTTTCTTTACTTTATACTTTTCCTTTTCCTTGTAAATACTTATATTTTGCACTTTATTGAGTAATACCTTAATTCTTCCCACAGTTGTGTTTTCCTCAGTAGCCCAGAATCATGAACTTTAAGTGGTCTTTTCTCCAATTCAGCTTTCACTATTCTAAGGAATTCATCAAGAAAATTCAGGGAGTCTTGTTTCCACCCCTCACTTATAATCTATGATTATATTTTTACCTATCGTTGTACATTGAGGGCAATGTACATCTTAAGTGTGAGGGGGACTCACTTTCATTTTTGCATTATTCTCAAATCCCTGAAATCTTGTCTTGTCTCTCAAGTCACTTTCTCATATCACTATTAGAATGAATTATGATTGATTTATGATTTTTATTGATATGTTTAGGATTAAGACATAGGTATTTGTGCTTTGATTATTCAAACTTTAAGTCATTAGAGGATCAAGCATGATAAGTTGAAATTTTTGATAATTTAAAATTTTTCTAGGTTGTTTCCCCAAATTTAGGTATTATCTTGAAATTTGAAATTCACAAGACCGACATCAAAAGCCATAATTCTGGTGAGATTTTTTAGCCTTTTGAGCATACATCCTTTCATGCTCACTTTTATTGTTACTTTGAGTGATCAATACTGATTTGTTATTGTAGAACTTGCTTCGATTATGCATGTCAAGACCACACCATTGATTTGATATGTCAAGATGATAAAGGCACTTAGGTTTAACCCACTTACTCCATAAAAGGCTACCCTCATAATTAACCATTAGTGAACCCCCTTAAGCCTAACAAACCATTTATTGATTTACCCTTAATATTAACCCATAAACCTGTTTTTGATTCTTTGAGAATTTTCCTCACTCTAATTTGATCCCTATTTTTGTCGAGATTTGAATTGAATAATTATCTAGTTATGTTCTCCTTTTCAGTTTGAAAGTTCATAAAATATTCGATTTGTTCTAAAAAAATTGTTGTAATTTAAATGTTTAGCATATTATTATGTAATTATGTACTATGGATCTTAAACGATGTTATTCGTGAGGAAAAAGCTCAAATTTAGGAATATATTTCAGTGATAGAGATTTTTCTAGTTAGATGATTTTTCAGTTCAATCTCGATTATAACCCTCTCTTTCAACTTGTGACCACACCCCTAACCAAAGCCCTGTTACAACCACCTAAAGACCTTTTGATCAATATATCATCTCAATCTATAGTGGTTGAGATTTGATTTTCATGCAAGCTTATGGTAATAACTTTTCATGTTGACTAATGAGTGTTTAGTTTCTGAACCTTAAATACTTCGAGTGAATAAAGTGAATATTTAGTGAGGATGTCAACTTTTGATTTTGAATTCAAGGTAATTACTTAGAAGAGGGGAGAATACCTATGTTTTCGTGATAAGATTCTCAACTTGGATTGTTTGAAACTTTGATGTTCTTTTAGTTGAATTCTCAATGTATGATCACTCGTGGATTGATTCGAAACATTATTGATAAAGGTTTATAAGTTGAGAAGAACGAGGTTTAATTGTGAGTTGAGGATTTTGCTTGAGGACAAGCAAAGACTTAAGTGTGGGGGTATTTGATAAACCGTAATTTATACATATTTTTACCCCATGATGCTTAACATAATTTTGGATGAATTATCCCTTGAATTGTGGAATTTGATGCTCCCAATCCTTTAAATTCATGTTTTATACTTTGGTGAGCACCGGAGAGTGAAAAGAATGAGAAACGGGCCAAAAACGGAGAAAATAGGCCAAAGTAAGAAATCAACACGGCCTGGAGTTCATGGCACGGGTAAACCACACGCCCGTGCCAAATTAGCAGGCTTGAACACGGCCTGGGCTCGAGTCACACAGACGTGTCACACGGGAGTGTCCTTGTCGTGACCTATTTGAATTTCACGCGAAATGAGCTACTTAGGGGCTAAGAAAGACATTCCAAACTCTATATAAAGACCCTAGGAGGTGACTATAAGGGTGTACAGTACAGTGCCACCGACACGAAGGGTAGAAGGCAAGGAATTACTCGAAGAAAGTCGATTGATTGATCTTAGAAGCCAGGATCTACATCAAGACTGAAGATTTCCCTTCAATCCTTTCAGGAGTTTTGGGTTTTCTTTATGTTTCATTGTTTTCTTTACTTTGAAATGTTTTCTTTTATATACATGAACTAAATCCCCAAATACTTGAGGGGATGAAACCTAAGACTAATCTTGTTATTGTTATCTGAACTATATGATAAATATTCAATTTGTTCTTAATTGTGTTTTTAATTGAGTTGTTATTTTAGTATATTAATTGAAGTCGAATGTACTTATTCAGAGGAGCAAAAGTCCCTATTTAAGAGTAGATCTAACATGATTAAGTGGAGTTGATCGCAATCCTAGACATAGGACGACGAAAATCTACCATATTAGAGTCAAATCTAATAGGGATCCATATATCGAGTTAATGCAAAACTAGGGGTTTTAATTAGAAAGAGATTTCAATTAATCAACCTAGGGTTAGTTGTTCTTATTCTTGATGGAGATATTAACATAATTTAGGGATCTCTACGAATCAAGTCGAATGAAGAAATTGTCTAGTTCAGAGTTAAATAACAAGTGAAGTCTAGGTGGATTCTTCTTTGGGTATTGCCTATATCATTCAGATTTCCCAAAGTAATTCCCCAATTTACTCTTTGTCACGTCCTTAGTTTAGTTTAGAGTTAATTAGTTTAAACAAAACCTCCCTTTATTTCTAGGCTAGATAATAGGAAGAAAGTTATTACTAGTACTTTTAGTTCCTTGGATTCGACATTCCGATCTTGCCACTAACTTACTATTCAATAGGTGCGCTTGCCTTCCATCGTGATAATAGTTAGTTCTAGGTACGATCATTATTATTACTTTATCAAAATCACGATCAGCTTTGTACTTAGCAAAAGGGGAATTGAGATTGACTCAGATAAGGTCAGGGCTACACAAGAATTGCATCTGCCATGCACCCAAAAAGAAGTTCGAGGTTTCCTTGGAAGGCTAAATTACATTGCTCGATTCATTTCACAATTAACCGAGAAATGTGACCCATATTTCATTTTCTTAAGAAACACAACCCAGGCATGTGGGATGATGAATGTCAGAAAGCTTTTGATAAGGTTAAACAATACTTGTCAAGTCCCCCAGTATTGCCACCTCCATACCCAGATAAGCCATTAATACTGTATTTGACAGTGTTTAATAACTCCAGGGATGTGTGCTTGGTCAACATGATGAGTCGGGACGAAGAGAAAAGGCAATATATTACCTCTATAAGAAATTCACTAAATGTGAAATGAGATATTCGCCGATTGAGAAATTGTCTTGTGCCTTGATTTGAACATGATAAACCATAATTTATACATATTTTTACACCATGCTTGGCACATTTATGGATGATTTATCATTAGAATTGAGGAATATGATGCTCCTAATCCTTTAATTTCATGTTTTATACTTAGGAAGCATAAGAAAGAGAAAATAGCAAGGAACGGGCCAAAAACGGACAAAATGGGCCCAAATTAGCATTAACACGGCCTAAGGCATTTTAACACGGGAAAACCACATGTCCGTGTGGATTTATCAGTGTTGAACATGGCCTGAGCAACCTCACACGAGCGTGTCCTTGTCGAGCCCTGCTTCAGTTTCACGCAGAAAAAGCTAATTTTTGGGTATTTTGGGCACTCCAAAGTCTATAAAAACACCCTAGGGGAGGAATAAAAGGAGGACACAGAGTAGAAAGTAAGGAATTACTCAAAAAACGCAGATTGATTCATCTCGGAAGCAAGGATCTACATCAAGACCGAAGATCTCCCTTCAATTTCTCTCGAAGTCTTTTTTGGGTTCTTTATGTTTTGTTGTTTTCCCAATTTTGAGATTTTTGGTTTTAAAATTATAAACTAAATCCCCTAAATACCTGAAGGGGATGAAACCTAAGACGGATCTTGTTATTATTGTCTAAATTATATGATAAATACTTGAATTTGTTCTTAATTGTGTTATTAATTCTTGTGTTAATATTTCAGGATATTAATTCAAGTCGAATGTGTTTATTCAGTGGAGCAAAAGTCTCTGTTTAATAGTAGATCCAATACAATTAAGCGGAGTTGATCGCAATATTAGACATAGGACGATGAAAATCTGCCGGATTAGAGTCAAATCTAATAAGGGAATCCATAGATCGAATTAATGCAACACTAGGGATTTTAATTAGAAAGAAATTTCAATTAATCAACCTAGGGTTAGTTGTTTTTAGTCTTGAAAGAGATTTTTAACATAAACTAGGGATTTCTACGGATCAAGTCAAGTGAATAAATCGACTAGTTCAAAATTGGATAGCAAGTGAAGTCTAAGTGGATTCTTCCTTAGGTATTGCCTTTATCAATCAGTTTTCCAAAAGTATTTTCCCCAATTTACTCTCTGCCACATTTTAGTTTAGTTAGATTTTAGTTTAAAACAATTCCCCTTTATTTCTAAGCTAGATAATAGAAAGTAAGTTATTACTAGTACTTTTAGTTCCTGTGGGTTCGACATTCCGGTCTTGCCATTAAACTATACTACTGTTCGATAGGTGCACTTGACTTTATCGTGATAATAGTTACTTTTTTAGGCACGATCATATTACTTGACCATCATAAATATCACACATCAAGACAACTTGGAGGTTGACACAATACATGTTATACCATACAACTTGGTTGATCTCGAAATTGGATCCTCTAAAGTACATGATGGAGTCAATTGCTTTGAATGGAAGGATGGCTAGATGGCAAATTATGCTTTCTAAATTTGATATAGTTTATGTGAATCAAAAGGCTGTGAAGGGAAGCGTAATAACAAATTTTTTGGCCAGCAGAGCTTTAGAAGGTTATGACCCATTGAACTTTGATTTCCCCAATGAAGAGTTAATGTATGTGGCGGCCACTAAAGAAGATGCGACAAAGGACCATCTTGTGAAGCTGAACTTTGATAGGGCATCAAATGCCGTGGGTAATGGAATTGGGGCAGTCTTGGTATCCTCAAATGGAGATCATTATCCATTCACTTGTAAATTGGATTTTGATTGTACAAATAATATAGCAGAGTATGAAGCATGTATTTTGGAGATTCTACACTAGAACTCAAAATCTGAGCGCTAGAAGTATATGGAGATTCCGCACTAGTGATTTATCAGCTTAAAGGTGAATGGGAGACGAGAGACCCCAAATTAATCAATTATCAAAGGATAGTTCTAGGGTTAATTGAGGAATTTAACGATATTACTTTCAATTATCTACCATTCAGATGAAAACCAGATGGCACATGCTTTGGCTACTTTGGCTTCTATGATCAAAGTGAGCAAATAAGAAGATGTAAAACCCATTCAAATGAGAATTACGAGGCCCCAGCTTATTGTTATAATGTTGGAAGAAAAGGAATGAGATGACCACCCTTGGTATCAAGATATATTGCGATATGTGAGGAATCATAAATATCTAACCAGGCAACCGAGAATGACAAAAGGACGTTGAGAAGACTAGCCTGTGATTATGTCTTAGATGGGGAGATCCTGTATAGAAGAAGAAAGGATTAGGTACTATTGAGATGTGTGGATGCTATCGAAGCTAAAAAAATTTTAGAAGAAGTCCACGAGGGCGTTTGTGGAACACATTCCAATAGCTTTACAATGGCTAGACATATTATGAGACTCGGGTATTATTAGTCTACCATGAAGGGAGACTGCATCAATTATGCTAGGAAATGTCACAAATGCCAAATTTATGGAGAAAAAATTCATGTGCCTCCTTCGGCTTTGCATGTTATGACTTCCAATGGCCTTTCTCCATGCGGGGCATGGATGTCATAGGGCCAATCTCACCAAAAGCTTTGAATGGGCATCGATTCATCTTTGTAGTCATTGATTATTTTAGCAAATTGGTAGAGGCTGCTTCCTATACCAGTGTTTCTAAGTCAGCAGTCAGCAAATTCCTAAAAAGGGAAATGAATGGAGCATTAAACTTGAACAACAGCACGATAGCAGAGGTCTGTAGTCAGTTCAAGATCAGACACCACAACTTATCACCGTATCGCCTAAAAATGAATGGAGCAATGGAAGCAGTCGATAAAAATATTAAGAAGATTGTGGGAAAATTACTGAAACTTATAGAGATTGGCACAAGAAGTTACCATTTGCCCTCTATGCTTATCGAACATCTGTCAGAACTACTACTGGGGCAACGCTTTTCTCATTGGTCTATGGAATAGAGGCAGTTTTACCCATTGAAGTAGAGATACCTTCCCTTCAAGTTTTGTCAGAGCTAAAGTTAGATGAAGCAGAATGGATACAGTCTTGATATGATCAGTTGAACTTGATTGAGGAAAAGAGGCTAAGGGCTATCCAGCATGGTCAGATATATCAAAAACGAATGATGCGAGCTTATGAGAAAAAGGTTTGCCCAAGAGAATTTCATGAGGGAGACTTGGTTTTGAAAAAGATCCTTCCTATACAAAAGGATTTCAGAGGGAAATGGATGCCAAATTGGGAAAGGCCTTACATGGTGAAGAAGGCTTTCTCCGGAGAAGCGCTAATTTTGACCGAAATTGATGGGAAAAATTTACTTAATCCTGTAAATTTAGATTCACTCAAAAATTACTATACATAAAAAGGGAAAGAGGCCAAGGTGAAAACCTGCAAAGGGCGCTTTAAGACCTTTAAAAAAAGAGATAAAATGGAGAGGCCAAGGTGAAAACTGGTAAAGGGCACCTTAAGACCAAAGGGGATTTAAGTTGAAAACTCAAAAAGGGCGACTCAAATTTTGACCAAAGAGGGAGCATGCGATGATCTTGCTATACTTGAATTAACGAGAAAAGGGTATGCTACATCTTGGGGCATCGACAAAGTACTCAAGATCTCTTAAGCACATGTCGAACTTAAAACAATCTTCAAGAAATTCGTACAGAGAAGCCCAAGCTGCGATATCTGGGGCACCTAGTTTTTATCTTACTCATATTGAATTTGCTATATTTGAATACTTTGTTCTTTTCGAGATGTGCATTTTCAATCAATTTCTTTTTATTTCTACTATCTTTGATAATTTATTTATCTCGAGCTATGCTCCAAATCAATTCTATTTTTATCCATTATGTTGCATTGAAATAATGATTAATGGCTAATAATATTTTCATAGAAGAAGTTCTGCATATTACTCTAGAGATTTCTAAATAATATAAGAACTTGAAACAGGACTGTTGTTTAGAACTTACCAAGCCTAAGGTTTGGAAACATATAAGAAGGAAGAGTCTAAACCGAGACTATCTCTTCAGATTTTTAAACAAAATATCATGGCAAGTGAAGCTTTAATGAACAAGAAAATAAGGTTCATAGGCATTACGGGGAGGTCATTCTTGGAAAAGAAAAACCTACATTCATGCATAAGCATCTAGTCATGACACCTAAAAAATGGTGTAATAAACCAAAATGATGGAAGAAGATTTAGATCCTATACCCCTGAGTGGCTATAGGAGGGCTTGAAGATAGTACAATCTTTATGTCCTAGAGGTACAATGGAATGGACCCTGAAGTTATAGTGGGGCAAACCTGTTGACTAGAATATGATTGTTTATTTAGGTTTCTTGTCGGAAAAGTAAGCTGAGCAAGATGGTAGTATACTACGGCATTGATAGGGCCCTGATGAGCGATGAGGGACGACACCCTAAATATTAAAAAGGGATTATTCTCATGACATTTCTGCACCCATATATCATAACACATTTAGTTAGGAGCATTTAATTCATTCCGATCATGGCATCCTAATCATTTGCATAAGTATAAGCACATAAAATCGATTCTACAGGACAGGTTCCAAGAGGACGGTGTAGCAATATCGGTGAATTCACATATCTTATCTTTCTGAAGTTGTAGTGAAGAAAATCGAAGCTACCAGCCTTGCCTCCCTGAGTCTGCAGCGGAGTAGATTGAAGATAGCAGATCTTGTCTTTCTAAAGTTGCAGTGAAGCAGATCGAAGATACCAGCCTTGCCTTTTTGAGTTTGCAGTGGAGCAGACTGAAGATAGCAGATCTTGTCTTCCTGAAGTTACAGTAAAGTAGATCGAAGATACTAGCCTTGCCTCCCTGAGTTTGTAGCAGAACAGACTGAAGATAGCAGATCTTTTCTTCTTGGAAGTAGATTGGAGACATCAACCTTGCCTCCCTGAGTTTGTAGCGGAGCAGACTGAAGATAGTAGATCTTGTCTTCCTGAATTTGCAATGAAGTAGATTGAAGACACCAGCCTTACCTCCCTGAGTTTGCAGCAGAGCAAGCTAAAGATAGCAAATCTTATCTTCCTGAAGTTGCAGTGAAGCAAATTGAAGCCACTATCCTTATCTCCCTGAAGTTACAGCAAAGTAGGATAAAAATAAACAAACCTTACCTCCTTGAAGTTGTAGTGGAGCAGGTTGAAATTATCCATTCTTTGAAGTTCTAGTAGGGTAGATTGAAGTTACCAGTCTCTTCTCCCTGAAACTACATTAGAGCTATTCAAAACCACCATCCTTATCTCCTTGAAGTTGCGGTGGAGCAGGAAAATAAACAAACCTTATCTCCCTGAAGTTGTAGTGGAACAAGCCAAAATTATCAGTTTTTGCCTCCTTGAAGTTGCAACGGAGAAGATCAAAGTTACAAATCTCTTCCCCCTAAAATTTTATTGGAGCAAAGTACTAATTCCTATACCCCTGAAGATGCAGTGGCATGGAATGAGGTTACTTGGAGAAGTTCCAAGAAGTCAAGATTTGATGAGATCGTGCAAAATTAACCCTTTTAAAGTCTTTGCTTCATTCCCGTTACATGACAATGAGTAAAGAGGGGCAGCTGTAAAAGGCCCATTTCGCCCGGGCCCTTAGATTTATTTACAACAAATAAGTAAACCCAAAAAAAAAATAAAACCAAATAGAAAGAAATAGTAAACCAAATTATTTATGGGTCCAATGTCCATTTACAAATTTCCAGGCCCAAACCAAACTAAGTTCAAAGCACAAACATTAAACCTAACACAAATCCAAATTTATTCCATCTAAACTAAGCCTAATTTGGGCCCAATCCTAGCCCAGACTCAAAAGACCCAATAGCCCGCTTCTGAAATGGGCCCAAATGGCCCATTTATAAGTTTCCTCTGTACGGCCCTGTCATTGCCACGTTTGCCTCCGTACGGTGCTAGAATCTACGAGAAGAAAAGAGTAACAGAATACAGTAAAGCAGTAGAGCAAAAAATGTGTATTTGATTTCTCATTTTACATATTAGATTTGGTTATAAAAACTAAAGAGAAGCACTATAAATTCCTTACGCATACAAGCAAATAGAAATCATTCAAAAAAATCAAAGTGCTAAAGGTGATTTTCTGGCTTTCGATTTTTTTTCTTTTTCTTTGATCTTTTCTTTATTTCCTATTGCATGTGAAAACAAAAAAAAAAAAAGGAAGAGAGGAGTTTACCTCTGTGGATACGCCATCGGAACTCCATCCTCTTTGCCGAAATAGAAGTAAGGATGGGTTTTCGGAGTTGGAAAGGGTTATAGATGCACTGTTGGCCCTATCTTCTTCGACATAATCGAAGCAAAGAGGGTTAAAAATGTTGACACCTTCGAATTTGATTTAAGAGGGGTTTAAATGGCCCTTATTCCATCGACCAACTGCCGACTACAGTGGCGAGATAATGGTTGAATGGAGAACTCCTTTGGTTCGGTGACAGTGGCATTTAGGGATTCAAAACCCTAGCCAAAGGAAAGGGAAGGGAGAGCCTTCTATTTCTTTTGTTTTGTCTGAAATAGCAGCAGTAAAAATGAGTTTCAACAAAATTTTTTGGTTTTAATTAACTAACCAAAACGGCGCAGTTTGGAAAGGGTGGGATCCTCATGTTGACCCGATTTGTGGCCCGATTCCGCCCCTTTTTACCTTAAAAGGTTAATTTGCGCACATAGTTGCCCTTTCTTTGTTGCACCATTCAATTGCGCCTTGTATCATTTTCCTTTTCTTTCGATTCAGCCCTGAATTTTTCACCATGTTTTATTTTGGCCCACGATCAAACGCAGCACATAAGGGCAGGGAATATTTCCTTATCAGTCCCTCATTCTTTGTGCGTGCTTTATTTTGACTTCGATTCCCCTTTTATTTTTTTAGATTCACCCCTTTAATTGTTTTTTTATTCCAATTTAGTCTAGATTCATTTAGTTTCAAATTTTCTTTTATTTCTTTTTGAAAACTGTGTTCTTGTTATTTTATTATTTATCTCTATGTTTTTTAATTTTTTTTAAATTGCCTTATACTTCGTTTTCACAATTTTTGTTTATTGCTTATGGTACTTTTTAATTTTTATATTATTTATTTACTATTTTCAAACACATTTCAAAATTTAGATTTATTTTATTATTATCATCATTTATTTATACATATATATGTAATCTCAAATTACATCTGAAATTTCATTTTTACTTTAATTTATTCCTTTATTTTTTTATATATTGTTTATTTTTTTTAAATTATTATTATCTGTTTTAGCCTTTTTATATCACATCCATTCCAAATTTTTATACATGATTTACTTTAGTATTTTCATAGATCATGTATTTTTAAACTTTTTTTACACATTATATATGTTGAATTGTTTATATGAAATTTTAAATTATTTATAAATTATTTATTTAAATTTGCTTTATATATTATTTTATTTTGAATTGATTTATATACTAGTTTTTTTTTAAAAATTTTATCAATAATTGATATTTTCAAACATGAAACTGTAAAAATCACTTAATTATTGATAAATTAAACAAAACATCAATTATTGATTTTTGCAGTTTCACGTTTGAAAATATCAATTATTTTTGCAGGTAATTCTTTGACGTAGGACTAAACGGTGTGTGTTTATGCTGGGTATGTTAATAACGATAAATTATTGGACTTTTGGGTTTTTGTTTAATTTATTAATAATTGATATTTTCAAACGTGAAACTGCAAAAATAACTTAAGTTGACAAAATAAATTTTGATTTTTAAAAATAAAACTCTGAACAAACTTTTCTGCTACAAATGAAGTAAAGTTTTAAGTGTTTTCTATAAACGAACAAAAAGCTTTTTAATGACTTTTTTCCATATTCATATTTGCTAAACACTTACTAACATCAGCTTTCCAAACGAGTCAATACAGTTTCTCCAGATTCAGTCATAACGCCCATGCCGGGTTTGGGGTGTTATAGTCATCCTCTTCGAGTTTAGTGATTTTCATGTTAAAAACACACTTGCCACTTACGAAGAAATCAAGCCTTTTGGAGACCCTCCCACTGCGACAAGGCTCTTTATGTTGTTGATGGTTTGCTGGTCTATATTTGGAATAGAATCTAGAATCGTAATTGGAGGGTTTTCATTATTTCCCAAAAGTTCCTCAAGTAACAATGTACTACAAGGCTTAAAACATTCATGTAGCTTTTCTCTAGGAATGAAGCATGATTTGATACTTTAATCGTTTAATCTTTTTAGTTATAAAATATCCACCCTTTGCTCATTTTGGATAACATGCAAACATGCACAATTCTATCCATGAATCTAATTTCTTCACATCTTTATCCAATACGTAGGTTGGGCATCCCCAAATTCTTTAGTGATTTAGGTTTAACTTCCTGTTGTGTCATAATACGTAGGGAGCTTTAGGTGAGGTATTAGATGGTACATCATTCAGAATATAACAACTTATTTGTAATGTGTATC
Source organism: Gossypium stocksii (assembly GCA_020496765.1). Taxonomy (NCBI): domain Eukaryota; kingdom Viridiplantae; phylum Streptophyta; class Magnoliopsida; order Malvales; family Malvaceae; genus Gossypium; species Gossypium stocksii. Next base: position 7,961,837 of record CM035622.1, on the reverse strand, counting down.
TCCAAAAAGATATTGACAATTGTACATAACATAGAACAAACCATGTCTAGTATGCTCTATTCCTTCTCTCTACCACAAAATTTTATTATGGAGTACCCAGTACGATTAACTGGGATAATATCTAATTCTCTATGAGGTATCTTAAGAAATCGTCCCATAAGTATTCCCCATCTCGGTTAGGCTGAAGTGTCTTAATGAGTAAACCTAATTGTTTCTCCACTTCCACACAAGATTCTTGAAATTTATCAAATGTTTAACTCTTGTGGTGCATTAGGTACACGTACCCATATCTAGAATAATCATTTATAAAAATTATGTAGTACTCGTAACCACCTCTCCCACTAATGTTAATGGAACCACATATGGTAGGGTGTACAAGTTCTGAGGGTTGAACAACCTTTGTATCTTTTGCATTAAAAGATCGCTTGGCCAATTTACCTTCCAAGTAAGATTCACATTATGGAAACGCACCTCTTTAAGTGAACTTAAAGTTTCATCTTTCACAAGTCTAGTGTGTAACACCCTAACTTTTGGGGTTAGAAGTTTTGGGTTTTGTGGTTAGGGGGTCAAAGAGAAGGGTGTGCTAATGTGTTCAGTTGTGCGATTAAGTGTCAAAATAGGCCTGCTGGTCTGGTGGTTGAGCACGTGCTAGTGTACCTCTAGGTTCTGGCTTTGAGTCTTCTTGTGTGCATTTTAGGGGAAACAATTAGATTTTGTTTATTATTTTTAAATAATTACCTAGTTTAATTTGTTATTTACTACGTATGTTTATTTTTTATTCTTATTTTCTTTTTTTAATTTTTATTATTTTGCTGTTGGTTTCATGTTATCCTCTCCTCTCCTCTCTCTTTCTTATTTTTTCTTTTTTTTTCTCTTCTTTTTGAAGAGGATTGTATGGTGGTTACAGTAGAGCTTCGTTGTTCATTGTCACCGAGTCAGTAACTGAACGTATCCATCTGCGAAACAGGTGTCAGTTTGGGACTTTTCTATTTTACTTCCAATTTTTAAAATTGTTTTGATAAAGTGTGCAATCATGGTGGCTATTGGGAATTGGTTGTTAAAGTACAAGAGTACTGTTGAATGGCATGAAATTTCACTCTGGTTAGTGTGTTAATGAGTTCCATCGATGAAGGGTCGATACAATGATTAGAAATTTCAATTTCGGGGCTATTTTGGGGTGGTTTTGTGATCATACAGGCTTTCACACGGGCGTGTGATGACCCACACGGCCATATGCTTTTGGGAATTAGGGTTCCGGGTGAAATTTAGGTGCCACACAGCCTGGCCACACGACCGTGTGGCCAATTTGGGGATTTTTTTATTCTCACATGGCCGTGTCCCCTAGGTACACGAGCATGTGTGATTGGTAATTAGGGATTTAGTGATTTGGTGCCACACGGCCTCATCTAAGACATAGTCATTGGCTAGTCTCCTCAGTGTTCTTTTAACATTCTCGGTCGCCTGATCAGGGTATTCACGATTCTTTACATATTGTAGTATATCGTGGCACCAAGGGTGATCATCTTTTTCCTCTTCCTCGATGTTGTAACCATGAGCTGGAGCCTCATAAATACTCATCTGGATAGGTTTTACATCCTCTTGTTTGTTCATTTTGACCATGGAAGCTAAGGTAGCTAGGGCATCAGCCATCTCATTTTCATCTTATGGGAGGTAGCAGAAGGTGATGCCATCAAACTATTTAATTAACTCCAGGACCAGCCTTCTATACTCGATCAACTTAGGATCTCTTGTCTCCCATTCACCTTTGAGTTGATAAATTACTAGTGTAGAATCCCCATATACCTCTAGTGCTTTGATCTTGCGTTCTATGGCTGCACAGATACCCATGATACATGCTTCGTATTTTGCCATCTTGTTCATGCAATCAAAATCTAATTTACTAATAAAGGGATAATGTTTTCCATTTGGGGATACTAGGACTGCCCCGATTCTATTACCCATAACATTTGAAGCCCTATCAAAATTTAGTTTCCAATGATGTTCTTCTTAAGCACCTTCTTCAGTAGTCACAATATACATCAAATCTTCGTTTGGGAAATCGAAGTTTTGAGGCTCGTAATCTTCTAGAGCTCTACTAGCTAGAAAATCTGCTACTACATTCCTTTTTATTGCCTTCTGGTTCACATAAATTATATCAAATTCAGAAAGCAGAATCTATCATTAGGCTATTCTTCCATTTAAAGCAGTTGACTCCATCATGTACTTTAGAGGGTCTATTTTTTAGATGAGCCAAGATGTGTGGTAGAACATGTATTGTCTCAGTCTTCGGGTTGTCCAAATTAAGGCGCAACACAACTTCTTAAGTGGCGAATATCTTGTTTCACATTGAGTGAATTTCTTATTGAGGTAGTATATCGCTCTTTCTTTCCTTCCTGACTCATCGTGTTGGCAAAGCACGTATCCCATAGAATTCCCAAATACTGCCAAGTACAGTATCAGTGGCTTATCTAGACTAGGTGGCAATAGTATTGGGGTATTGGACAGGTAATGTTTGAATTTTTCGAAAGTCTTTTGGCATTCTTCATCCTATACACCTGGATTATGTTTCTTAAGGAAACAGAATATGGGGTCCCATTTCTCGGTTAATTGTGAAATAAACCAGACGATGTAATTTAATCTCCCTAAGAAACCCTAAACCTCATTTCAAGTGCATGGCAGACGCAACTTCTGTATACCCTTGACTTTGTCTGGGTTGATTTTGATCCCCTTTTCACTGACTACAAAACCTAGCAATTTTCTCAACCTAGCCCCAAAAGTATATTTTTTTGGATTGAACTTTAGTTGAAATTTTCTCAACCTCAAGAATAATTTCATCAATACTTGTACGTGCTCCTTTTCTATTCGGGATTTTGCAATCATGTCATCGATGTAAACCTCGATTTCTTTATGCATCATATCATGAAACAAAGTTACCCTAGCTCTTTGATACGTCGCTCCCGTACTTTTCAATCTAAATAGCATCAATTTATAACAAAATTTTCCCCACACAATTACGAATGTGGTCTTTTCCATATCTTCAGGATGCATCTTAATCTAGTTGTATCCGGAGAAGCCATCCATAAAGGAGAATAGTGAATAACCTGCTGTGTTGTCCATTAAGGTGTTGATGTGAGGTAATGAGAAATTGTCCTTAGGGCTGGCTTTGTTTAAATCCCTGTAGTCTACACATATTCGTACTTTCCCATCTTTCTTAGAGGCAAGGACTATATTGGCTGCCCACTTCGATTATTTAACCACTTGTAGGAAACCTATGTTAAATTGCTTCTTGACCTATTCTTTTATTTTTAACAGGACATCGGGCCTCATCCTTCATAGTTTCTGTTGAACTGGCTTGCATTCTTCCTTTATGGGGAGTCAGTGCATCACGATATTAGTACTTAGACCAGGAATGTCTTTATACAACCATGCGAAGACAGCTTTGAATTCTTAGACTAACTTAATGTGGTCTCGTTTTGTCTCTGTGATGATGCAAGCTTCGATATTCACTTTTTTCTTTTCTTGTTCGTCTTCTAAGCTCATGATTTCTACTGACTCTTTGTGAGGTAGAATCTATTTCTCCTCTTGTTCTACCATCCTTAACAAATCAGGAAATAGGTTACAATCTCGATTATCTTCAAAGTCCTAAGGTTCCTCTAGACACATATCTTGCTCAAAAAGAGATTCTGAGTCAGTAGCAATGTCGCTCATATCATTGATATCTGGAGACCTGTTATAGGAACGAAGGAAGACCCAAAGAACAAATGAATCTAAGAATAATTATCTATGTGGTATGAGTATGAATGAAATAGAAAGAATAAAAGAATATTTGCCAAAATGAGACACAAAGATGCATTTTATTGAAATAAAAATAATGGACATATGCCTTTTTTCACAAAAGGATTCTTATTGCTCTCAGGCTTAGAGTAATAAGTGTGTTTTTAGCATTACTCTAAATTAGTTCTAAAAATTACAGGGATATCTTCTGTAGTCCAATTATTCAGAACACTTCTGGAGATATAAGGACGAATGCTTGACAAGTTTCCCCAATTCCTTATTCGGATATAGCATTGTTGCTCAAGTTCCCTAACATTCCTTTCAAGATTTCTTTTTTTTCCATTCTTCATTCAGGATAAATGATTTCTCTTGACACAAACGTTTTAGATATATAGGGAAAGGTCATTCGGTTTCCATTTGACCTCTCCCCCACTTAGTCGTGCTCTTCTTCTTTCTTGTCTCTTCTCCATCTCCTTCTTCTTTTGCCTCGCATCTGTCTTATATCTTAAGCTAAAGCGATCTCATTTGTCCATTAGCATCGGTGCCTCAACTCTCTCTTGTAGAGATTTTCAAAGTCCTTTCTAGGTAAGGCTCATTTCCAACTGTTAACTACAGGCCCATCTTCGTGGTTTTGGATATACTTGGTAATGGAATCTTGTTTCCTTCGACAATGAAAGTAAGGCAAATAATGGTATGTTTATGATGCTTGTATGACCTAATGAGAAATGGTCATTTTGGTATAAAAATGTTATGAATTTGGTAAGTTTTGAGATGAGATGGAATGAGATATAAAATGGTTTATGTCTTAAAAGATTTGGTATGAATTTGGATTATGTTTTGGTATAAATTAGTATGGACATTGAGCATGATTTTGGATATTATATGTATTTTGGTTGTGAATTGGCTGAGAAATGATGACATGAAACTTGTTGATTTTGGCTTGTAGGAATGACCCAAAAAGGGTGGCAAAGTTGGCCTTTCAAATAGTCTATTTTTGTCCACACGGGCAAAGACACGGGCGTGCATCTCGACCATGTGTAATAGCCCGAATTATGGCCTAGTCAGAATAATAGTTTCGAGACCGCAAATTCGGAGTGGAAAAGTATGATTTATGATTATTTTTAGGTTTATGACATGATTTCATAATAGTGATAAAAACTCATGAAGGAAATTTTAAGAATTAGTGATTAATTTGTCCTTTAGGACTAAATTGCAAAAGTTGCAAAATTGAGTTTCTAGAAGGTTTAAGTATGATATACCACTAGAAAAATTAGTAGGAGTCCTTATTTGGCAATTAGACTAGTTTTTGGCACTATGGACAAAAATGCCCATAGAAGGGTAAAATTTTAATGAAAGGCCATAAGGGCATTTTGGTCATTTGGTAAAGTTAAGTAATAAAAAGGGAAAATAACCCAAATATAGGCTCATCTTCTCCATGCAAGTGCCAAAAATCAAAAGCCCTCCATAGCTAGGATTTTCTTCATTTTCAAGCTCCAAGTAAGTGGCCCCAAGTCCCGTTTTTCATGCTCATCGTATTTTGAAATCCTCATAACTTAATCTAGCTATTTCTATCACTAATTTGAGCTAGGGTTTATGCTCAAAAATATACCCATGCATGATATGCAAGTATTTTGATGCCTAGTGGTAGAATATGAAAGTTTAAAGTGTAGTAAACACCTTTTCCTAGGTGATTTTTCATGAAAGTCCCTAATAGGGACTAAATTGCAAAAGTGATAAAATGTGTAGTAAAAGTGTGAATTTATGAGCAATGTGGGCTTTATGGACACTAGTAAGTGTCGGCTAGGCTTCGGTAGCCAAGAGAATAAATACATTCTATTATACGAGCCTAGGGACTATTTTGTAAATATATAAAAGTTTAGGGGCAAAATTATAAATTTTTACAAAGTATGAATTTTGGGCTAGTTAGTCAATGTGAGTTCTAAATAAGTTAAATTTTTCATTTTAGATCAAGAAACACGAAGCCCGGACCAAAATCGGGAAAAAAGTAAAGTTATAGACTAATAAGTTAAATTTTTCATTTTAGATCAATAAACACGAAGCCCGGACCAAAATCGGGAAAAAAGTAAAGTTATAGACTAAACCAAGCATTCACCCACATTTTTGAACTCAAGGAAAGTTGTATGTGATAATTTAGCTTGTCTGTTACGCAAATTCATTATGACGACTTTCTATGAAATTATGATAGTCTATGAAGATATGGATATGATCTTGTATGAATTATGTATAAGTTCCATGATATTAATTTGTTAAGGCAATGTATAAAATTCATGAAATTTATTGATGTAAAATTTTACCAAGAAATGATGAAAACATGAAATGAGAAATTACATACAAGTTTAAATGATACAAAGGATACCATAATCATGTTATGAGTATTGTAGGTCCTGTATAAGACCATGTCTAGGACATGGCATCGGCACCGAATTGAAATCCCATGTAAGACCATGACTGGGACATGGCATTGACAATGAGATGTGTTCCCCTGTAAGACCATGTCTGAGACATGGCATGGGCATCCGAGATGAGGTCCCGTGTATGACCATGTCTAGGACATGGCTTCAGCACCGAGATGAGATAATGACCCCCTGTAAGACCATGTCTGAGACATGGCATGGGCATCCCATATGAGATCCCGTGTAAGACATGTCTGGGACATGGCATCGGCATCAGAGTACAATCTCGTGTAAGACCATGTCTAGGACATGGCATCGACATTGATGTGTGATTCCATGTAAGACCATGTCTGGGACATGGCATTGGCATCATTTCATGAGATTGACTTACGGGTATTCTTCGGTATTCTAAAAAGGATCTTAAAGAAGAAAGTATCCAAGTTGATAAATTTCAAGAGAAAGCCTAAAGTTTCATATTGAGTGTTACAGGTATATACGAGTAAGTATGAGAAATTTGAAAGTATATTATTATGAGAAATACAACATGAAAAGTATGAGTAAGTATATGATTGAGTAAGTCATGAGAATGAGTAAGAAACTATATGAAATTCATGATAACTTATTTACGTGATGTTTCATGATTTTTTTGTTATTTTATTCATGCAACTTAATAAGCATTTTAAGTGCTTACTCATTTCCTTTCTCTCTTCCAAGTAGATCTGCCGAACCAGCTCGAGGATCGCTAAAGTCAAAGCTTGAAGTCACACTATCAAGCCATTCTTTTTGGTATAGTAAAGTTAGTTTTTTTTTATGTATGGCATGTATAGGAAGTTTGATCATTTGTTAAGTGTCATTTTGTGTAGCCAAGGGTATTAGCTTTGATATTACTCAAGTAGTGTTGTAATGGCCTTTGGATATGGCCTAATATTGCATAATTTTTATTTTATAAAATGAAGATAGAGTTCATGATATGCAACATTGCATGCTTAAGTAGAGTAATGATGGATGAGAATGATATATATGATGGTAATTGAATGCCTTAGTTATGAGTAATTAGAGAGTATATTATTCTTGTTGAGAGCTATAGAAATGGGTTTTATGTTTGGTCATGTTTCAAGGTGGCACAGGGCTTGGAAAATAGCCTATTATTGTCCACACGGTTAGGCATACGGGCACGTGCCTCACACACGGCCAGCCTCAAAGGCGTGTTAATAGACTGTGTGTCCCTTGCATCCAACTTAGTTAAGTCAGTATGTGCACCTCTAATAATTATAGTGTTCAAGTCAACATGCTCTATGAGATATTGAGACGGGCATGTCTAGGCTGTGTGAGGGACACGGGCCATAGACATGGGCGTGTGCCCAAGCCATGTCAAAACCCCTGTAGGTTGAAGTTATAAATAAATTCGACACGGGCTAGGAACATGGGCGTGTAAGACCACACGGCCTGCCCACACGGACATGTGGCCCTGTTTTAGGCAAAATTTTTCTAAGTGCCCGAAAGTTCTCGAACTAGTTATGGAACACACCCGATGTATGTTTTAGGGCCTTGTAGACCCATAACAAGGGTAGCATGAGATTGTGTGAGAAGTTTTGAAATGGAACAAAATTTTATAGCCTTAGTTTACGTATTCAAACATGTTTAAGTACAGTAATGCCTCGTACCCATCCCGGTGTCGGACTCGGGTAAGGGGTGTTACACCATGTATGACACACGGTCATAGAACACGGTCATAGAACACGGCCGTGTGCCCCCTAGGGTACCCTTTCGAATTAAGTCAGTATACCCTACAGGTTTGACACGGCCTAGGCACACAAGCGTGTCTAGTGGGCATGGGTGGCACATGGGCTGGCACATGGGCGTGTGGTCGGCCGTGTGACCTGTAACACCCTAAATTTGGGCCTAAAAGTATTGGGCCTTCGGCCTAGGTTCGGGTGTGAATAGTTCGAAATAAAATTATTGATGTGTTGAATTCTGTTATGGAAGGTTATTATTAATGGGTTAATGTGGTATTTTAGTGAACGGTGAAGGATTCATAGTGTGGGAAAAGTCTTGGGCTAATTTCTGGGATTCCGGGATTTTTGTGATATTTGGTGTAATGTTGAAATTTTGATATATAGATGTGTAATTCGTGTTTGGAGGGTGTTATTGGGCCTATGGAAGGCCCAAGTGTTGGTTAAAAACCCGGAGAATTCTTGGATTTTTGGACTTAAGGAATAGAGGACTTGGAAAAGAGGAGTTGTAAGGAATTATGTGTGTAATAAGACACAAAAAAAGGAATGTGGTGTAATGGCAAAGTAGCACCACTTAGGGGACAAGGAAGCAAAGGGTCTAAGGTTCAAGTCTTGGCTCTTGCAATTTATTTTGGTTTTTCTTTTAAATAAATCTGGAAGCAAGTAGGTAAGTTTTAAAGTTAAATATGTTGGACTTATGACACAAATGAGCTTGTGTCCGAGTGGTGATGGCTTGACAGGGTTACTAAGAGGACTTTGGTTCGAATCCCGTTGCACGCAAAGGTTGATTATTTTGCTAATGCTTTAATTTTGGGGGGATTGATGGAGAATCCCACATCAGAAAGCTAACATGAGAGCAGGTGAGGAGCTAGCTTTAAATAGAGCAAACCAGGAGGAGAGTAGGCACAGCCTTCTTGGCTGATCCCTTTCGCTTTATGGCGTGCCCGTTTGGGTTGGGCATCGGCTAAGAGTGTTTGGAGCGCGGATTAACTTCAGTCTCCTATCAGGTGTGTATTTCTCACTGCTCTAGCAGTAGAACGGCTACTTCGGGCTGCAGTGGGCCGAAGAGGCCATGTGGGCCCAATGGCCTGCGGGCCCAATTGGATAAGTTGTTTGATTGTATAGTAAATAATGGGCTAGATTAGGTGAATCTCATATCTGTAGCCAGATTTGGGCTAAAAGGGCCACACGAGCGTGTGGGCCCATTTGGGCCGACAATGGGCCCTAGGCCCATTCGCATTGTTATCTCTGTTTAGAATACTTTAGTTTACTAAATTACTGAAATACCCTTGGTTTACAAAATTACTGAAATACCCTTGGTTTACAAAATTACTGAAATACCCTTGATTTACAAAATTACTGAAATACCCTTGATTTACAAAATTACTGAAATACCCTTAGTTTACAAAATTACTAAAATACCCTTGGTTTACAAAATTACAGAAATACCCCCGATTTGTAAAATTACCGTTTTACCCCTAATTTGTAAAATTACTATTTTACCCCTGATTTGTAAAATTACTATTTTACCCCTGATTTGTAAAATTACTATTTTACCCCTGATTTGTAAAATTACCATTTTACCCTTAATTTGTAAAATTACCATTTTACCCATGATTTGTAAAATTATCGTTTTACCCCTAATTTGTAAAATTACTATTTTACCCCTAATTTGTAAAATTACCATTTTACCCCTAATTTGTAAAATTACCATTTTACCCATGATTTGTAAAATTACCGTTTTACCCTTAATTTGTAAAATTACTATTTTACCCCTGATTTGTAAAAAATTACTATTTTACCCTCGATTTGCAAATTTACCGAAATACCCCTATAGGGTAGAATTACCGAGACACCCCTATGGGGTAAAATTACCGTTTTGCCCCTAGGGTGTTAAATGACTGTTTTGCCCTTCGTGGGTAAATGATTGACTTGTGTGATGATTGGGCTAGTTTGACCGTGGATATAAGTTAGTGATATGAATGACTTGACTGTGATCTATTCTTATTTTTGGGATTTGGAAAAGTTGGAATCCCTATGTGTTTAGGGAGGCTGTCGAAATAGCGCCTAAGGCTTTAAGGGGCAGTTACCAATTATTTTACTCTGTGCTTGTAAGGGTTAAAGGCTGCTGACTAAGGGCTTGGATCAGTGGAGCGTTCGAATCTTGGATATCAACTTCAGCAAAGGTAAGGATTTAGGGTTTTATTCATGGATGCCTGAATATGGTAAGAGTATGTTAAATTTAGTTATCATTGATTCGTGGTCTAATGATTTAGTAATTGAATGTAGGATTGACTTGGATCGGATATAGTCATCGTTCGTTGCAAGCAGGTGTGTAATGAACCTCATAGTAGCTTAGATTAATATTTGCTGAAAAGCCAAAATGCCTAAACTTCGGCATTTTGAACTTATGGTTTTGTGAATGGTTTGAGCCGTGATACATACGATAAGATCGGTGATTGGATCGATAGAACAGGTAAGGGCACGATTTTGTGCACGATGGTAAGTTGGGCCTCGATGGGCTAAAATTGGGCCCAACGGGCTTACAGGCCCGTATGGGTAAAAATGGGCAATAGACATTTTTTAGTAGACTATAGGCTTAAAACTGGTTAAATTAGTAGTTAATTGTAGGATTTGGACCAAGTGGGCTTAGACGACTGAACTAGCTACATAGGGCCCATTAGGGGTTTTTGGCCCATAACTCGGTTTTACTAAAATAGGCTAAAATTGCTGTTTAAACATTTGGAATTGATGAATAAGCATGGAAAACCCTGATAATGGATAAAATTACGTAATTACCTTTATAGCTTAAAAATGACTATTTTACCCCTAGGTAGAAATGACCATTATACCCCTAGGGTTGTAAAATGATTATGTTGATTGTGATATTGATATTTTTCATGAAATGATATGATATGCACATGATATGCACATGATATGCTACGATATGTATACGATATGCCATGTTATAATCATTACATGCATGGGTTGGGCTTATATGATTGGAGGAAGTGTTAAGGGGCTTTGCCCTAGTATACTGAAAAGAGCTTTTGCCCCAGTTTACCGAAAGGGCTTCTGCCCCAGTTATTAAAAGAGGCTAGGCCTCCAGTTATATGATAAAGCAGCTATGCTGCCAGTGGAGAGTAGCGACGGGGTGGGTTGAGTAGCATCCCCACATGGTGTGTTGGTTGGTACGGGTGGAGAGTAGCGGATGGTGGGTTGAGTAGTCTCCCCAACTGGGCTTTGCATACATACATTGACATTACATGTGATATTGAAATGGGCTTTGCACACATACACTGATATTATATGTGATGTTAAAATGGGCCTTTGGGCCATACCGTTTACAGAAAAGGGCTTCGGCCCAGTGGCATGACTTATGAAAGGCTTCGGCCCAGTATATGTTTTATTAAAAAAGGCTTCGGCCCAGTAACCGTTAAATGAAAAGGCTTCGGCCCGTATATGTTGAGACCAAATTAGGGCTTAGGCCCAGTATGCTGATATTTGTTTAGGCTCCGAAAGGGGACTTGTTGCACACTGAGTTTCCAAACTCACCCCTTTTCCTTAACCTTGCAGGTGAGCCTTAGTTGATGGGCTTGGAGCTGGGAGGGATTCAGAGTGGCCACACGGACTGGACTGATGGTTTTTAATTAAGTTAATTATTTCAATTTAATCTTAATTATTTATTCTTGGTTTTGGGTTGTAAAAGGCCTCTTTAATTATTTCTATTTCAGGTTATTAATTCTTTACTTAATTAACTTGTTTTTAGCTAAATTATGATGTCGTGTAAATCGTTTTGAATTCAGTTACCTCTAAGGCGTGTTTTTATAAAGGTTACTTGTTTTCAAAATATCACGATAACATAGCAAAGCTTCCGCAAATGTTTTCACAAATATAGTAAATACTTAAAGTGTGGCAATGGGTGTATGCATGTCTAGGATTGGATCCTGGAAGAGCTTGGTACTTAAGCAGTCTAATTGACTCACCTCCTCTTCTCTTGAATCCTACCTGGTGCACAGTATTCATTCACTTTAAACTGTTTTTAAAATAACATGTTTTCCGCAAATACAATGGTTTACAAGTTTTCACAATTTTCCATAAAGAATTTTACAAAGTGGTTAAACAATGTTTTGATTACGTTTTTGCCAAATAAACACAAGCTAAGGTTTTAAATAGGATTAACGGTAAAAGTTTTCTAAACATTAAGAAGGGTTTTCAATGAAAACATGGTTTTCGAAAAAAAAACACTTCAATGTGGCACACTAGTCTTGGCCATAACGTCTAGGCCGAGTTTAGGGTGTTACATGACCCAAGTTAGTAACCTCCCTAAATTTCACACGGCCTGGCACACGGGCGTGTCCTCGGCTGTGTGGTGCAAGCCAGAATATATGCCCTGGTTTGCCACGGCTTAGACAATAGGGCGTGTCTAAGGCCGCATGGGTATGTGACCTCTGTAGCTTTTAAAAAAATGTTTAAATTTTGAAAATTTTTGTATGAGCTCGGTTTAGTCCCGACCTTCTTCTAATGTATGTTTAAGGTCTCGTAGACCTTCATAAGGGACTTACTGATGATGGTATGATTATTATGATGATGATGTTCTGTGAAATGTCTGGAAAAGTTATGATCTGTCCGGTAATGCCCCTTACCTATTCCGGTGACAGTTAAAGGATAGGAGTGTTACATTAGCATTTACTAGGGTAAAGCCTGAGGGGTATATAGGGTCTTTGATCAACGATAAATTATACATGTTTTTACCTCATGCTTAGCCTAATTTTTGGATGAATTATCATTGAATTTGTGGAAATTAGTGCTCTTAATCCCTTTATTTCATGTTTTATACTCAAGTGAGCATAGGGAAATGAAAAGAACGAGAAACGGGCCAAAAACGGGTAAATTAGGCCCAATTCAATAAACAACACGGCCCAGAGATTCACCACACGGCAGTGCCACAAGGCCATGCCACCTTGAGCTCGAACACGGCCCAACTCCGAGGAGCACGGCCAGACCACACGATCGTGCCACCATCAAAAGGGCCAACCATGGCCTGGGCCTCGATCCACACGGACGTGTCCCTGTCGTGAGGAAGTTCAATTTCACTTGGAAAAAGTTGCTTAGGGGCTAAGAAAGCCATTCTAAACTCTATATAAAGACCCTAGGAGGCAACCTCAAGGACACACATTATTTTCCTGCCAAGACGGGGAGTTAAAGGCAAGGAATTACTCGAAGGGAAGCCGGTTGATCTATCTCAGAAGCCAATATCTATATCAAGACAGGGGATCTCCCTTCAATCCTTTTAGGAGTTTTGGGTTTTCCTATGTTTTGTTATTTTATTTCTTCTGAGATGTTTTCTTTTATAATCATGAACTAAATCCCCCAAATACTTGAGGAGGATGAAACCTAAGACAGATCTTGTTATTATTTTCTCTTGAATTATATGATAAATATTTGATTTGTTCTTAATTATGTTTTTAACTTTTAAATTGATATTTCTGGGATATTGATTTAAGTTGAATGTGCTTATGTAAAGGAGCAAAAGTCCCTGCATAGGAGTAGATCCAACACAATTAAGCGGAGTTGATTGCAATCCCAGAGAGAGGATGACGAAAATCTGCCGGATTAGGGTCAAACCTAATAAGGGAATCTATAGATCAAGTTAATGCGACTCTAGGGGTTTTAATTAGAAAGAGATTTCAATTAATCACCTAGGGTTAGTTGTTTTTAGTCTCGAGAGAGATATTAATATAAGTTAGGAATTTCTACGGATCAAGTCAAGTGAATAAATCGTCTAGTTCAAGAGTTGACAACAAGTGAAGTGTAGGTGGATTCTCCCTTGAGTATTGTCCAAATCAATCAAATTTTCCTAAGAGTTTTTCCCAATTCACTTCCTGTGCATTCTTAGTTAGTTTTAGAATTAGTTTAGTTTAATAAAAACCCTTTTTATTCTTAGGTTAAATAATAGAAAGAAAGTTAGTACTAGTACTTTTGGTTCCCTTGGGTACGATATCTCAGTCTTGCCACTAAGCTATACTACTGTTTGATAAGTGCGCTTGCCTAAAAATTGTGATAATAGTTAGTTTCTAGTGTGATCATTATTATAAATTTTATTACTTCATATCGAGAATATCAAGTTTTTGGCGCCGTTGTCGGGGAACTAAAATATGAAGAACACTCGATTTCTATTACTTTAGCCATTACTATTTTTATTTATTTTTAATTTTTATTATTTTTATTTATTTTTATTTATTTTAATTTTCTTTACTTTTTCCCCTTCTAGGTATCTCTAGTTTATGACTAGAAGAAACCCAGCAGGACCATTACTTTTCGACGAAGATTTGGAATCCACAGTTCACAGAAATCGTAGAGAGATCAGAAGAAGCCTACAGTATCCAGAACAGGAACAAGAACCTGAACCTGCTGAAGAGATGGAAGCAAATCAAGACAATCTACCACCTCTCGCGATAGCCGCAGAACTGGTGAATCAAAACGATGCTCCTTGTACTATGTATGATTATGCTAAACGTAATTTGGCTGGTACTTAATCTAGAATTATTAGACCTGCTATTACTGCAAACAATTTTGAACTAAAGCCTAACACTATTCAGATGATTCTGTAATTTGTGCAGTTTGATGGTTTACAGGATGAGGATCCCAATTCACATTTAGCTAATTTTTTGAAATTCTGTAATACCTTTAAAATCAATGGCGTTTCTGATGATGCCATTCATCTTAGGCTATTCCCGTTTTCCTTGAGGAATAAAGCTAAACAATGGTTAAATTCTCTACTAGAGGCTCAATCACTACATGGGAACAAATGACCGAAAAATTTTTACTTAAGTATTTTCCTCCAGCTAAAATAGCTAAATTGCGGAATGATATCTCTTCTTTTGTGCAGATGGATTTAGAGACACTTTATGATGCCTGGGAGAGATACAAAGATCTTTTGAGAAGGTGCCCTCACCATGGGCTACATCTGTGGTTACAAGTTCAAACCTTTCACAATGGTTTGAACCCTTCAACACGGTAAATGATCGATGCAGCCGTCGAAGGAACAATCAACAATAAAACATCCGAAGCAGCCTACGAGTTTATAGAAGAAATGTCACTGAATAACTATTAGTGGCAAGTCATGAGGACAAAGCCGACAAAAGCTGCATGAGTTTTTAACATTGATGCTGTTACCATGCTTTCTAATCAGGTAGAACTTTTAAATAAAAAAAAATTGATAATTTTGTTGGTTCTATGCAGGTACATCTAGGGATGCAGTGTGACGCAATTCAGGAGAACATGTACAGTCCAGATCACTCCTCCAATGGACACAGCATGGAAACTGAGCAAGCCAACTATATGGATAACAATTTGAGATCTCAAAATAACCCTTACAATAATACTTACAATGCAGGTTGGCGGAACCACCCCAATTTTTCATGGAGCAATCAAGGTAATTAAGGGAATCAAAGACCACCACCACCTCCTCTGGGATTTCAGCAACCACATTATCAGCAAGAGAAAAAGTCAAACCTTGAGAAGATGCTCACAAAATTCATCACGGTGTCAGAAACCCGTTTTCAGAACACCGAGCAAGCACTAAAGAACCAGCAAGCATCCATCCAAGGACTTGAAAATCAGATTGGTCAACTCGCAAAGCTGATATCTGACAGACCACAAGGTAGCTTGCCAAGTAACATAGTAACTAACCCAAGAGAACAAGTTCATGCTATTACCACAGTTAGCGTCGAAGGGTTAGACGGGCAAAAACTAATGCAAGACACTCTGGTAAGCAATAATAAGGATGAGGTAAGTTAGGACACACAAAAGCCGGTAAGCAAAGAGTATAGACCTTGTGTGCCATATCCCAACGTGACAAAGAAAGATAACACAGATGAACAATTCAGTAAGTTGCTTAAACTGCTAAAGAAACTACATATTAACTTACCGTTTATTGAAGCTTTGTCACAGATGCCAAACACTGTTACGTTTTTAAGAGAGCTACTGACAAATAAACGGAAATTAGACGAGTCATCGTATGTTAAACTGAATGCAGTGTGCTCAGCTATTTTGCTAAACAAGCTACCTAACAAACTGAAAGATCTAGGGAGTTTTACAATTCCTTGTTTAATTGGCAGTTTATCCATTGATAATGCATTAGCTGATCTAGGGGCAAGTATAAATGTCATGCCTTATAAAATGTTTAAACAATTAGGTCTTAGGAAACCCAAGCAAACTAGGATGAGCATACAATTAGCTGATAAAACCATTAGAATTCCTAGGGGTATAATTAAAGATGTTCTAGTTAAAATTAATAAATTCATATTCCCAGTTGATTTTGTTGTTTTAGACATAGATGAGGATAGTGATGTTCTTTTAATCTTAGGACGACCCTTTTTAGCAACTGTTAGGACTATCATTAATGTTGGTACAGGTGCACTCACATTACGTGCAGGTGAAGAAACAATTACTTTTCAAGCTCGAAACTCGATTGAGACTGTTGCTGACAAAAATATAGTTATGAGTCCTTGTAAAAACACTAATCTCACCACCTAACCTTCTGTGCAGGATACACTCCACATAAAGGCAACCCAACCATAGACAAGTCCATCCAAGAAAAACGTACCTGAAAAGCAAATGCTTTAGATTGAGGAACTAGATGAGTGGCTGAACTATCACGAAAAGCCCAAAATATGCCACACCAACCCAGAGCATCACCAATACGACCCTCAGGTAACAACAAATCAAATCAAGGTAAGGGATAAGGTAATCTTAGGGGAAGATGATCTTCGAATCTTGAATTCAAAAGAGCATACAAGTGATACACCTTACTTCACGGTAATGAAAATCTTTCCCTATGGTACAGCAAGATAAAACATGAGTCACTCGGCACTTTCAAGGTAAATCACACTCGACTCAAATCTTATGTTGATAATGAAATTGTAAGCAGAATAGAAGAGTATCAACCCTTCAAGCCACCGTGACCAAGCAAGCTTGAGAAAAGTCGAGCCTAGACTATAAACAAGCGCTTCTCAGGAGGTAACCCGAGCACTAACAAGTTTGATTTTCTTAAATTTTTAACTAACTCCTTAAAACACAGATTTCCCAAAACCACACGACCAGACACACGGGGGAGCCTAAGGCCGTGGACACCCCACGGTTAGAAACACGACCGTGCGATACTGCCGTGGCCAAACCTATCCATTTATATATGGGTGTGTGATTTCAAACACGACCGTGGGCAAAGCGAACACCAAAAGACACGACCGTGCTATAAGGCCGTATGATTCAACACGCCCGTACCAACCAGCCGTGGCCGCACCGATAGGAGCACGAAACACACGGGCTAGACCTAAGCCACACGCTCGTGCCCAACGGTCGTGTGCCCAATTCCCTATTAATTTTATTTTATTTTTATTTTTATTCTCTTTACTTTATATTTTTCCTTTTATTTTACACTTCACTTCTTATCGAGTAAGACATAAATTCCCCACGCAGTTATACTTCAAGTTATCCAGGATCATGAACTTCAAGTGCTCATCTCTCCAATCCAGCTTTCACAACTTTCAAGGAATTCATCCAATTTAGGGAGTTTCACTTCTCTCCCTATCTTATGATTTTATGTTTCTATTGCTATTAGTGTTATCTTTGTACATTGAGGGTAATGTACATCTTAAGTGGGGGGGAACATACTTTCAGTCATTGCATTCTCTTCGAACCCCTGAAAAATTTTTACAACTAACTTTTTGCATTGTTCTCAAAATTTCGAATTCTCACTTTCACTCTCTGCATTATCTCAATCTCCTATTAGGAATTAATTTTTATTGAGTTTTGATTTTTATTGATATGTTGAGAATTAAGACATAGGTACTTATGCTTTGATTATTCAAACTTTAAGACATTAGTGAATTAAGCATAATAAGTTGAAATTTTTGAGAATTTAAATTTTTCTAGGTTGTTTTCCCTAATTTTAAGTATTATCTTGAGATTTGAAATTTGCAGGATTGACATCAAAAGCCATAATTCTGGTGAGATTTTTGAGCCTTCTGAGCATACATCCTTTCGTGCTCACTTTTATTGTTGCTTTGAGTGAGTCAATACTGATTTGTTATTCTAGAACTTGCTCCGATTATACATATCGAGACCACATCATTGATTTGATACACCAAAATGATAAAGACACCAAGGTTTAACCCACTTACTCCATAAAAGCCTACCTCCATAAACTAACCCCTAGTGAACTCCATTAAGCCTAACAACCCATTCTTTGACTTACCTCTAATATTAACCTATAACCCGTTTTTTGTTGAATTCCATTCAATTATTTTGATCCTATTTTTGTCGAGATTTGAGCTCAAATTATTATCTAGCTTTGTTTTCTTGTTCAGTTTATAAACATTTAAAGTATTGTATTTGATTTGTTCTCAAAAAACAAAAAAAATAAAAAAAACAAAACAAAAAGGTGTTTATACAATTAATTTAGTTGTAATTCATATTTTAGTTATAGTTTAATATTTTTTGCATATTTCTATTATAAGCTACCGAATCCGAAATGATGTCATCAGAAGACTTAAGCTCTAGAAATATGTTCAAGTGATAGAGATTTTTCTAGCTAGACAATCTTTCAATTCAATCTCAATTTTAACCTTCTCTTTCAGCTTGTGACAACAACCCTAACCAAAGCCCCATTACAACCATTGAAAGACCTTTTGATCGATGTGTCATATCTATCTATAGTGGTGGAGATTTGATTTTCCTGCAAGCTTATGGTAAAAACTTTTCAGATTGACTAATGAGTGCTTAATTTTTGAACCCTAAACACTTTGAGTGGATAGAGTGAACCTTTAGTGAGGATGTCAACTCTTGTTGATTTCGATTGAAAGGTAATTACTTAGGAAAAGGGAGAAAACCTATGTCAACTCTTCTGGTTGAATTTTCATTGTATGATTACTTGTGGATTAGTTTGAAACATTATTGATAAGGATTATAAGTTGAGAAGAATGATCCTTAATTGTGAGTTGAGATTTTGCTTAAGGACAAGCAAAGGCTTAAGTGTGGGGGTATTTGATAGACGATAAATTATACATGTTTTTACCTCATGCTTAGCCTAATTTCTGGATGAATTATCATTGAATTTGTGGAAATTGGTGCTCTTAATCCCTTTATTTCGTGTTTTATACTCAGGTGAGCATAAGGAAATGAAAAGAACGAGAAATGGGCCAAAAAGGGTAAATTAGGCCCAATCAATAAACAACACGGCCCAGAGATTCACCACACGGCAGTGCCACAAGGCCATGCCACCTTGAGCTCGAACACGGCCCAACCCGAGGAGCACGGCCAGACCACACGGTCGTGCCACCATCAAAAGGCCCGACCATGGCCTGGGCCTCGATCCACACGGACGTGTCCCTGTCGTGAGGAAGTTCAATTTCACTCAGAAAAGGTTGCTTAGGGGCTAAGAAAGCCATTCTAAACTCTATATAAAGACCCTAGGAGGCAACCTCAAGGACACACATTATTTTCCTGCCAAGACGGGGAATTAAAGGCAGGGAATTACTGAAGGGAAGCCGATTGATCCATCTCAGAAGCCAGGATCTACATCAAGACAAAGGATCTCCCTTCAATCCTTTCAGGAGTTTTGGGTTTTCTTATGTTTTGTTATTTTATTTCTTCTGAGATGTTTTCTTTTATAATCATGAACTAAATCCCCCAAATACTTGAGAGGGATGAAACCTAAGACAGATCTTGTTATTATTTTCTCTTGAATTATATGATAAATATTTGATTTGTTCTTAATTGTGTTTTTAACTTTTAAATTGATATTTTCGGGATATTGATTTAAGTCAAATGTACTTATGTAAAGGAGCAAAAGTCCCTGCATAGGAGTAGATCCAACACAATTAAGCAGAGTTGATTGCAATCCCAGAGATAGGACGACAAAAATCTGCCAGATTAGGGTCAAACCTAATAAGGGAATCCATAGATCAAGTTAATGTGACTCTAGGGGTTTTAATTAGAAAGAGATTTTAATTAATCAACCTAGGGTTAGTTGTTTTTAGTCTCGAGAGAGATATTAACATAAGTTAGGGATTTCTACAGATCAAGTCAAGTGAATAAATTGTCTAGTTTAAGAGTTGATAACAAGTGAAGTCTAGGTGGATTCTCCCTTGAGTATTGTCTAAATCAATCAATTTTTCCTAAGAGTTTTTCCCAATTCACTTCCTATGCATTCTTAATTAGTTTTAGAATTAGTTTAGTTTAATAAAAACCCTTTTTATTCTCAGGTTAAATAATAGAAAGAAAGTTAGTACTAGTACTTTTGGTTCCCTTGGGTACAATATCTCGGTCTTGCCACTAAGCTATATTACTGTTCGATAGGTACGCTTGCCTAAAAATCGTGATAATAGTTAGCTTCTAGTGTGATCATTATTATAAATTTTATTACTATATATCGCGAATATCATTCTTCATTATTATCCCAAGAGTTATTTAAAGTACTTTTCCCTTTTTTTAGTCCCTCCGGCCAACAACGAGGTCAACTGGCTTATCATGCTTCGTTGGGACTCTTGTATTTGATCCCTCATGTCTTGCTGTACCTTAGATAGTTGTTCATGCAACTGCACTTGCAACTGATCTTGCATATCTTTCTAAATTTGTTTTAATCTCTTTAGCCTCTGATCCATGGCTCTTGTTTTACTACAGGTACTGTAACGATATTTGGTTGGCAAATTCTTGACTGTTTCCAAGATAACTGTCATAATTTTGATTAATTAGGGTCTTAATGTATATGATGAAATGTAATGCAGATGAATGAAAAATGAATACAAAAAGATGCATTAATTTTGATTCAATTATATTAGAATAACTTTACTAGAAAATGAATCTCTTTACATAAAATAGATACATTTTACATATGCGACCTTGCCCTAATTCTCAAAGCCTTGACTATCCTAAGAAGCCAGGCTAATTCTCGGTCCCAATCTGATTCTAATTCATATTTTAAGCTCAGCATGTCGGCTTGAACCGCTAGGGTTTGCAAATGGTCGGCTACTTTCCGTACTTAAGTAATAGCTCCACCCATGATGTGATTTTTATCCCTGACCTGACCTTGAAAGCGTTGGAGTTGCTCTTTTCAGTGTTTATTGTTCGTTTCTAGAAGTTCAACTCGAAGTTCATAATTTTGCAGTGCGGTCTCGAGCTCTTCTATCTTTCTCTTCAACTCTTCAATCTTATTTAGGCTTGCTTTCAACTCAATTGTAGAGTTGCGACTACGATATTAACATAGTGACCTTTCAAGTTCTGCTACTCGGACTCTTAATCCAACCTTTTCATTTTGGCTTTCTAACAAGTCCCTTTCTAGAGCATCTTCTCGAACTCAAGCATCTTGGAATTTCTTTTCCCACTAATCAGCTCTAATATTTTCTTCTTTAATATCTTGCCTCCATTGCTTTAATGTTTTACCCAACTCGGTAGTACTTAACGACAAGCGCAGCTTCTTATAATATGTTTTTAGACTGTCTAAGTCTTCCTCAGCATTGTTCTTTCCTTTTCTCATTTTCTCTGCTTCTAACTTCTAGACATCGATGTCTAATCCTAGCTGTATTTTTTTCTTTTCCAACTATTCTATCTTTTTCTCCAGCTCTGAACTCCTCTTTGCAAAGTCTCTCTTTATAATTTCCAACTCAAACGGGATTACTTGTAAGTGTTCTTCTATTGGCCGAGTATTTTCTTGACTTGACATAGGGATATTGTCATTGACTCTTTTACCCCACCACCAATCATACTTGAGGGTCGTCATGGGATTTGCAGCAAATATTTTCATTATGTGAGTTTGGTTCCAAGCGTTCGATATTTCACGAACCTTCTTCTTGTAATTATCACCCTTGTACACAAACTCACACTGAGTCAACCCTTAAGTTACCAGTATGAACTGTCTTGATCTATACTGTCTCAATACAAGTAGAGGCATATATCCAATAGCTTCCCATATCCTGAGTAGAGGAACCCAATCAAAATCTCTACATCGGTACAAAATTTCATCAGGGATCATCTAAGGGGCCCTCCATTTAACGTCTTTATCTTGGAGACTCTGGAGAATTGCCATCCACTTTTCTTCTAAAATGTTGTCTCGCCTTGGTGTAGCCACGAGTTCTTTCAACAGAGAGTAGTTCTCGGAGAATACTAGATAAGAGACCTTTTCTACCTTCCAAAAGTGGCTATGGAACCAAACTAACATGTAACGCCTTAAAAATCTATGTTTTTAATTTTGTATGTTTTTGACACAAATGCATGTCTACTTCAGTGGTTAAGTACCCTGGGTAGTGTCTGAGAAGTCTTGAGTTCAAGCCTTGGCTTGTACAAAAATTTTGCTTCTTACTAGATTGAACCCTTGTCTATAGTTACTAGGCTTTTAAATTATTGTTGGTAAAACATGTCATAAAAAGCCTGCTGGTCTACAGGTTAGTGGTGTGTTACTGTTGCTAAGGGATTGGAGTTCGAGTACTGTTACGTACAAGGTGTGTTTTAATTTTGCAAGTTGTTGTATGAGAGGTTGTATTACAGTAGAACTCTGAGGCTTGGAAGGTTGGAGTGTTTGAGGGGTGTAGGGAATGTGTAGCCGAAATTTAAGAGAAGAAAAGAGGATTTGGATAGGGGTCGGTTTGGTGTTGTTGTGGAGAGATTATAGGAGAAAATATAGGGAATTTGAATTAGAGAAAGAGTTAGTGTCGAATGTGAACTCTAGGCACTCAAGAATTCGACATTGAGGGTGAGTTCTAGTGGCTGTGCAATTGTTAGGTTTCGGTTTCTCTCTATTTTGGGTTTTTGCCAATATTCTTTGTTGGTTTTTCTTGACTTTGTACCGGATTTTACTAGGGTCTTTAGGTACCTTTTGGTTTTGGTTGCCTTCGATTTTTGCATTTTTATTCAATCTCCTGTTTATCGATTTTCTTCTCTCCTTAGCCGAATGCTCTTTCTACTTTTCTCTCTTCTCTTTTGGGACTAAACAATTCCCTTACTTTTGTATTCTTTACCTTGGCCGTATACCAACTTTTCTCCTTTCTCTTAAACTCTTTCGATTCTTGCTTTGGTTTTATCGACTCTCTCATTCTTCATCCCTCATTCTTTTCATTTGTGTTTCGGTTTGGCAACTGTTCTCTGGCAAATCTGTTAGTGCTTTCAACTTCTTTTTGTTCTATCTCTATTCTTTCAAAGTGTATTAAGTCTCCCCTCTTTTGCACTTTACTAAGCCGAATACTTCTTTTTCTTTATTGCCGAATCTTCCCTCCTCTCTCATAGTGTAGTGTTTCGTTTCGTTCTTAGAAATTCTCGAGAAGTAAAGGAGTTTACAAGTGTTACAATAGCGTTTGAAGCCTTTCTCTCTCACTTGATTAAAGGTAACTTGGTTCTTTTTTTTTTGTCCCGTATTGAACTTGGTAAATGACTTGTATATTAGGGTGTTGGCATATTGCCCTATTTTCCCCAGCCTTAGGCGGATCAGTGCTGCGAGGGACTCAAAGGTGGCCATACAGCTGCACATGATTTCTTATTTTGTTTTAAATTTGTACGTAATTTTAATTGGGTAATTGTTTTTGTAATAAGGCCTCTTTAAGTTTTAACTTTGAATTTGGGATTTTGTTTATCTTGATTTATATCGAATAATAGTAGAATGCAAATTTCCAAAAGATAAATGTTTTTCAAAACACCATGTTTACGTAAAATATTATAAACGCTTATGCATCAAACAATGTTTTGAAGTATATTAACACTCTAATATAATCAACAAATTTTTCGTTAATATCACAAAGAGGTTTAATGCAGAATGGGTTTTCAATGAAATCATGTTTTTAAAAAACACTTCAATGTGACACTACCAGATTCGGCCATAACGTCTAGGCCAGGTTTGGGGTGTTACATAACAAGAGTTGCGCACACTCGATAAATCTTCCTTCACTCGCTCTTCGGTATACACTCAAAGGTCTGAAAGTTTCAGCCAAAATCATTGGGACGGGCGTGACCCTTTTGTCAAGCCGGTTATATAGATCTGAAACTGCATCATCTATGTGCCTTAGCGCTTTGGGAAAGATGATCAATTCGTAAATACTCAAGGCGAAGGCGTCAACTCTTTTCTTCATATCCGGATGTGCCAAGATTAAATCCCACAAACTTTTCCAAGGGATGCATTTACTATCTCCCTTTTGTTTAATCCGAGCCGCAACCTATTGCTTACTCATTCTCGTTATGCTTATTAGCCTCTTCAAGAAATTTAGGATATTGGCAGCTTTAGAATAAGCATTGTCGGCTTGGATCCTTGGGCAACGGAGTATAGTTGTGTACTCTTCTACGGTAGGTACCAAATCTACCTTCCCGAAAGTAAAGTAGCTATAGGCGAGATTCCAATACTAGGTAAGAGCTTAGAACAAGTGCCTATCCACTTTGACATCGAGTAAATAAGGCAAATCACCATTGTTACAATAGAAGAACTACTTGGTTTCGTCATCCCATTGATCCCATATTTCTTTCAACTCTTGGAGATTATTCTGATTTACACTGATGCAAGTGAAATCCTACAATTTTGATGCATCCCTCATCAGGCTATCACCCTTCTCTTGTTGTGTCTTTTCAGATCAAATCCGAACGGCCGCATTGTCTTCTACTTTATTAAGAAATCCCTTTTCCATGACAAGCTCTCTATTTAGCAATTGGACATGAATCAACACCCTTTTCTATGATGAAAATGTAATGCAATCACAGTCAAAACAAAACGAAACAAGTCAGTACATTTCATACAAATCTAGAATTCAAAGCAAGAAATAATAAATAGAACACCAAATTGGGTAACCACCAGAGGTTCAGTATGGTTCTACCTAAGGTAAGCTCTTAGGGTTCATTATATGCGGTTCGGTTCTAAAGTAAGGCTACCTGAACCAACAGATTCCTCGATGCTCACCCATTATAGGCTCATACGGACCGAGTTCGACTCAACAGAATACATTTCCCTATGGCTATACAGAGATGAAAATCTCATAAAGACATAGGTATGGATGTATCCCGAAAGTGATCCACTATCCTATACGGAGGTGAAGACCTCACGAAGGAATAGTTTCTCACTCCCACTTAAAAAGGGCAAAATTGAACGATTATGCAATGCAATATGAGGAAAACACACAAAAAGATACTTTCGAACCAATAAACAGATATACTAGATCGCTATACAACCCGAGATATCAAAACATAAAGGATGAAATGCAATGAAGGGACCATAAATTTAAACCAAATCATCAATTTTCGACAAGAAGACCAAAAGTAACCAACTCGCGGCTCAACTCTCTTATTTATTCCCAGTGGAGTCACCAAGCTGTCAAAACCTTTTTTTTAAGATCGACATTTTAGTGAAACTGCAAAAACAGGAGTCACCACCAATCACTTTTAGGAGGCGTGATCGGGTCACCTCGTAATTTAATCATTTTAATAAGAGGTTTGATTTTTTAAAACAATTTTTTTCGGTCTACAAAAATCTAAAAAATGGGTTCAGGAGTCGGTTATGCATGAGGAAAGATTAGCATCCTTGTTACGCCCTAAATTGGTACCTAATTGTTTACTTGATGTCTTTAGTGTTGAAAATTAAAAATTTGAAGAGATTTTAAAATACAATCCTTTATTAAGACATTACTTAACTAAATTAATTTTCATGAAAAATGGCTTATTTCAAGTTAATTGAGAAGAAAGGATCATGTCCCGTAAGTTAGGACACAATGCTTTAGATCCTCGAGAACAAAAATGAACGCCATTTAATCATCACTTAAATCCCATTTTTATTTATTTTAAAGTAAATATTCGACTATCTTGATTTTAGAAAGAAGCCATATTCTGTAAGTTAAGAACATGACTTTTCTAATTCCAAAATAATGAACATTACTTTGATTTTAAAAAAAAATCCTTTTTTGTGCCTCATGCAAAGACGAATGCAATATTTAAAGTAATGTGTATTTAGCTTATTCGGGCATAGTACAAAAATAGGCAAAATATTTGAACACAGTTCATGACATGGTTGTAGCAATAATAAAATCAAATGGAAGTATAAAAAAATAGAATAACGATATACAAAAAATAAAAATGTCGTGCTAATAAATGACAATGCAACATCAATTTGTAGTAATAATGGCAAAATAATAATACCAATAATAAAATATAAAAGTATAATAATAATAAATCATAATACTAATATGCCTAATAAAATAATAATAATAATAATAATAATAATAATAGGGGTAACAAAAATGTGCAAATAAAAGGAAATGAGTAATATAAATTTTAAATAAAAAAAGGGTAAGGAAATAATCAATCAATCAATCCATAATTACTATTTTAATTCTAATAATAAGTAATCAAAGTACAATAAATAATAATAATAATAATAATAATAAAATAATAATAATAGGGACAAAATAAAAATAAAATGTATAAATAAAAAGAAACGTAAATAACATAAATTTTAAATACTAAAATAAATAATATAGTAGATAAAGAGGTAAAACTAACCAAATAAGGGATTAAATTGAAATTTAAGAGAAACTGGAAGTATAAATCGTAAAATAAATAAAGAAAAGGGAATAAAGGACTAAATTTAAAATATAACAAACTAACAGTCTAAATTAAAAAGAAAAAGAATTCAAAGGATTAAATTAAAATAAGATAAAAACTTTAGGGGGTCAAATGGCAATTATCTCTCTCATATTGACACGTGTCACTTCCAAAGGGGTTCACAGTGGGTTAAGGGACTAAATTGCATGGGGACTTATATTATGGGGTGAAAATTAAAACAAATAAAGATGAACATGACTTAAATAAAAAGATGAAAAAAAGGGGAAGCACCTAAGATGAAAATATCTCATCCCCTCAAAAACACACGGATCCTAAGGAGAAATGGGTCAGTTTTCGGGTTAAACTCCAAAATGATGTCGTTTTGGGGTTTATGAAATCATGCCAAAACGACATCGTTTTGATATGCCTATATAAGTCAAATTTTTTTCAAAAAAATCATTTAGCCTTGTTTTCAAAAGATTTCTTTTCAAAAGAAAAAAAACTTTCTTCATTTTTTTCTCTGAGCTCTCCCTAAGTCCAGCCATGAGGCCAACGAGTCTCCACTGTGGCCGCCGGTCACCAGCGACGAAGACCGCCGCCTCTAGTGGTCGAAAATCGCCAAAAATTTTCAGGGAGTCCTTTTTTTTTTTTTTGCGTTGGACTCTGATCTGGAATCGGAATTGCCAAAAATCTCGCCGAAAATCTCCAAAAAGGAGAAAAACCTTTCGGCTTTTACCCCTCCAACGACGGCGCAATAGGTAAAAAAAACTTCCTTTTTATTTTTTATTTATTTCGAAAAGTAAAATAAAAAAAAATCACCTTTTAGTAGTCTTTTTTTTTGTATTTCTGATTGCTTTTCTCCGTGTTTTTTTTTTATTTCTATTTCAAAAAAAATCCCCCTAATTACAATCTGTTTCATGGCTTTTATAGCCATTAGGTTACATTTTTTTTTTACTGTTTCGTTACCGTTTGTGTATCTGCTCTTGCATTTTCTTCTTTTTTTCTTGTAGGTAGTGGTTGAGGAGCAATTGATGGTGGCAAAGGTTAGGAGCGGCAACGGCAATAAGGTGCGGCATGTTGACGTGGCAAAAGGAAGCAGTAGTCCGAACACTGTTTAGGTTTTTGAGCCATTTGGGCAATTAGGATTTTTCTTTATTTTGGGCCATTTGGTCCTATAAATTTAAGCTTGTAACTGAACTGATTTTTTTTTTAATTTAGACTTTATTATTTTTGGTTTAAATTTTTTTATTTGTTTGGAATGTGGGTGGGCCATTACAACTATTATGGAAATAAGCAGTTTTAACCCTTAAAGAAAAATGGGTAATTGCTGTTTTTAGTTTACTTATAAACTCTACCCTCTCGTATATATAACTAAGCCAAAGCAAGACTAATAAAGACAATAGTGCCATATTAAGTAATACGGGTAAGGAAGA
This sequence comes from Gossypium stocksii, assembly GCA_020496765.1. Taxonomy (NCBI): domain Eukaryota; kingdom Viridiplantae; phylum Streptophyta; class Magnoliopsida; order Malvales; family Malvaceae; genus Gossypium; species Gossypium stocksii. The sequence goes on along the minus strand of CM035622.1, from coordinate 7,933,916 downwards.
AGATGATCAATCACTATCTGATGAAATTAACTTTGGAACAAGATTCCCCAACAGGACCACAACACACCATGCATTTCCCTATGCACCTTTACCTGCTCTACTACTGTGGTTTAATTTCCCCCATCAAGCAAACTATCCTCAACAACAAGTGCATATTTATATCTTGCAGCTACTACTTTGGACACTAGAGCAAGCAAATTATCATATATGTATGTATGTATATGGTAGCAAAAGGGTCAAAAAATCAGCATATGAACCATCTGAAAATCTTACCTTATAGAGAGAAGCAAGTCCCTCTTTTACCTGCAATGTAGTTGTATTCTGACTTCACTCATTTGTGGTAGTATTAATTACCTTCCCAACAATAAATAATCTTTTAATTGATCACCGTTAAGACATGAAAAGTTTGTTTTATTACAAACATCTGTGTGGTCGCCTTTGAAGACACAAATGTTTCTAGTTAGTTGAATCCTAAAGGTTAGGATTACATGGAATTAATTAAGCTTAGGACCTGAGAGTTGCAAAGAAAAAAACATGAATCTTGCGAGTGTTTTTTTCTTCTTTTTTTCTGCTCCTTGCAGCTAGGAGAGCCCACATGTTTCCTTTAGAAGGGTTTGAAGGAAGAAGAAACAAGGAAATGAAGTTAGAAAGACCCAAGCTTTGGATCTTTCGTTCCGTTATTACACAACAACATGAAATATTGTTGCAAAAATGACCTGTTTCCCTCTATAAATATTACACATTTATTATATGAACAAGTTTGAGAATCTCATTATTTTACACTACCACACTAATTAGTATTGCTGAAAGAATGAGCGGATGTTTTAGTATATATACACACATATATAAGAAGAAAAAACAAAGATCAACTTCAGTACTCAAAGACTGAAAAAGTAAATGCGTTACCAGGAAAAACAAAAGGAGGCCCCATGATTATAAACCATTGTTTGCTTCAACATTAAAGGCAAACTGTACCCATGCCTTAGGGAAAAAAGAAACTGCAGAAAAAGAAAGTGAAGACTGAAGAAGAAGAAGAAGAAGAAGAAGAAGAAGAAGTGCAACAAGGAAGGCAAAGTGCTGTGAAGAAAAAAAAAGGCTTAGAGGGTATCTACATTGAATGGAAGAAGAAGAATCAATGTTGAAAAAAGCAAGCAAGAAAAGAACCGCATACATTAAATGCCATGACGCCATCCATGATACCTCAAACAACAAGCTCCACCGCTCCCATTCAGGATTTGATGAAATAAAGACTGATAGAAAAAGAACATTAACTTGAAAAAAATGCAGAGACACACACGTAGAGGAAATTAAGTAATCTTATGTTTATATATATATATATATATATATATAATCCCGGTCTCCAAAGGGAGATCATGCTTCACCGGTTCTTCCTTCTTTTGTCTCAATGCTCTTCCATTTTCATCATGCCTCTTGCATTGCATTGCATTGCATGTCTCCATTTTGCTTCAATGCTTCATTATGTAAACCCATTTTGGAATTAAAATAGTGCTTTTTTGGAAATGCAACAAGAAGGGAAATAGATTAGAACTAAAATAACTTAAGTTCCCATTAACATTACGTCATAACCTAATTTAAACCCAACATAATAACACAGTTAAGTAGTCCATGCCCAACATCATAATCACTATCAAAGTACCCTTCCCTCCCCAGATGGTCAACCCTAAAAAATGTACACATCTAAAGTTCCCTCATAATCTGTTTCTAGGGTTTCTTACCAAGAGTGTGCTTGTTATTATGCATCCAAACTTTCAAAACATGCCTTTTGACCCCAGTTTCGTTGCAGAACTGTTGAACAATCTCTTCATCATGTTTCTGAATCCGCCACCCTAGTCTCTCAGCCAAACTCAGCATCTTCTCCTTTTGTTCCTGCGTAAACTTTGTTCTAAACCTCTTCCTTGAGCTTCCTTGATTCGAAGCATCCTCTTGATCTTCTCTGCTGTGTCCTCCTCCTCCTGAGGTTGATGGTAAAGCTAATGGCCTTTGTTGTCCGGCAACGTGGAGGTACCCTGTTGGTGCTCTAAAGTAAGGCGCAAATTGCGGTGGCTGGTGGTGGTGGTGGTGATGGAAGTAGAGGTCCGTGGTGTGGACGGAGTTTGGGGAGCCAAGCTCAGATTCCTTGCGGTGGAAGTTACGGTGGCAGTTACAAGCCGCGCATTTGAGAGCGTCGAGGGTGCCTTCAGTTCCAGCCGGCATGAACTCACCGCAACCGTCGAGAGCGTGACCGCCGATCCCCACCGCATGGTTCTTCAAACACTCCCTATACCTAGGCTTCCTCTGCTGCTGCTGCTGCTGCTGCTGCTGACCCGTTGGAGTTACTGAACCAGGTTCAACACCTGACATTTTGAGTCTAGACGAGTTTCCCAGCGAGTCATAACTCGGTGTCAAACCCATCTCTTCTTCCTGCTGTTCTTGATCCTCAAACTCCATTTCCCCTCCCTTCAACAGCAATTATGTAATTTTAATAAAAAAATTTCAACAGTTTTTTTTTCTAATTAATAGAGAAGAAGAAGACGAAGATAAGAGGAATAAGAGAGTGTGGCCATAAATTTTGTTTTTTTGGGTAATTTCTTCCCTTTCTATCTGCAAAAAGAAAGCTGTTTCTTTGTGTGTGTGTGTGTGTGCGTGCTTGCTTTGGTTTCAGGGAGGGGGGGGAAGTTGAGACCGTCTTGATATAAGGCTTCCCCGTTCCTCTGAAATCAAATCACTTGATAGCTGTTTCTCTAATTGATTTTTACTGCGCTGTAAAATATAATTTTAACCTTTTGTTTTTTAACTGTGGAGCGAACAAGAGTGTGGCTACAGTGATGATAGCAGGGATTGGGTTTGGGTTTGGGGTTTGGCCATTATTGGCTACAGTCAGCAGAGCGGACATGAAAATGGATTCCAACTCTTCACGCGCCAAGCAAAGCACTTCACAAATTTTGTTTTTGTATAATCTTAAAAAATTCAATGGTATGAGATATTGTGTTTTGAAGAAGAGATAGTAGGTTTGAAATTTGGAGAAAACATTGGTGCGAGAAATAATTATGAATCTAGAATATGAATTGTAAAATAGACATAAATTATATAAAAAAGTTAATTCTTAAGTATTTGTTATTTAAATATTACGGTCATCTATTTTTAAAAAAAACATAGGATGGGAATTATAAGTTTTGAATCTAAAGTATTATGGTTTTCACTATTTCAACTAAAACCACCTTTATTAATGAGCTATTCGATCCATAAAATTGTTTAATTTTAAACAACTAAATTTGTTTCTGGCGGCGACTGTAATACCCCTTACTCGATCCAACTACAGGTGTATCGACGTCACAATGTTGCCCCTATTTTGGTAAAAATCTCATTTGGTACCTTATTCTCAAACCAACCCCTAGATTTATTCATTCAACTTTACACAAGTGTAATACTATGATACCATGCCAATCTAAACCAGTTCAAGCATATAATCATCAAAATCAACCATTCAAAAATATGCAATTCAAACTTTCGATCATTTAGGCATATTCATTTCCATTTTAACTATCCATATCCAAAACACTTCAATTACCAATTCAAGCATGATTCATTATGCAATATGGAAACTAAGCAATTCAAGGAATTTGACATGAACTAACCAAAGTATACACTAAGTTATGAATCATGCTTAACATTAAATTTTATCATTTCTAATCATCCATCAACCTAACTATTTCAACTAGCTCACCTGCAACCTTTAACATATTAATCAATACAAGTTAAAGATCATCATTCTTAATGGTACCAAATTTGACCAAATCATGCATCAATAGGTTATATGCCATGTTAAGCATTCAAAATCAACCATCACCACATTTACCATACAACTATCAACTCCAAAATGACCATTTGCACACTAAGGTGCCCTTATATACATGCCACAACATTTAGAATCAAAATGGACATAATTCCATCGTCTTGCTGATAGTGTGTGCTTCGCGTTGATTTGGCTAGGCAAGTTCCTCAATGTAATGATCCACAAGGGAAGGAAACAACTGTGAGTAAGCATTTAGTATGCATAGTAAGTTTAAATAGAAAATACTATGCTTATCTTGATCAGTTATAGATATGACAACTATCAAACATTTTGGCAGACAATTTGGCTATCCTTCACACAATATGTCATAAGTCACTTGCCAACATTAACACCCAAAAATGGTTAAACATACTTACATATCATGAATAACATCACCTAATACTAGCAATTTCATACCACATATCAACTTATAAACATATACCATTCATATTCAATACATTTTCAAACTTTCCAATATTAAGATAAATACTGCCCGATGGAACTCTAGTAAAACTGTAACACCCCAAACCCGGCCTAGACGATATGGCCGAATATGGCGATGTCACATGAGAGTGTTTTTGAAAAATGCCTCGACGCATTAAAAACTATTCCAGTTTTTATCTTTCACTTAAGTCAAGAAAATGTGAATTACTCAATTTGCTTAAAACCAATTCTTTAACGCGGAAGCTTTTGAAAATAAGTACTTTTTGCAAACGTGTTTACTTATGAAAATTTTGGTTAAATTTAGGAAAAACAGTACTTTAGTTGTGTTGTAGTTTATAATTCCATATTAAACAGTTTAAAATCTCAAATTAAAACCAAAACTGTCCAAAGTTTAAAAAATTACATAAAATTCCCCCAAAATTAACAGTTCAAGCAATAAAAGCGTTAAAACCATAAAGTCTAAAATTAACAAATGAAACAGTAAAAGCGTTAAAATCATAAACTGAAATGTATGTGGCCGTGGTCACCGTCGAGTCTTCCGTTCACCGACCCGTCTACTGCTGGGGATTACCTAAACAATTTAAACAAATAAGGGGTGAGTTTTCGCAAACTCAGTGTGTAATCTCCACAGGCAGTATGCATACAGTCACACATCAAATAACAAATAATTCAGGCTTGAGCCCTTTATAGAAACGGTGTGAACCTTAGCCCACTCAGAAATAGAATCAGATATAGAGTTAGGGCCTTAGCCCATCATAGGTATCGTATGCATATCAGATCAGAATAGCATAATGATGCCCACCAACCTTACACACCATATCCGTCCAACCCTACACACCATGTGGGGATAAAATTGACCCACCTAGCCCTACACATCAAGTATGGGGATAAAATCAACCCATCCAACCCTACACACCAAATAGTACCGTAATGCGACACATGTCATAAATATTCAGCATAGTTGCTAGATATCAAGCTTAGAAACCTTTCAGATACTTCCTTCACTTCATCAATCCCACCCCAATGCAATGCATCATACAAATATGGCATGCTAATATACAGATTAACAGTTTATATAATCAGACAGATACATATGCTTGCACATACATCACAGTATTAGATCACAGAATAGGGGTTTAAGTAATGCTTACCGACCCTACAACAAGTCACAATCAACTCGGGCGACCCATGCAACCTTACAATACATTTCAAAAAAAATGGGCTCACATGCCTATGCGGCCTGCCCGTGTTGGCCTACACGCCCATGTGGCTTACACGGCCGAAATTGGCCTTGGCCGTGTGGATCACACAGCCTGGCCCAGAATCCCACATGCCCGTGTGGCCCACATGACCCAATTGGCTGAGCCCGTGTCCTATACACAGACTCGCTGGCCTACACACAGTCGTGTCGTGCGCTCGTGTCATGCGTGCATGGCCTGGTTCGTTGATCACACGACCGTGTTTTGTCACACGGTCTCCACACGGGCAATCCACACGCCCATGTGGCGTTGACAAATTACTTTTCAGCTTTCGTCGAATCTCATTTTCTGTGTAATCAGAGTACACACCTAGTTCGTTTTCGCTCCTAAAGCACTCTCGTGATTCCAGAACCTAACATTGGTCAATAATACTCAATTTAATCACTTAAGCGATATTCAAATGAAACCACAACGAGAAACGTAGACTTACCGATAACGAATAGAATTCCTAACGTTCAAAACTCTGTAGACTATCGTCAGATTCCTAGTCTACACCTAATCCGAGGTAAAACAGATCCATTGTTAATTACTCAGTCAAAGAAATAATGCTAGACTCAGGAAGAATCACTTACTGAAAGCATGTCTCAACGAAAAACGCTAAAACGATCACAAGGAAATGAGCCAGAATAAAGGGAAACAATAGAAATTTCGGCAGTAGAGATGGGGAGAGAAGATGAAAACCGGTAGCACAGAGGAGACAAAAGGAGAAAACACGGTAAAAATTTTGAAAAAGTGGAAGAGTGGAGCCAAAATTGGTATTCTAGGGTATCACAACAACTTTAAAACCCATATTTTGCTCCACAATTCATTTCCCCACTCCCCTCTACTCAGTATTTAACTGTACTTCAAACTCCTACACGGCAAGAAAAGTAATAAAAAATAAAGCTCTTGAGCAAACTTGAACATAAGACCTCTAACATCTCAACACTCCACTTATCCACCAGACCAGCAGGCCCATTCTGATATAAACTTACTAACATTTAAACTTAAGCATACTAAACAAGAGTAAGGCTTTAGTCAATTAAAAAAAATTTTTGCTCAAGTTAAGGCTTGGACCCAAGACTTCTTAGACACTCCCAGAACACATAACTAATGAAACAGACAGACAGTTGTTTTAAACAATTACAAAATCATATCCATAAATTTTGGGGCGTTACAAAAATAGACTTAGATACATAGTTGAACTAAATTACACGTCCGAGCTGAAATTACATCAGGTTACTCATTCAGACTAAACCTATGTTACATATAACCTGAAAATCTGCAACAAGGCTAGATATCATTAAATCACCAGAGAATTTGAAACAAGGCTAGATCTAATTAAGTAACTCGAGAGTCTGCAACAAATGCTAGATCTCTTTATAAACTGTGAAATCACTAATCAAGTGTGCATATAACCCTATTGGCCTCGTATCCTAAGCTCTTACTATGTTCACGTGGGCATCAATTACATATAATTCAATATCATACTTGTAATCAATCATATTCATACATTTATACATTGTAATTATTCACATGTTTCAATTCAATCATTTCTAACCATATGTGCCAAACTACTATTATATATATTACTATATACTCAAACAAATATATACATTTATATATCAAAATAAATGATATCGCGTGATATGCAGTAATAAAATTTATAAAATATGATCGTACCTGGAAACTAACTAATATCATGATAAAAGGCAAGTGCACCTATCGAATAGTAGTATAGTTAGTAGCAAGACCGAAATATCAAATCCAAGGAACTATGAGTACTGGTAATGACTTTCTTTCTATTATCTAGCCTAAAAATAAAGAGGGTTTGGTTGTAAACTAAACTAAACTAACTAAAGAAACGACAAAGAGTAAAGTGGGAGATTGCTTTTGGGAAAGACTGATTGATTAAGGCAATACCTAAGGAAAAATCCACCTAGACTTCACTTGTTATCTAACTCTGAACCAGATGATTTCTTCATTCGATTTGATCGGTAGAGACCCCTAATTTATGTTAATACCTCCGTCGAGGATAAGAACAACTAATCCTAGGTTGATTAACATAAATCTCTTTCTAGTTAAAACCCCTAGTCTTGCATTAACTCGATCTATGGCTCCCCATATTAGATTTGACTCTAACCCGGTAGATTTTCATTGTCCTATGTCTAGGATTGCGATCAACTCTGCTTAATTGTGTTGGATCTACTTCTATGCAGGGACTTTTACTCCTCTACATAGGCACATTCGACTTAAATCAATATCCCAAACATACCAATTTAAGAGTTAAAAGCACAATTAAGAACAAATCAAATATTTATCACATAGCTCAGATAACAATAACAAGATCTTTCTTAGGTTTCATCCTCTTAGGTATTTAGGGTTTTAGTTCATAATTATAAAAGAAAACATCTCAGAAGAAATAAAGTAACAAAACATAAGAAAACCTAAAACTCCTGAAAGGATTGAAGGGAGATCCTCTGTCTTGATGTAGATTCTGGCTTCTGAGATGGATCCATCGGCTTCCCTTCAAGTAACTCCCTCCTTTAACTCCCTGTCTTGGAGGGAATAAAGCACCCTTAGCGGGGAAATAAGCACACCCTTAAAGTTGCCTCCTAGGGTCTTTATATAGAGTTTTGGAATGCCTTTCTTAGCACCTAAACAGCCTTTTTCGAGTGAAATTAAACTTCCTCACTATAGGGACACGCCCGTGTACCACGCCTGTGTGGATCGAGGCCTAGGCCGTGCTTGAGCCTGTTAAAGTGGCACGGCCGTGTGGCACGACCGTGTGGCGAACCTTCAGGCCGTGTTGATTACTGTCTTGGGCCTAATTTGCCTGGTTTTGGCCCGTTCCTTACTCTTTTCTCTTCCCTAAGCTCACCTGAGTATAAAACATGAAATTAAAGGTTTAAGAGCATCAATTTACACAAATCAAAGGGTAATTCATCCAGAAATTAGGCTAAGCATGGGGTAAAAATATGTTCAATTTGTCGCTTATCAAATACCCCCACACTTAAGCCTTTGCTTATCCTCAAGCAAAATCTCAATTCACAATTAAGAATCATTCTTCTCAACTTTTAATCATTATCAATAATGTTTCAAACTAATCCACAAGTAATCATACAATAAAAATTCAACCAGAAGAACATTAAAGTCTCAAACACTCTAAGTTGAGAATTTTATCATAGAAACATAGGTTTTCTCCCTTCTCCTAAGTAATTACCTCTCAATCAAAATTAACAAGATTTGACATCCTCACTAAAGATTCATTCTATCCACTCAAAGTGTTTAGGGTTTAAGAATTAAGCACTCTTTAGTCAATCTAAAAAGTTATTACAATAGGCTTGCAAGAAAATCAAATCTCCACCACTATAGGTTGATATGACACATCGATCAAAATGTCTTTCAAGGTTGTAATGGGGCTTTGGTCAGGGGTGTTGTCACAAGCTAAAAAAGAGGGTTAGAATCAAGATTGAATTGAAAAATCATCTAGCTAGAAAAATCTCTATCACTTGAACATATTCCTAGAGCTAATCTTTATGATGACATCGTTCTGGATGAGGCAGCTTATAATAGAAATATGCAAAAATATTGAACTGTAGCTGAAATATGAATTACAACTGAATTAACTGTATATACAATTATTTTTTTAAGAACAAATCAAATACGATATATTAAACATTTACAACTTTACAAACTGAGAAAGAGAACAAAACTAGATAATAATTCAACTCAAATATCGAAAAAAATAGGGATCAATGTAATTGAATGGAATTCAACAAAAAATGGGTTATGAGTTGTTATTAGAGGTAAGTCAAAGAATGGGTTGTTAGGCTCAATGGGGTTCACTAGGGGTTAATTTATGGAGGTAGGCTTTTATGGAGTAAGTGGGTTATACCTAGGTGCCTTTATCATTTCGGTATATCAAATCAATGATGTGGTCTCGACATGTATAATCGAAACAAGTTCTAGAATAACAAATCGGTATTTACTCACTCAAAGCAACAATAAAAGTGAGCACGAAAAGATGTATGCTCAAAAGGCTCAAAAATCTCACCAGAATTATGGCTTTTGATGTCAATCATGCGAATTTCAAATCTCAAGATAACACTTAAAATTAGGGAAAATAACCTAGAAAAAATTTAAATTCTCAAAAATTTCAACTTTATCCTGCTTGATTCCCTGATATCTTAAAGTTTAAATAATCAAAGCATAAGTACCTGTGTCTTAATTCTCAACATATCAATAAAAATCATAAATCAATCAGAATTAATTCCTAAAAGGAGATTGTGACTCATGCAGAGAATAAAAGTGAGAATTTGAAATTTTGAGAACAATGAAAAAAGTTAGTTGTAAAAATTTTCAGGGGTTCGAAGAGAATGCAATGACTGAAAGTAAGTTTCCCCCCACACTTAAGATGTATATTGCCCTCAATGTACAAAGATACATTAGTAGCAATAGAAGCATAAAATCATCAGATAGGGAGAGAAGTGAAACTCCCTAAATTGGATGAATTTCTTGAAAGTAGTGAAAGCTGGATTGGAGAGATGACTACTTGAAGTTCATGATCCTGGGTAACTTGAAGCACAACTGTGTGGGGAATTTAAGGCTTACTCGATAAGAAGTTAAGTGTAAAATAAAAGGAAAAATATAAAATGAAGAGAATAAAAATAAAAATAAAATAAAATTAATAGGGAATTAGGCACACGACCGTTGGCACGGGCGCGTCATATGCCCGTGGTAATTTCTCAATCTCACCCATGGTTCATTTGCATGGGCGTGTTGAGCCATACGACCTTATAGCACGGTCGTGTCTTTTGGTGTTCGCTTCGTCCACGGTCGTGTTTGAAATCACACGCCCGTGTATGAATGGACAGGTTTGGCCACGGCAGTATCGCACGATCGTGTTTCTACTTGTGGGGTGTCTACGGCCTTAGGCACGCCTGTGTGTCTAGTCGTGTGGTCTTGGGAAATCTGCGTTTTAAGGAGTTAGTTAAAAATTTAAGAAAATCAAACTTGTTAGTGCTTGGGTTGCCTCCCGAGAAGCGATTGTTTATAGTTTAAGCTCGACTTTTTCTCAAGCTTGTTCGGTCACGGTGGCTTGAAGAGTTGATACTCTTCTATTCTACTTACAATTTCATTATCAACATAAGATTTGAGTCAAGTGTGATTTACCTTGAAAGTGCCGAGTGACTCATGTTTTATCTCAACTGTACCATAGGGAAAAATTTTCATTACCGTAAAGTAAGGTGTATCACTTGTATGTTCTTTTGAATTCAAGATTCGAGGATCGTCTTCCCCCAAAATTACCTTATCCCCTACCTTAATTTGATTCGTTTTTACCTGAGGGTCGTCTTGGTGATGCTCTGGGTTGGTATGGCATATTTTGGGCTTTTTGTGAAAGTTCAGCCACTCATCTAGTTCCTCAATCTGAAGCATTCGCTTTTCAAGTACGTCTCCCTTGGATGGACTTGTCTATGGTTGGGCCACTTTTATGTGGAATGTATCCTGCACAGAAGGTTGGGTGGTGAGTTCAGTGTTTTTACGAGGACTCGTAACTTTATTCTTATTATCAACAGTCTTAATCGAGTTTTGAGTTTGTAAAGTAACTTTGTCATCACCTAGACGTAGTGTAAGCTCACCTGTTCCTAAATCAATTATTGTTCTAGCAGTTGCTAAAAAGGGTCGCCCTAGAATTAAGGGTACATTGCTATCCTCATCAATGTTTAAAACAACAAAGTCAACTGGGAATATAAATTTATCGATTTTGACAAGACATCTTCAATTATTCCCTTTGGAAATCTAAGGGTCTTATCAGCAAATTAGATGCTCATCTTAGTTTGTTTAGGTTTTCCAAGACCTAGTTGTTTAAACAGTTTATAAGGCATGACATTTATACTAGCCCCTAAATCAACTAAAGCATTTTTAGCGTCTAAGCTACCAAGTAAACAAGGAATAGTAAAACTCCCTGGATCTTTTAGTTTTTTAGGTAGCTTATTCTGTAGAATGGCTAAGCATACTGCATTCAGCTCCACATGAGATTTCTCATCTAGCTTCTGCTTGTTTGTCAATAGCTCTTTTAAAAACTTAACAGCATTTGGCATCTGTGAAAGAGCTTCAATAAACGGTAAGTTGATATGTAATTTCTTTAAGAGTTTAAGAAACTTAAAGAATTGCTCATCTGTACGGTCTGTCTTTAGTGCATTTGGGTATGGGATACGAGGTTTATACTCTTTGATGACTAGTTCTTTATTACTTACCTCGGCCTTACCTTTACTTACCACAGTCTCCTTGCATGGCTCTGGGTTAGTTTTGGCTAAACCTTCCTCATCTATTGTATCCATGACATTGAGCTACTCCTTAGGGTTAGTCTTAGTGTTGCTTGGTAACCCACATTGCAGTCTTTCAGAAATTAGCTTAGCGAGCTGGCTTATTTTTGTTTCAAGTCCTTGAATGGATGCTTGCTGGTTCTTCAGTGCCGTTTCGGTGTTTTGGAAACAGGTTTCTGATACGGTAATAAATTTTGTGAGCATCTCTTCAAGGTTTAGATTTTTCTCTTATTGGAATGGTGGCTGTTGAAATCCTGGAGGAGGTGGTTGTCTTTGATTTCCCTGTCTTCCCCATGAGAAATTGGGGTGGTTCTGCCGACCTGCTGTAACGCCCTGATTTTCAGGACTTTTTGGGATTTCTGTGATTTTTGGGTAATTCTTGAATTTCTGTGTTTTGACTGTATAAATTATGTTCTAGTACGTTAGTGGGCCTCTAGAAGGCCCAAGCTTAGGTTGAAACCCGGCGGATTTAATAAATTTTGGTTTTAAAGAGAAGGGGGTTCTGGCAGAGTGGGTTGTTAAGATTAAGTAAGCAAAATGGATCACAAGAGAGCCCCTGGAAAAGTGACTAAATGACGCCAATAGGGTAGCGTGTGGATGTTAGGGGGGAGCCAAGGTTCAAGTCACAAGGTAAGTTAATTAGAATGCTTTTTTATGAACAAGAGGGTTAAATGTTGGACTTCAGGTAAAACTCTGTCAGAAAGAGTTTGAATGGTTCAAGGGAGGGATAAGGGGAGGAAATTTAGGAGCTGATCAGGGAGCTTGGGGTTGGCCGAATGTTGGACTCTTGAGGAGCAAGAGTTGGCCGGCCAAGGGTCTCTAGTTTAGGCAATTTCGGCTAGGTCTCTGAAGTAGTAATTTTGGCATTAGGGGAGTTTTGTGCCGTTTTCTTGGTAGCTTTCTTTTGGAATTCGGTTTAGTCTTTTCTTGGTTGCCAAAATTAGTTGTTGTGGTTAGGGTTCTTCTCTTTTCCACCCATTTTGCTAGAAGTCGAAAACACAAGCCTCCATACCGCCCTGTGTCGTTTTCTTTGCCAAACCGAATACTCACTTCTTTTTTTTCTCTCTTCTTCCTCTCATCTTCTTCTTCTTTCATCCGTATCCCTTTCTTCTTTATCTTGTTCCCTCTCATCTTGTGAACCGCAAGTCTAAGACAAAACCTTCCATTGCCGACTCCTCTATTTTATCGGAACCTTTAGAACTAAATCCCGAAACCTTGAGTACTCATTGTCGATTTCTCCATAGCCGAATACCCTTTGTGACTGAATACTTCATCTTTTATTTTGGGAGCCGAAACCTTCATACCTGTGGTGTCAAAGCCGAATCTTGGACACATGACTCTCCGCTCGTGAGTGCAAGTGGAACGGTCGTAGATCGGGGTTAGGGAGATAGTAGGAACTCATCTTGTCAAGGATAAGTGTCGGTAAGTATTTCAAAACTCTTTCTTTTCATTAGTTATCCATGTTTAAGATAAAAGCCGAAAACCCTATCTACCAAGGGTGGCTATCATTTGGACTAGGGCATATTGGCCTTTTTCTTTTGGTTTTGTATGCGCTAGTGTGGACAAAGGGACATTCAGAAAAGGGTTTTGAAGGCTAATGCGGTCAAGCATCTAGATATAGTCCATATTTCGGCAGAAAGGTAAGAACTTTAGGGACTTGGGCAATGTTGGCCGACTGGGGTAAGGAGTTTAGTAAGTATTTTGTGTTGATTTGCAGTCTGATGTATCAGTAACTTGATTGAAGGCAACTCGCGTGTGGATCTCGCAAACGTACCATTCCAAACCAGGTGTGTAAATGACAGCCACTCGTAAATTAGATCGGCAAAAGCCGAAATGCCGAAAAGCCAGCATTTTGAGAACTCACGAGCGTGCGAGTGCTCGTGAGATAGAATGATGCTAAACTTGGTAATCTTAAGCGTAAGGTTGTAGAGTGCGAAATTCTGTGCACTTCGGTATATTTGGACTTAATGGGCCAAAATCGGGTTAGTGGGCCAACGGGCCCAAATCAGTAAAAATGCTCGGTAAGTGGTTCTGTTCAAACTTTAGTGGCTGTAGTATGCATGGAAACCCTAAAAACGGATAAAATTATTAAAATACCCCTAAGTATGAAAAATTGCCATTATACCCTTAGGAGCAAAATGATCGTTATACACCTAAGGTTAATTCTGTATAAAATACATGATATTCTATTTTTGTACGTATTATGTCATGATATATATATCTATTGCATGGGCTATGGGTTATATTGATGGAGGAAGCGTTCTGGTGGTTGTGCTACAAACATCTATTTCTGATGGCTACGCCACAAACATCTATTCTGGTGGCTCTGCCACAATATCTGTATCTGGTGACTTTGTCACATTATCTATTCTGGCAGCTCTGCTGTAAATTCTGTGGTGTGTAGCGGATGGGTGGGTCGAGTAGTCTCCCTACATGGTGTAAGGTTGGTACGGGGGTGTAAATGGATGGATGTGGGTTGGGTTTCTATATACATGATATATCTATTCTGTATCTGTTATGGGCCTATGGGCTTCATTCTAAGTTCTGTATCAGGCTAAGGCCCAAATTAATCTGACTCTGAGGCTTAATATGATTTGGGGCTATGCTTGGTTTATTTTACACACTGAGTTGCTCCAAACTCACCCTTTATTTGCATCTATGCAGGTGATCCCCAACCATAGTAGACTTGGAGCTGTGAGGGATTCAAAGTGGCCATATAATTTGCAAGTTTAGTTTTCATCGCACATGATTTTTTCAGTATTTCAATTATTCTATTTTATTACTTCGGGTTTTAAGTTGTAATAAGGCCGCTCTTAATAGTTTTTATTTTTATTTTTACTTATCGGTTATATTTATACTTGCTTGAAACTGCTAGTTATAGGTTGTGTGGGTTTTTAAATCCAATTTAAAGAACGATTTCAAAACACAACAAACGTAACAAATGGATAACCTGAAAGAGTAACAACCGGTATTTCATCAATTAACTGTTTTACAAAGATCACTTCAGTCACCATAAACAGAGTACACAGGTAGTTGTAGACCCCTGTGACACGTCAGATTTGGCCATAACGTACAGGCTGGGTTTGGGGTGTTACATTTAGTGGTATCAGAGCTAGGTTGCAACAATTCGGCTGTGGAACGGGTCTAAAAACGAAAGTTTTTAAGTAAGGTTGAATAAAGATTTTTCGAAAATTGTTTTAAGAATTTGTTTTCAAGATTGTTTTCGAGATTGTTTTCGATAATGATTTTAAAGATTAAACTTGGTTTCTAAATTTGGTTACTAAGAAGGTGCCACACCGAATCTCCGGCCCAAGTCTATAAGTTTTCTAAATTTTTTTGATTATTTTTGAAAATCTGTTATATGTCTGTATTAAAACCCTATTATGATACTCTAGTTAGGGTGATACCGAAACTATATGAATTCTGATAGGTAAACTGAGACTGTAGCTAGGCTACGATTCTGGGAAAAGAAATCAAACTCTGAATTACTGTCTGATTCATAAAACATCTGTAATAAACACTGAAATATTTAACTGATGCATAAAATTCGTAACCAGATAATACGAAATGAGTACGAGAGTAGCTCATGGAAGAGGTGATATCGCATGATATGAAGTAATAAAATTTATAAAGAACTTGTTCACACCAAAACCAACTAATATCACGACGTTGAGGTAAGCGCACCTGTCGAACAATAGTATAGCTTAGTGGCAAGACCAAGTTATCGTACCCAAGGGAACCAAAAGTACTAGTACTTACTTCTTTTCTATTATCTAGCCTAAAAATAAAAGAGGTTTGTTTAAACTAATTTTAAAACTAACTAAGAAAGTATAAATAGTAAATTGGGAAAACTTTTAGGGAAAAGCTGATTGATATGGACAATACTCAAGGGAGAATCCACCTAGACTTCACTTGTTATTATTTTCTTGAACTATATGATTTTTTTACTTGACTTGATCTGTAGAGATCCCAAACTTATGCTAAACCCCCCGTCGAGGCGTAGAGCAACTAGGCCTAAGTTGTTAATTAAAGTTCCTTTATTAATTAACTCCCTAGGTTGCATTAATTCGATCTATGGTTCCTTATATTAGGTTGACCCTAATCCGGTAGATTTATGTCGCCCTATGTCTAGGGTTGCATGCAACTCCGCTTAATTATGGTAGATCTACTCTTATCACAGGGACTTTTGCTCCTCTACTCTATTCACATCTAATTCTTGAATTAATACCTAGGATTATTAAATCAAGAATGAAGAATGCATAATTAAGAACAATTCAAGTATTTATCAAATAAATCAAGAATAAATAACAAGATCTGTCTTAGGTTTCATCCCCCTCAAGTATTTGAGGGGTCTAGTTCATAATAAAGAAGGAAAACATCTCAGAATATATAAAATAACAAAACATAAAAGAAACCAAAAACTCCTAAAGGAATTTAGGGGGATCCTCTATGTTGCTGCAGAATTCTGACTTCTGAGATGAATTAATCGGCTTTCTCCCTTGGAGTAATCCCTTGCTTCTACCCTCAGTGTGGCAGAAAAACGAGAAGAAAGATATCTAAAAACATCTCTCATGCTTTTGCCTCATGAGGTCTTTATATAGAGAGCTTATGGGGAGCCTTTCTTAACCTCTAAGCATCCCAATTCGAGTGAAATTCCCCTTCTTCATGACTAGAACACGCCCGTGTGCCACATCGGTGTGACTTCGGCAGGGGCCGTGTGCTTTTATCGGTGGAGGCACGGCCATGTGACCTGGCCGTGCTTGTCGGGGGCTTGACCGTGTGATCTTCATGTGGCATGGCCGTGTGGCTTTTCTTTACCCGTGTTGTTCGCACATTTTGGCCCATTTTTCATCGTTTTTTGCCCGTTTTCCGTTCTTTCTTCTTCCCTATGCTCTCTTGAGTATAAGATATGAAAAAAGAAGGATTAAGAGCACCAATTCTCATAAAATTGATAAGAATCCATCCAAAATATAGGCTAAACATGAGGTAAAAATATGTATAATTTAGCGTTTATCAAATACCCCCACACTTAAGCCTTTGCTTGTCCTTAAGCAAAATCTCAATCTAAAAAGAATCATTATTCTCAACCTATAATCTTTATCAATAATGTTTCAAACTAATCCATAGGTAATCATACAATGAAAAATTCAATCATAAGAACATTAAAGATTCAATCAATTTAAGTTGAGAATTTTGTCATTGAAAACATAAGTCTCTTCCTTCTTTCTAAGTAATTATCTCTCCATCTTAGTTAACAGAAGTTGACATCCTCACTAAGGTTTCACTCTATCCACTCAAAGTGTCTAGGGTTCAAAATTTAAGCACTCTCTAGTCAACATGAGAAGTTTTTACCATAAGCTTGCAAGAAAATCAAATCTCCACCACTATAGTTTGAAATGATACATCGATCAAAAGGTCTTTTCATAGTTGTAGCGGGGCTTGGTTAAGGGTGTTGTCACAGGCTGTAAAAAGAGGGTTAGAATCGAGATTGAATTGAAAATTATCTAGCTAGAAAAATCTCTATCACTGGAACATATTTTCAAAGCTTAATAACACCATTTTGGCAGCTTTAAGAGAGCAATATGCAAAAACTTAATTTGAACTATTACATATTACAACTGAATTTGACTGTATATACACATTCTTTTAGAACAATTCAAGTAATACAATGAATTAAGTAAAGATTTACATACTGGAAAAGAGAATAAAGCTTAGATAATAAATTTAACTCAAATCTCGACAAAATAGGGATTAAAAAGTAATTGAATGGAAAATTCAAAAAAAATGGGTTATTGGTTAATAATTAGAGGGTGAGTCAAGGAAAAGGTTGTTAGGCTCAATGGGGTTCACTAGGGGTTAGATTATGGAGGTAGGCTTTTGTGGAGTGAGTGGGTTAAGTCCTAGGTGCCTTTATCATCTCGGTATATCAAATCAATGATGTGGTCTTGACAGGTATATCAAATCAATGATGTGGTCTTGACATGTATAATCAAAGCAAGTTCTAGAATAACAATTCAGTGTTGACTCACTCAAAGCAATAATAAAAGTGAGCACGAAAGAATGTATGCTCAAAAAGGCTTAAGATCTCACCAGAATTATGGCTTTTGATGTCAATCCTGTGAATTTCAAATCTCAAGATAGTACTTAAAATTAAGGAAGATAACTTATGCAAAAATTGGAGTTCTTAAAAATTTCAACTTATCGTGCTTGATTCCTTAATGTTTTAAAGTTTGAATAATCAAAGTACAAGCACCTATATCTTAATTCTCAACATATCAATAAAATTTATAAATCAGTCAGAATAAATTCCTAATAGGAGACTAAGGATTTGATTTAAGAACAAAGCATAATATGTAGAAATTCAGGGATTTTATGGATAGAAAGAATTTAAGTAATTTCCCTCCCCACACTTAAGATGTACATTGCCCTCAATGTACAAAGACATATATCTAGCAATAAAAGCATAATATCAAAAGAGAGGGAGAGAATTGAAAACTCCCTGAATTTAGGATGAATTGTGAGACAAGGAGAGCCGAAAGGTGTGGCACTGTGTTCCCATTTTCGTAGAGATTTAAGCTGTGAGGCTCCTTTGAAACTGCGAATGGATTTAGTAGTCGTAGGGAATTTTGGGTCAATGGAATTTACTTCCATGGGATTAGCCGTTAAGAACGTAAAATAAAATAAGCAAGTAAAATAAAATACTAAAATGTAAAAAGGAAATAAAATAAACTATACTGGAAAAGGAAAACAAAGTTAGAAAAAAATGAAAACTAAATATTAGTGGGTAAGTCTGAAAATTAAGAAAAAGAAAATAAAGAAAAATAAAAGTAGAAATAAAAATAAACATAAAAAGAAGCGGAACTAGTCCTCGGATGGATCACGTGACTACGGTGTGATGTTCAGGTGTTGACATATCTGCGCGAGAATGGCGTCGATGTAATCGAAGCGCTGAAAGCATTGTTGCTCAAATCGATCTAGGCGCTCGGATATGTCAACACGTGAAGCTGCCGTCTGAGTGGGTCGTCTGGGGTGCCGTGGGTCAGCGGGCTCATCTTCCTCTAGTGGGGGTGGTGGGACATCATCAGCAATGTCCTCTGGTTCTACGGCATCCTGGACAAGGCAGAAGTGGAAGTGACTTCCACCTGGTCGTCGCTCCACCATCCTCATGTGTAGCATGCTCTGGATGCCTTGTGAGGACATCTGGCCTAGGAAAGTGTAGGAGGATGTCTGGGCCGTGGTGTTGAACAAGCAGAAGTAGCGGCCTAGCCTCGTAATGTATGGGCCCATGGAGATAACGCCCTTCCGGTGCCTCTCAGTCTGGTGTTGCATGGCCAATGCGATAAAGTAAGCAAGGTCGATAGTGTGGCCATTGGCCATGCACCAGAGGAAGTATTCGTCATGAGTGTTGACGACGCCTGTACTCTCCTTTCTACCTGTAAGAGTGTGAGCGAGGAGAGCATGAATGTACCTTAAAGAATGAGGGAGGGCGGTCGCCTTACTGACGCTGGGGTTGTAGACTTGCTGCCCCAGAGCGATCTCAGACCAACACTTGACTGGCCTGATATGTATGCGATGGGAGAGGGTGGGGAAGTCCTCTTCGGCCATGAACTATTCAGAATAAAGTCCGAGGGCTATACCGAACTCTGGGACGCTCAGTTGTTGTACTAGACCTCCTAAGCGAAATTGGACTGTACCTAGATCGTCGAAGTTGTTCATAACGGTTTGGAGGTGGAATGTGGAACATAACTCGAGGGTGAGTTCTAAGTAAGTTGGTTCCACGATCCAGAAGAACTGGTCCCATGGGTCGGTACTCAGTAGGGCTCGGATGTCACTTACTACATTAATTTGCTCAAGGGCCACCCAGTTGATACATCGGCCCACAAAAATAGTGCGAGCCCGAAGTAACTGATAGCGTTCCTCCTGAGAGTCCTGCGAGAATATAAGGAATGGGTGGCGTACCTCAGAGGTGGGCCTTGATGAACTTCCCGGTCCTTTGCGCTTTTTGGATACGGGGACGGTAGTCTTCTTAGCACGTGATGACATCTTACCTATAATAAAATAACAAGATCATTAGTCCTAAAAAAAATTAACAAGATAAAATGGAAAGTGACAATGCTTTAAAAGTAAAACAAAATGGATGATTAACCTAAATAGTAGGAGCGGATCATTTTGAAGACTTGTAATAGAACTAAGAACTATGGTTGCATATATAGATTGGAATTATGGCCAAATGGCATGCAAATAGAAGTTTAAATGGCAAAGGAATGGGATTCTAAATGGCAAGCAAAAGTACAATCCTAGTTGATTCTATATTGTTCTAGACTATTCATCCTATATTTCCTAATTCCATGCTTGAATCAACAATTAGACTAAAATAAATAAAATGAAATAAAAATTAAATAAATGGAATAAAACAAAAATAAATGAGAAAAATGAGAAAATATAACCAATTATGAGTTTGCACGGTCGTGGGGGGCTGTTACATGGGCATGGAGAGGTTATTTTTGAGTATTATGGTGGTTTTGAGGGTGGTAGAGGTGCTCACAGAGGTTGGGGATGTTTTGGGTGTAAGATTCTAGGGTTTTAGGTGAAAAGGAAAGTTTAAAAATAGCCCCCTATTTATACATTTTGGGTCACACGGGCATGTCGCACGCCCGTATGAGTCGTATTCAGCCTGTGTTTTTCAAAAAATTGGAGGTTTTAGCGTGCCATGTTCCGATGAGCACGCCCGTGTGGTTGGTTCACACGGCCGTGGGAGATCAGGTCTTCGTTACTCACATGGTCGTGTGATAGTTTACACGGTCGTGTGCGATTGTGTTCGTGTTTCACACGATCGTGTGTTATGTGCCACGGGCGTGTGAATTTTGACAGTGTCTTCCACGGGCTAATGACACGGGCGTGGGGATTTGTGTAAGCCCGTGTTGATACTGCAAGGTTGCCACGTCCATGTCGCACGACCGTGGGGCAGTGTTGATAGCCCGTGTGGAATTCGTAAGGTCCCCACGGCCAAATTACATGGCCGTGGGCATTTATCGATGGCCCGTGTTTTGGGAAAATTTTTACTCTGTTTGTGCACAGTCTGGGTGCACGACCGTGCCCCTGTTTTTAAGTGTGCACACGGCCTAAGGCACGCCCGTGTGCCTGGCCGTGTGGTCCTAAATTTCTGCATTCAAAGAGTTAGTTTATGCATGAAAAATATAAAAAATTTTAAAGAAAAGAAAGTTACTAAGTTAGTACTCGGGTTGCCTCTCAAGAAGTGCTTATTTAAAGTCTAAGCTCGACTCTACCTGGATGTGTCAAGAAGAGGTGTGGTGGAGCCGAAGCTCCCCCTATTTTCCGCAAAATTCTCACCTCTATAATGTTTAAGCCGATGGCCATTTACCTTGAACGTACCATGGTTAGGGTGAGTTACCTCAATTGTGTCGTATGGAAAGACATTTAGAACAGTGAATGGACCTGACCACCTTGACTTAAGTTTTCCAGGGAATAGTTTCAGCCTTGAGTTGTAAAGTAAAACGAGATCACCTGTTTTGAACTGCTTGGGTTGTTTCAGCCTTTTGTCATGACGTCGCTTCATGGCTTCCTTATATAGTCGCGAGTTCTCGTAAGCATTGAAGCGCCATTCATCTAGCTCATTCAACTGCATTAATCTCTTCTCTCCTGCACTTTTAAAATCAAGGTTTAAAAATTTTATAGCCCAGAATGCTTTATGTTCAAGTTCAAATGGTAGATGGCAGTTTTTTCCATAAACGAGTTTATAGGGAGATGTTCCTATGGGTGTTTTAAAAGCAGTTCTATAAGCCCATAATGCATCGTCTACCTTTCTTGACCAATCTTTCCTATTTGTTTCTATTGTTTTCTCTAAGATGCGTTTTAGTTCCCTATTTGTTACTTCGACTTGGCCACTGGTTTGTGGGTGATAAGGGGTGGCTGTTCTATGGTGTACTCCATACCTTTTCAAGATTTTTTCAAATTGGGCATTGCAAAAATGTGTACCCTTATCACTAATGATTATCCTAGGTGTTCCAAATTGAGAAAAAAGTTTTTTCAAAAAGTGTACTACCACCCTAGCATCATTCGTAGGTAAGGCTTGGGCTTCTACCCATTTTGACATGTAGTCTACTACTACTAGTATGTATTTATTCCCAAATGAATTAGGGAACGGACCCATGAAATCAATACCCCATACATTAAATATTTCACATGAAAGTATATAGTTCTGAGGCATTTCATTATGCTGAGAGATATTACCTGTTCGTTGGCATTTATCACAAGAGGTCACATACCTGTTGGCATCTCTGAATAGTGTAGGCCAGTAAAAGCCTGATTCGAGTACCTTATGAGCAGTTCTAGTTCCGCTGTGATGTCCTCCTGTAGGTCCTGAGTGGCAGTAATTCAAAATTTGATATGCTTCTATGTTATCAATGCATCTTCGTATAACCTGATCTGCACAAATTCGAAAAAGAAAACGATCTTCCCAAAAGTAGTTCTTCACATTAGTAAAGAATTGCTTCTTTTGCTGATGGGTTAGCCCTTTTGGGGTTATGTTAGCTACTAAATAATTCACAAAATTAGCAAACCAAAGAAGTGTCGTGTCTGCTAAGGTTAGGAGTTGTTCCTCAGGGAACAAATCGTTCATCTTGTCGAGATATTTGGGCTGTGCATTCTCTAGCCTTGAGAGGTGATCTGCTGCCAAGTTTTCGGCTCCTTTCTTGTCCTTTATTTCCAAGTCGAATTCCTGTAACAATAGAATCCAACTTATTAATCGAGGTTTTCCATCAGTTTTAGTTAAGAGGTAGCGAAGAGCTGAATGATCAGTATAAACAATGACTTCTGCCAAAATTAAATAAGATCTAAATTTGTCAAATGCAAAAATAACAGCTAGCAATTCTTTCTCTGTGGTCGTGTAATTTGCTTGAGCGGCTGTCAAAGTTCTGCTAGCATAATAGATCGGCTGGAAGTGTTTGTTCATTCGCTGTCCCAAAACTGCACCTACTGCAAAATCACTTGCATCCACATTAGTTCAAAAGGTAGATTTCAATCAGGTGAAATCATAATCGGGGTGTTAGCTAACTTTTCCTTAAGGTTGTTGAAAGATTCTAGACATTATTGGTCAAAGTTGAAGGGTACGTCTTTTTCTAGTAATTTAGTTAAAGGCTTAGCTATTTTAGAAAAGTCTTTAATGAATCTTCGATAAAAACCGGCGTGTCCTAAAAAGCTTCTTATAACCTTAACTGAATTAGGAGGAGGTAGTTTTTCAATAGTTTCAATTTTCGCTTTATCTACCTCTATCCCTTTACTAGAAATTTTATGTCCTAAAACAATACCCTCTTGAACCATAAAGTGGCATTTTTCCCAGTTTAGCACTAAATTTGTCTCTTCACATCTGATCAAAACACGTTCTAGATTATTAAGACAAAGTTCAAAAAAATTACCAAAAACTGAGAAATCATTCATAAATACCTCCATGATGTCTTCCATGAATTCATTAAAGATAACTAGCATGCATCGCTGAAAAGTAGCAGGAGCGTTACATAGACCAAAAGGCATTCTACGATAAGCAAACGTACCGTATAGGCATGTGAACATTGTTTTCTCCTGATCTTCTAGAGCTATCGGGATCTGGAAGTAACCATAGAGGCCATCTAGAAAACAATAATACATATGACCTAATAATCTTTCTAACATCTGATCAATAAAAGGCAATGGGAAATGATCTTTCCGAGTGGCGTCATTCAGCTTCCTATAATCAATGCAAACTCTCCATCCTGTGACTGTTCTCGTAGGTATTAACTCTTCCTTGTCATTAGACACCACGGTCAATCCACCTTTCTTAGGAACAACCTGCACAGGGCTTACCCAAGAACTGTCAGAAATAGGATAGATAATACCTACATCTAGAAGTTTAATTACCTCGACTTTTACAACTTCTTTCATGTTGGGATTCAATCGTCTCTAGGCTTGCACTGATAGTTTGAATTCGTCCTCCATTAAAATTTTATGGGTGCAGAAAGAAGGATTAATTCCCTTGATATCTAAAATTTTCCAAGCTATAGCACGTTTGTGTTCTCTTAACACATGGAGTAGTTCCTCTTTCTCTGCAAGGCTTAAATCGGATGCGATAATGACTGGTAAAGTTGATTCTTCCCCTAAAAAGACATATTCTAAATGATCTAGCAGTTGTTTTAGTTCTAATTTAGGGGGTTCAGTAATGGAAGGTTTCTGTCTAAATTCATCACTCATCTTTAAATTTTCATAACTTATGTGCCTAGTGATGATTTCATTAGAATCCAACTCTTTCCTTACTTCGTTAATTTCGGGGGTAGTTTCATCTTGCGGTAGTGGTTGCTGAAATCCTAGAGGAGGTTGTTGTCTTTGATTTCCTTGTCCTCCCCATGAAAAATTTGGGTGATTTCTCCAACCTGTATTATAAGTATTGCTATAAGGGTTATTTTGAGATCTAGAATTGTTACCCATATAGTTGTTCAGTTTCCATGTTGTGTCCATAAGATGCGAAATCTGGATTAAACGTGTTTCCTTTAGTTGCATCGCATTGCATCACTGGTTGTGCCTGCATAAAACTAACAAAATTATCAAACTTTTTATTTAAAAGTTCTACTTGGTTAGTAAGCATGGCGACAGCATCAATATTATAAACTCCTGCAGCTTTTGTTGGCTTTGTCCTCATGACTTGCCACTGATAATTATTCAATGACATCTCTTCAATAAATTCATAAGATACTTCAGGTGTTTTATTATTGATCGTCCCTCCTGCGGCTGCATCGATCATTTGTCTAGTTGACGAGTTTAACCCGTTGTGGAAGGTTTAAACTTATAGCCACAAAGGTAGACCATGATGAGGGCACCTTCTCAAAAGATCTTTGTATCTCTCCCATGCATCATATAGTGTTTCTAAATCCATCTGCACAAAAGAAGAAATATCGTTTCGTAATTTGGCTGTTTTAGCTGGAGGAAAATATTTGAGTAAAAATTTTTCGGTCATCTGCTCCCATGTGGTAATTGAACCTCGTTGTAAAGAATTTAACCACAGTTTGGCTTTATTTCTCAAAGAGAATGGAAATAGCCTCAATCGAATGGCATCATCAGAAACGCCATTTATTTTGAAGGTATCACATAGTTCCAAAAAATTGGCTATGTGTGAGTTTGGATCTTCGTCCTGTAAACCATCAAACTGAACCAATTGCTGTATCATCTGAATAGTGTTGGGCTTTAATTCAAAATTATTAGCAGTAATAGTAGGTCTAAGAATGCTAGTTTGGGTACCAGCCAAACTAGGTTTAGCATAATCATACATAGTGCGAGGAGCTTCTTCTTGATTTGCTTGTGGCGTGACTATTGCAGGAGGTGGTGGAACGTTTTGATTTGCTTCCATCTCTTCTGTAGGTTCTGGCTCTTGCTCAGGTTCTTGTTCTAGATAATGTAAACTGCGTCTAATTTCTCTGCGATTTCTGCGAACTATTGCTTCTAGATCGTCGTAAAAAAGTAGTGGTCCTGTTGGGTTGTTTCTAGTCATAAACTAAAAATACCTAAAAAGAGAAAGCAAAGAAAACTAAAAAATTTTAAAGAAAATAAAAAAATAAAAATAAAAAAATAAATAAAAACTAAAAATAAAAATAAAAGAAAAATAAATAAATAAATATATGTATATATATTGATGGCTAAAGTAATAGAAATCGAGCTTTCGTAATATTTTAGTTCCTTGGCAACGGCACCAAAAACTTGATATCGGTGATATGAAGTAATAAAATTTATAAAGAACTTGTTCACACCAAAACCAACTAATATCACGACGTTGAGGTAAGTGCACCTGTCGAACAGTAGTATAGCTTAGTGGCAAGACAAAGTTATCGTACCCAAGGGAACCAAAAGTACTAGTACTTACTTCTTTTCTATTATCTAGCCTAAAAATAAAAGAGGTTTGTTTAAAATAATTTTAAAACTAACTAAGAAAGTGTAAAGAGTAAATTGGGAAAACTTTTAGGGAAAAGTTGATTGATATGGACAATACTCAAGGGAGAATCCACCTAAACTTCACTTGTTATTATTTTCTTGAACTATATGATTTCTTTACTTGACTTGATCCGTAGAGATCCCAAACTTATACTAAACCCCCCGTCGAGGCGTAGAGCAACTAGGCCTAAGTTGTTAATTAAAGTTCCTTTATTAATTAACTCCCTAGGTTGCATTAATTCGATCTATGGTTCCCCATATTAGGTTTGACCCTAATCCGGCAGATTTATGTCGCCCTATGTCTAGGGTTGCATCCAACTCCGCTTAATTATGGTAGATCTACTCTTATCACAGGGATTTTTGCTCCTCTGCTCTAAGCACATCTAATTCTTGAATTAATACCTAGGATTATTAAATCAAGAATGAAGAATGCATAATTAAGAACAATTCAAGTATTTATCAAATAAATCAAGAATAAATAACAAGATCTGTCTTAGGTTTCATCCCCCTCAAGTATTTGAGGGGTCTAGTTCATAATAAAGAAGGAAAACATCTCAGAAGATATAAAATAACAAAACATAAAAGAAACCAAAAACTCCTGAAGGAATTTAGGGGGATCCTCTATGTTGCTGCAGAATTCTGGCTTCTGAGATGAATTAATCGGCTTTCTCCCTTGGAGTAATCCCTTGCTTCTACCCTCAGTGTGGCAGAAAAACGAGAAGAAAGATATCTAAAAACATCTCTCATGCTTCTGCCTCATGAGGTCTTTATATAGAGAGCTTATGGGGAGCCTTTCTTAACCTCTAAGCATCCCAATTCGAGTGAAATTCCCCTTCCTCACGACTAGAACACGCTCGTGTGCCACGCTCGTGTGACTTCGACAGGGGCCGTGTACTTTTATCAGTAGAGACACGGCCGTGTAACCTGGCCGTGCTTGTCGGGGGCTTGACCGTGTGATCTTCATGTGGCACGGCCATGTGGCACGGCCGTGTGGCATTTCTTTGCCTGTGTTGTTCGCACATTTTGGCCCATTTTTCATCGTTTTTGGCCCGTTTTCCATTCTTTCTTCTTCCCTATGCTCTCCTGAGTATAAGATATAAAAAAAGAAGGATTAAGAGCACCAATTCTCACAAAATTGATAAGAATCCATCCAAAATATAGGCTAAACATTAGGTAAAAATATGTATAATTTAGCGTTTATCAAGAGGCCGTGGACGTGGCCGAGGTAGTGCACGGGATGGATCTTCGTCTTCAGGACATATGCTGGCAGCTGATGCACCGATACCACCGACAACGGAAGTGGAGTCTCATGATTAAGGTGCTGGGGATGATGCTTTATCCCAAGCTATGCTCCGAGTTTTAGAAAGGGTTGCTGGAGCAAGTACGGGAAACAGAATTCGAGGATCTATTTCTGAGCGACTTTGGGCTAATGGGGCAGAGATCTTTAGGGGCGTATCTGGTGTAGCCTCGAATGTGGCTAAATACTAGTTAGAGGCCGCAGAGCACATTATGGATGATTTGGACTGTTCTGTAGAGCAAAAGCTGAAAGGAGCCATATCGTTGGTTCGGGATAAGGCTTATCAATGGTGGCTTATGGTGAGAGATGGAACTCCAGCTGACAGGGTGACTTGGGAGCTATTTAAAACATGCTTCAAAGGGAAGTATGTTGGGGCTAGTTATGTAGACGCCCACAGGAAAGAATTTCTGAATCTGGTTCAAGGGAGTAAATTAGTTGCTGAGTATGAGGCTGAGTTTCTGAGGCTGAGCCGGTATGCTATTAGGATAGTCGCTACAGAGTATGAACGTAGCGTGCGCTTCGAGGATGGTCTTAGAGATGAGCTGAGGGTGCTGATTACTCCGCAGAGGGAGCGTAACTTTGCTGCCTTGATAGAGAAAGCTAAGATAGCTGAGGAGGTAAAGCGTACTGAACGGCAGAATCGTGAGAAGGATCGGAATCATTTTTGGAGAGATTCAGGACCTTCGGGTGGTGCCATCAGGAATGTTAAAAGGGCAAAAGTGGTAGAGCCTGTTCGAGCAGTTCCGATGAATGTTGCTAGACCGCAAGCTTGTGGGAGTTGTGGCAAGATACATTGGGGTGAGTGTCGGAGACGTTCTGGTACTTGTTTTCGATGTGGATCTATGGAGCATAAAGTTAAGGACTGTCCTCAAGAACCATATCAGGTTCAAGTTGCAGATCAGAGGGTTGCCCTATCAGTGAGAGGTGGACCAAAGCCACCGAGGGGGCATGGACAAGGTAGAGGCGATAATGGAAATGGTTGAGGGCAAGGAGCACCTGGCAGGGGTGCTGGATATGCTGAGGCTCGTCAGCCAGCGTTGGTGTATGCAGCTCATCATCGAGAGGAGGGTGATGCACCTGACATTATAACTGATACGTTCTTAATTTCTAGTATGCTATACACTGCATTGATAGATATTGGGTCTACCTATTCGTATGTTGCATATGCCATATCTAGGTCATTGGGTGTGCACCCTGAGGGAACAATGAGTGGGGCATCTGTACTAAGTCCTTTGGGTCACTCAGTTAGGGTAGACAAACTGTATAGAGACGTGCCTTTAAAAACTCAAGGTAAGATTTTCTCTAGAGATCTGATGGAGCTATCGTTTGGAGAATTCGACCTCATCTTGAGAATGGATTGGCTAGTTAGGCATAGGGCTACTTTGGATTGTGCTGCCAAGCGAATGGTGTTAAAGACTGCGGAAGATGAGGATGTTATAATGATACGTGAGCGAAGGGATTATCTGTCCAATATGGTGTCAGCATTGAGGGCCAAGAAGTGGGTTCGCAAGGGTTTTGAGGCTTATTTAGCATTTGTAAGTCAGTCGGAGACTAAAGGTTTGACGGTGGATAAGGTTAGAACCGTTAAGGAATTCTAAGATGTTTTTCCAGAGGAGCTTTCAGGTTTGCCTCCGAATCGATAAGTCGAGTTTGAAATCGACTTGTTGCCTGGGACGGCACCAGTGTCTATCGCACCATGCAGGATGGCACCAAAGGAGTTAGTGGAGTTGAAAGCCCAGATTCAGGAGTTGTCAGATAGAGGCTTTATTAGGCTGAGTGTGTCTCCGTGGGGAGCACCAGTGTTGTTCGTGAAGAAGAAGGATGGATCAATGCGGATGTACATCGATTATCGGCAGTTAAACAAACTGACGATTAAGAATAAGTACCCTCTGCCAAGAATCGATGATCTATTTGACCAGCTTCGGGGAGCTTCGGTATTTTCCAAGATTGACCTTTAATCTAGATATCAGCAATTAAGGGTTAAGGAGGTGGATATTCACAAGACGGTGTTCAGAACTCGGTATGGGCACTATGAGTTCTTGGTTATGCCATTTGGGTTAACGAATGCACCTGCAGCATTTATGGATCTGATGAATCGAGTGTTCCAGCCATACTTAGATCGATTCGTAGTTGTCTTTATCGACGATATTTTGGTATATTCTGAAACAGAGGAGAAGCATGATGAGCATCTCCGTATTGTACTACAAGTGTTGAGGGAGAAGGAGCTTTATGCGAAATTCAGTAAGTGTGAATTCTAGTTGAGGGAGGTAACTTTCTTAGGGCATGTTGTCTCTGCTGAGGGGATCAAGGTGGACCCTCGAAAGATTGAAGTGATTCTACAATGGAAGTCACCGAGGTTAGTATCAGAAATTCGGAGTTTCCTGGGTTTGGCTGGGTACTATAGAAGGTTTGTGGAGGGTTTTTTTTGTGTTGGCAGCACTTTTGAGAAAGCTTATAAGGAAAAGAGCACTATTTGTTTGGACCGAGAAGCAGCAAGAAGCTTTTGAGAAGTTGAAGGAAGTTCTGACAGAGGCCCCTGTATTGATTCAGATGGAATCTGGGAAGGATTTTGCGGTGTACAGTGATAGATCACATGTGGGTTTGGGCTGTGTATTGATGCAAGAGGGTAAAGTTGTTGCTTATACTTCACGGCAGCTTAAGCCTCATGAAGTAAACTATCCTACTCATGATCTGGAGTTGGCGGCAGTAATCTTTGCGCTCAAGATTTGGAGACATTACTTGTACGGAAAAAGGTGTATCATATACACAGATCATAAGAGTCTTAAGTATTTGCTGACTCAGAAGGAGTTGAACCTTAGGCAACGAAGATGGATAGAGTTGCTTAAGGATTATGACTGTTCGATTGAGTATCACCAAGGCAAAGCTAATGTGGTGGCTGATGTCCTAAGTTGTAGAGCTATATCCAATTTGAGAACAATGTTTACTCGTCTGAGTCTATATGACGATGGTAGTCTGTTAGTAGAATTACAAGTAAGGCCAACCTGGGTTGATGAGATTAAGGAAAAGCAGTTGAAGGATGAGTCTCTAGTTTCTCGATTCCAGTAGGTTAAGAATGGGGAAACTTCTGAGTTTGGACTGAATAGTGAGGGAGTTCTGTGTTTCCGAGGTAGAGTTTGCGTTCCAAAGGACTCTGACTTGAGATAGACAATTCTGAAAGAGGCTCATGGAGGAACTTGTGCTATGCATCCTAGAGGGAATAAGTTATATCGTGACTTGCAATAATTATATTGGTGGCCTGGACTTAAACAAGAAGTAACAGAGTTCGTGAGAAAATGTCTGACTTGCCAGCAAGTGAAAGCTAAACATCAATTACCTCCCGGACTATTACAGCCAGTGAAGATACCACTTTGGAAGTGGAAGAGGGTAACCATGGACTTTGTGAGTGGATTACCTTGACACCGATGAAGAAGGACTCGATTTGGGTAATTGTGGACAGGCTGACCAAATCTGCTCACTTTATACCTGTCCGCACTGATTATTCACTTCAGAAGTTAGCCAAATTGTATGTGGTGGAGATTGTACGATTGCATGGAGTGCCAACATTGATTATTTCTGATCGGGATCCTAGGTTCACATCTTGGTTCTGGCCGAAGTTGCATGAGGCGTTAGGTACGTGGCTGAACTTTAGCACAGCTTTTCATCCTCAGACTGATGGTCAGTCAAAAAGGGTTATTCAGATTTTAGAAGACATGTTAAGGGGATGCGTCATCGACTTCCAAGGTAGTTGGGAGGACTACTTACCGTGAGCAGAGTTTCCTTACAACAACAGCTATGAGACAAGTATTCGAATGGCACCATATGAAGCGCTGTACGGGCGTAGGTGTCATACACCTAGTTGTTGGACGAAATTAAGAGAACGACAGGTTCTTGGGCCTGAGTTGGTAGTAGAGACTGAAGATAAGGTTAGAGTAATTAGAGGTCGATTAAAGGAAGCATCTCATAGACAGAAGTCTTATGCAGACTTAAAGCATAAGGAAATCGAGTACTCAGTGGGTGATATGGTCTTCTTGAAGGTTTCACCTTGGAAGAAGATATTAAGATTTGGTAAGAAGGGCAAGTTAAGTCCACGGTTCATTGGGCCTTACCGAGTTCTTAAGAGAGTAGGTCCAGTGGCATATTAGCTGGAATTACTTTCAGAGTTAAATAGGATTCATGATGTTTTCCACGTCTCCATGTTGAGGTGATATCGTTCTGACCCTACTCATGTCGTGCCGGTTGCAGAGATTGAAGTACAGCCTGATTTGACTTTCGAGGAAGAGCCTGTGCAGATACTGGATCGAGATGTTAAGGTTCTAAGAAGGAAGTCGGTTCCATTAGTGAAGGTGCTTTGGTCTAACCATCGTAGAGAGGAAACTACTTGGGAGCCAAAGGAGGCAATGCGTCAGTAATACCCTCAATTTTTTGGATCAGGTAAATTTCGAGGACAAAATTTCTTTAAGGAGGGTAGAATTGTAACACCTTGATTTTCAGGACTTGATAACGGCTCACGATATTAAGTAATAAAATTTATAAAACTGATCACACCAAAACTAACTAATATCACGACCTTAAAGGCAAGCGCACCTGTCGAACAATAGTATAGTTTAGTGGCAAGACCGAGTTATCGTACCCAAGGGAACCAAAAGTACTAGTACTTACTTCCTTTCTATTATCTAGCCTAAAAATAAAGAGAGTTGATTCAAACTAATTCTAAAACTAACTAAAAGTGCACAAAAAGTAAATTGAGGAAAATCTTTCAGGAAAACTGATTGATATGAGCAATACTCAAGGGAGAATCCACCTAGACTTCACTTGTTATTGATTTCTTGAACTATATAATTGATTACTTGCCTTGATCCATAGAGATCCCTAACTTATGCTAAACCCTCCGTCGAGGCATAGAGCAACTAGGCCTAAGTTGTTAATTAAAGTTCCTTTATTAATTAACTCCCTAGGTTGCATTAGTTAGATTTATGGATCCCCATATTAGGTTTGACCCTAATCCGGTAGATTTATGTTGCCCTATGTCTAGGGTTGCATGCAACTCCGCTTAATTATGGTAGATCTACTCTTATCATAGGGACTTTTGCTCCTCTACTCTAAGCACATCAATTTCTTGAAGTAATACCTAGGATTATTAAATCAAGAATGAAGAACACATAATTAAGAACAATTCAAGCAATTATCATATAGCTCAATAAATAATAACAAGATCTGTCTTAGGTTTCATCCGCCTCAAGTATTTGAGAGGTTTAGTTCATAATAAAGAAAAGAAACATCTCAGAAGATAATAAATAGCAAAACATAAAAAACCCAAAAACCCCTGAAGGAATTTAGGGAGATCCTTAGTCTTGATGTAGAACTCTGGCTTCTGGGATGAATCAATCGGCTTCCCTTGGAGTAATTCCTTGCTTTCACTCCTCCTGTTGGCAGAAAGATGGCACTCCTATTGGGAGAAAAAAGAGTATTCCCTTAGTGGGAAATGAGCACACTTTTGAAGTTGCCTCCTAGGGTCTTTATATAGAGTTTAGAATGGCTTTCTTAGCCCCTAAGTATCCAAATCCGAGTGAAATTCCTCTTCCTCACGACTAGAACACGCCCTTGTGCCACGCCCGTGTGATTTTGACAAGAGACCGTGTTTTGGACTGTTGAGGTGGCACGGCCATGTGCCCTGGCCGTGCTTGTCGGGGGCTGGACCGTGTGATCTTCATGTGGCACGACCGTCTGCCACGGCCGTGCGATGACTCCTTGGGCCGTATCGTTTTCTTATTTTGGCCCATTTTCTCCGTTTTGGTTTCCTATGCTCTCCTGAGTATAAGACATGAAATAGAAGGATTAAAAGCACCAATTCTTACAAATCTAATGATAATTCATCCAAAATATAGGCTAAACATAAGGTAAAAATATGTATATTTTATCGTTTCTCAAATACCCCCACACTTAAGCTTTTGCTTGTCCTTAAGCAAAATCTCAATCCCTAATTAAGAATCATTCCTCTCAACTTACAATCTTTATCAATAATGTTTCAAACTAATTCACAAGTAGTCATACAATGAAAATTCAATCAGAAGAACATTAAAGATTCAATCACTCTAAGTTGAGAATGTTATCATTGGAACATAAGTTTCTTCCCTTCTTCTAAGTAATCATCTCTCAATTGAAATCAACAAGTTTTGACATCCTCACTAAGGGTTTACTCTATCCACTCAAAGTGTTTAGGGTTCAAGAATTAAGCACTCTCTAGTCAATCTAAAAAGTTATTACCATAGGCTTGCAAGAAAATCAAACCTCTACCACTATAGATTGATACGACACATCGATCAAAAGGTCTTTCAATGGTTGTAATGGGGCTTTGGTTAAGGGTGTTGTCACAAGCTGAAAAAGAGGGTTAGAATTTAGATTGAATTGAAAAATCATCTAGCTAGAGAAATCTCTATCACTGGAACATATTCCTAGAGCTAAGCCTTATGATGACATCGTTATGGATTTGGAAGCTTGTAGAAATATGCAAAAACTATTGAACTATTACAGATTACAACTGAATTAACTGTATATACACTTTTTTTTTTGTTTTTTTTATTTTTTTGTGTGTTTTTTTTTGTTTTTTTTAGAACAATTCAAGTACAATACTTTGAATATTGACAAACTTTACAACTGAGAGAAGAGAACAAAGCTAGATAATAATTTTAACTCAAATCTTGACAAAAATAGGGATCAAAATAATTGAATGGAATTTAACAAAAATAGGTTATGGGTTAATATTAGAGGTAAGTCAAAAAATGGGTTGTTAGGCTCAATGGAGTTTACTAGGGGTTAATTTATGGAGATAGGCTTTTTATGGAGTAAGTGGGTTAAACCTAGGTGCTGTTATCATTTCAGTGTATCAAATCAATGATTTGGTCTTGACATGTATAATCGAAGCAAGTTCTAGAAATACAAATCAGTATTGACTCATTCAAAGCAATAATAAAAGTGAGCACGAAAGAATTTATGCTCAGAAGGCTCAAAAATCTCACTAGAATTATGGCTTTTGATGTCAATCCTGTGAATTTAAATCTCAAGATAATACTTAAAATTAGGGAAGATAACCTAGAAAAAAATTTAAATTCTCAAAAATTTCAACTTATCATGTTTGATTCCCTAGTGTTTTAAAGTTTGAATAATCAAAGCATAAGCACCTATGTCTTAATTCTCAACACATCAATAAAAATTAGAAATCAATCAGAATTAATTCCTAACAAGAGATTTGAAGATAATGTAGAGAATTTGAAATTTGAGAGCAATTTTCAGGGATTTCAAAGATAATATAAAGAATGAAAGTGAGCTTCCCCTCACACTTAAGATGTACATTGCCCTCAATGTACAAAGATAACATTAATAGCAATAGAAGCACAAGATCATAAGTTAGGGAGAGAAGTAAAACTCCCTGAATATTGGATGGAACCTTTGAGTTGTGAAAGTTGTCTTGGAGGAAGGAATACTTGAAGTTCATGGTTTTGAAACTGCGATAGCACTTAAGGGATTTTAGGTATTTCAGGATTAGAATAATTACTCGTTAGGAAATAACCAATATAGAATAATTGAAATAACATAAACTAGTTTTGAGAATACTAAAATTCAAATAAAGAAAAAGATAAAATAAAATAAAATGGAAAAACAAAAATCTCAGGGATTTTGGCGCGCCTGGCTTGAGACACACGCCCGTGTTGCAATGGCTTGTTGAGGCACACAGCCGTGTTGCACGGCCGTGTCCTTCGATGTTCGGTTCTCCCACGGTCGTGTATAGGGTCACACGCCCATGTTAGAATTGACAGTGTTGGCCACGACTATATATCACGGCCGTGGCTATTTATCGTAGCCCGTGCCTTAGGGAAAATTTTACCCTGCTTGTACACGGCCAAGTTGCACGACCGTGTCTCTGCTCAAAGTGTACACACGGCCTGAGGCACGCCCGTGGGCATGGTCGTGTGGCTCACAAAATCCTGCATTCAAAGGGTTAGTTGATGTATTTAGAAAGCTGAAATAAAATAATTTACTAAGTCAGTGCTCGGGTTGCCTCCCGAGAAGCGTTTGTTTATAGTCTAAGCTCGACTTTTTTCAAGTTTGTTCTGTCACGGCGGCTTGAAGAGTTGATACTCTTCTATCCTGTTTAAAATTTTATTATCAACGTAAAATCTAAGTCGAGTGTGGTTTACCTTGAAAGTATCGAGTGACTGATGTTTTACCTCTACTGTACCATAGGGGAAGATTTTTATTATCGTGAAGTAAGTGTATCACTTTTTTGCTCTTTTGAATTCAAGATTTGAGGATCGTCTTCCCCTAAGATTACCTTATCCCCTACCTTGAGTTGATTCGTTTGTACCTGAGGGTCGTCTTGGTGATGCTTTGGGTTGGTGTGGCATATTTCGGGCTTTTCGTGATAGTTCTGCCACTTATCTAGTTCCTCAATCTGAAGCATTCGCTTTCCAGGTGCGTCTCCCTTGGATGGATTTGTCTGTGATTGAGTTGCCTTTATGTAGAGTGTATCCTGCACAAAAGGTTGGATGGTGAGATTATTCTTTTTACAAGGACTTGTGGCTATATTATTATCAACAGTCTTATTCGAGTTTCGAGCTTGTAAAGTAACTTTGTCATTACCTACACGTAGTGTAAGTTCACCTGTTCCTAAATCAATTATTGTTCTAGTAGTTGCTAAAAAGGGTCGCCCTAGAATTAAGGGTACATTGCTATCCTCATCAATGTCTAAAACAACAAAGTCAACTGGGAATATAAATTTATCAATTTTGACAAGTACATCTTCAATTATTCCATTAGGAGACCTAATAGTTTTATCAGCCAGTTGAATGCTCATCTTAGTTTGCTTCGGTTTTCCAAGACCTAGTTTTTTAAACAGTTTATAAGGCATGACATTTATACTAGCCCCTAAATTAGCTAAAGCATTTTTGGGTCTAGGCTACCAAATAAACAAGGAATAGTAACACTCCCTGGATCTTTCAGTTTGGTTGGCAGCTTATTTTGGAGAATAGCTGAGCATTCCTCGTTGAGTTCCACTGTGGACAGTTCTTCCAACTTCCTTTTATTTGTGAGAAATTCCTTTAAAAATTTTGCACACTTCGGCATCTGCAAAATTGCTTCAACAAATGGTAAGTTGATATGTAATTTCTTTAAGAGTTTAAGAAACTTACCAAATTGCTCATCTGTGCGGTCCTTCTTTAGCGCGGTTGGGTATGGGATACGAGGTTTAAATTCTTTGGTAATTTCATATTTGTAACTTACCTCATTCTTTCCTTTACTTACCATAGGCTCCTTGCATGGCTCTGGGTTGGTTTTGGTTAACCCCTCATTATCTATCGTATCGACGGTATTAAGTTGCTCTTTGGGGTTAGTCTCAGTATTGCTTGATAACCCACCTTGCGGTCTTTCAAAGATTAGCTTGGCAAGCTGGCCTATTTGAGTTTCAAGTCCTTAAATAGATGCTTGCTGGTTCCTTAATACCGTTTTGGTATTTTGGAAATGAGTTTCTGACATGGCCATAAATTTGGTGAACATCTCTTCCAAGTTTGGCTTTTTCTCCTGTTGTGGTGGTGGCTGCTGAAATCCCAGAGGAGGCGGTTGTCTTTGATTTCCTTGTCCTTCCCATGAAAAATTGGGGTGACTCCGCCAACCTGCATTATAAGTATTACTATAAGGGTTATTTTGAGGTTTAGAATTCTTACCCATATAGTTGGCTTGCTCAGTTTCCATGCCATGTCTATAAGAGGAGTAATCTGGATTGAACATATTTCCCTGGTTTGCGTCACACTACATTACTGGATGTGCCTGTGTAGAACCAACAAAATTATCAAACTTTTTATTTAAAAGTTCTACTTGGTTAGTAAGCATGGTGATAGCATCAATATTATAAACTCTTGTAACTTTTGTTGGCTTTGTCCTCATGACTTGCCACTGATAGTTATTCAGTGACATCTCTTCTATAAACTCATAAGCTGCTTCTGGTGTTTTATTGTTGATTGTTCCTCCGGCGGCCGCATCGATCATCTGCCTTGTTGATGGATTCAAACCGCTGTGAAAGGTTTGAACGTGTAACCACAAAGGCAACCCATGGTGAGGGCACCTTCTCAAAAGATCTTTGTATCTCTCCCAGGCATCGTAAAGTGTCTCTAGATCCATCTGCACAAAAGAAGAGATATCGTTTCGCAATTTAGCTGTTTTAGCTGGAGGAAAATATTTAAGTAAAAATTTTTCGGTTATCTGTTCCCATGTGGTGATTGAGCCTCGTGGTAAAGAGTTTAACCACTGTTGGCTTTGTTTCTCGAAGAGAATGGAAATAGCCTTAGACGAATGGCATCATCAGAAACGCATTTATTTTAAAGGTATTGCAAAGTTCCAAAAAATTGGCTATGTGTGAATTTCAATCTTCATCCTATAAACCATCAAACTGCACCAATTGCTGTATCATCTGAATAGTGTTAGGCTTTAATTCAAAATTATTAGTAGCAATAGTAGGCCCAACAATGCTAGATTCAGTGCTTGCTAAATTAGGTCTAGCATAATCATACATAGTACGCGGAGCAGGATTTTGCTCAATAGGATTTGCGGCTACTATAGGAAGTAACTGATTTTCCTGATTTGCTTCCATCTCTTTAGTAGATTCTGGCCTTTGTTCTTGTCCTTGTTCTGGATAATGTAGGCTTTGTCTGATCTCTGCGAGTTCTGCGAACTGTCGTTTCTAAATCTTCGTAAAAAAGCAATGGTCCTGCTGGGTTGTTTCTAGTCATAAACTAGAAATACCTAGAAGAAAAAAAAACAAAGAAAAATAGAATAAAATAAAAATAAATAATAAAATAAAAATAAAAGAAAAATAAAAATAAAAATAAATAAAAACTGAAAATATAGTAATGGCTAAAGTAATAGAAATCGAGTTTTCTTAATATTTCAGTTCCCCGGCAACGGTGCCAAAAAATTGATAACGACTCGCGATACTAAGTAATAAAATTTATAAAACTGATCACACCAAAACTAACTAATATCACGACCTTAAAGGCAAGCGCACCTATCGAACAATAGTATAGTTTAGTGGCAAGACCGACTTATCGTACCCAAGGGAACCAAAAGTACTAGTACTTACTTCCTTTCTATTATCTAGCCTAAAAATAAAGAGAGTTGATTTAAACTAATTCTAAAACTAACTAAAAGTGCACAAAAAGTAAATTGAGGAAAATCTTTCAAGAAAACTGATTGATATGAGCAATACTCAAGGGAGAATCCACCTAGACTTCACTTGTTATTGATTTCTTGAACTATATAATTGATTACTTGCCTTGATCCGTAGAGATCCCTAACTTATGCTAAACCCTCCGTCGAGGCATAGAGCAACTAGGCCTAAGTTGTTAATTAAAGTTCCTTTATTAATTAACTCCCTAGGTTGCATTAATTCGATTTATGGATCCCCATATTAGGTTTGACCCTAATCCGACAGATTTATGTCACCCTATGTCTAGGGTTGCATACAACTCCGCTTAATTATGGTAGATCTACTCTTATCACAGGGACTTTTGCTCCTCTGCTCTAAGCACATCAATTTCTTGAAGTAATACCTAGGATTATTAAATCAAGAATGAAGAACACATAATTAAGAAC
Organism: Gossypium stocksii; assembly: GCA_020496765.1. Lineage (NCBI taxonomy): Eukaryota > Viridiplantae > Streptophyta > Magnoliopsida > Malvales > Malvaceae > Gossypium > Gossypium stocksii. Next base: position 7,895,165 of record CM035622.1, on the reverse strand, counting down.
AATTCAAGCAATTATCATATAGCTCAATAAATAATAACAAGATCTGTCTTAGCTTTTATCCCCCTCAAGTATTTGAGAGATTTAGTTCATAATAAAGAAAATAAACATCTCAAAAGATAATAAATAGCAAAACATAAAGAACCCAAAAACCCCTGAAGGAATTTAGGGAGATCCTCAGTCTTGATGTAGAACTCTGGCTTCTGGGATGAATCAATCGGCTTCCCTTGGAGTAATTTCTTGCTTTCACTCCTCCTGTTGGCAGAAAGATAGCGCTCCTATTGGGAGAAAAAAGAGTATTCCCTTAGCGGGAAATAAGCACACCTTTGAAGTTGCCTCCTAGGGTCTTTATATAGAGTTTAGAATGGCTTTCTTAGCCCCTAAGTATCCAAATCCGAGTGAAATTCCTCTTCCTCACGACTAGAACACGCCCGTGTGCCACGCCCGTGTGCCACGGCCGTGCGATGACTCCTTGGGCCGTATCATTTTCTCATTTTGGCCCATTTTCTCTGTTTTTGGCCCGTTTCTCGTTCTTTTCTCTTTCCTATCCTCTCCTGAGTATAAGACATGAAATAGAAGGGTTAAAAGCACCAATTCTCACAAATCTAATGATAATTCATCCAAAATATAGGCTAAACATGAGGTAAAAATATGTATAATTTATCGTTTATCAGGACTTTTCGGGATTTCTGTGATTTTTGGGTAATTCTTGAATTTCTGTGTTCTGACTGAATAAATTATGTTCTACTACGTTAGTGGGCCTCTAGAAGGCCCAAGCTTAGGTTGAAACCCGGCAGATTTAATAAATTTTGGTTTTAAAGAGAAGGGGGTTCTGGCAGAGTGGGTTTTTAAGATTAAGTGAGCAAAATGGATCACAAGAGAGCCCCTGGACAAGTGGCTAAATGACGCCACTAGGGTGCTATTAAAGTGGCGTGTGGATGTTAGGGGAGAGCCAAGGTTCAAGTTACAAGGTAAGTTAATTAGAGTGTTTTTTTATGAACAGGAGGGTTAAGTGTTGGACTTCAGGTAAAACTCTATCAGGAAGAGTTTGAATGGTTCAAGAGAGGGATAAGGGGAGGAAATTTAGGAGTTGATCATAGAGCTTAGGGTTGGCCGAATGTTTGACTCTTGAGGAGCAAGTGTTGGCCGGCCAAGGGTCTCTAGTTTAGGCAATTTCGGCTAGGTCTCTGAAGTAGTAATTTCGGTATTAGGGGAGTTTTGTGCCGTTTTCTTGGTAGCTTTCTTTTGGAATTCGATTTAGTCTGTCCTTGGTGGCCGAAATTAGTTGTTGTGCTTAAGGTTGTTCTCTTTTCCATCCATTTTGCTAGAAGTTGAAAACACAAGCCTCCATACCTCCCTGTGCCGTTTTCTTTGCCAAACCAAATACTCACTTCTTTTTTTTCTCTCTTCTTCCTCTCATCTTCTTCTTCTTTCATTCGTATCCCTTTCTTCTTCATCTTGTTCCCTCTTATCTTGTGAACCCCAAGTTTAAGACAAAACCTTCCATTGCCGACTCCTCCTTTTTGCCGGAACCTTTAGAACCAAATCCCGAAACCTTGAGTACTCCTTGCCGATTTCTTCATAGCCGAATACCTTTTGTGGCCGAATACTTCATCTTTTTTTTTTGGGAGCCGAAACCTTCATACCTATCGTGTCAAAGTTGAATCTTGGATCACTTGACTCTTCTCTCGTGAGTGCAAGTGGAACTATCGTAGATCGGGGTTAGGGAGATAGTAGGAACTCATCTTGCCAAGGATAAGTGTCGGTAAGTATTTCAAAACTCTTTCTTTTCATTAGTTATCCATGTTTAAGATAAAAGCTGAAATCCCTATCTACCAAGGGTGGCTATCGTTTGGACTAAGGCATATCGGCCTCTTTCTTTTGGTTTTGTATGCACTAGTATGGACAAAGGGACGTTCAGTAAAGGGTTTTGAAGGCTAACGCTGTCGAGCATCTAGATCTAGTCCATATTTCGACAGAAAGGTAAGAACTTTAGAGACTTGGGCAATGTTGGCCGATTGGGGTAAGGAGTTTAGCAAGTATTTTGTGTTGATTTGTAGTCTGATGTATCAGTAACTCGATTGTACGCAACTCATGTGTGGATCTTGCCAACGTACCATTCCAAACCAGGTGTGTAAACGACACCCACTCGTAGATTAGATCGGCAAAAGCTGAAATGCCAAAAAGCCAGCATTTTAAGAACTTGCGAGCGTGCGAGAGCTCGTGAGATAAACTTATGCTAAACTTGGTAATCTCAAGCGGTAAGGTTGCAGAGTGCAAAATTCTGTGCACTATGGGCCGAAATTGAGTTAGTGGGCCAACGGGCCCAATTCGGTAAAAATGCTCAGTAAGTGGTTCTGTTAAAACGTTAGTGGCTGCAGTATGCGTTGAAACCCTAAAAACGGATAAAATTATTAAAATAGCCCTAAGTATGAAAAATTACCATTATACCCTTAGGAGCAAAATGACCGTTATACCCCTAGGGTTAATTCTGTATGAAATGCATGATATTCTATTTCTGTACGTATTATGTTATGATATATATCTGTTGCATGGGGTATGGGTTATATTGATGGAGGAAATGTTCTGGTGGCTCTGCCACAAATATCTGTTTTTGGTGGCTACGCTACAAACATCTGTTCTGGTGGCTCTGCCATAATATCTGTATCTGGTGACTCTGTCACATTATCTGTTTTGGCAGCTCTGCTGCAAATTCTGTGGTGTGTAACGGATGGGTGGGTCGAGTAGTCTCCCCACATGGTGTAAGGTTGGTACGGGAGTGTAAATGGATGGATGTGGGTTGGGTTTCTGTATGCATGATATATCTGTTCTGTATCTGTTATGGGGCTATGGGCTTCATTCTGAGTTCTGTATCGGGCTAAGGCCCAAATTAATCTGACTATGAGACTTAATCTGATTTGGAGCTATGGTTTATTTTACACACTGAGTTGCTCCAAATTCACCCCTTATTTGTATCTATGCAGGTGATCCCTAACCATAGTGGACTTGGAGCTGCGAGGGATTCAGAGTGGCCATATAATCTGCAAGTTTGGTTTTCATCGCACATGTTTTTTTTCAGTATTTCAATTATTCTATTTCATTACCTCGGGTTTTAAGTTGTAATAAGGCCACTCTTAATATTTTTTTATTTTTACTTATTGGTTATATTTATACTCGCTTGAAGTTGCTAGTTATAGGTTGTACGGGTTTTTAAATCCAATTTAAAGAATGATTTCAAAACACAACGAACGTAACAAATGGATAACCTGAAAGAGTAACAACTGGTTTTTCATCAATCAACTGTTTTACAAAGATCACTTCAGTCACCATAAGTAGAGTACACAGGTAGTCGTAGATCCCTGTGACACGTCAGATTTGGCCATAACATACAGGCCAGGTTTGGGGTGTTACACCTGCATTGTAAGTGTTACTATAAGGGTTATTTTGAGATCTAGAATTATTACCCATATAGTTGGCTTGCTCGGTTTCCATGCCATGTCCATAGGAGGAGTAATCAGGATTGTACATATTTCCTTGAATTGTGTCACATTGCATTACTGGGTGTGCCTACGTAAAACCAACAAAATTATCAATCTTTTTATTTAAAAGTTCTACTTGATTAGAAAGCATGGTTACTGCATCAATATTAAAAACTCCGGCAACTTTCTGTGGCTTTGTTCTCATGACTTGCCACTGATAGTTATTCAGTGACATCTCCTCTATAAACTCATAAGCTGCTTCGGGTGTTTTGTTGTTAATTGTTCCTCCGGCGGTTGCATCGATCATTTGTCTTGTCGAAGGATTCAAACCATTGTGTAAGGTTTGAACTTGCAACAACAAAGGTAGCCCATGGTGAGGACACCTTCTCAATAGGTTTTTGTATCTCTCCCAAACATCGTAAAGTGTTTCTAAGTCCATATAGTACGCGGAGCAGGATTTTGCTCAATAGGATTTGCGGCTACTACAGGAGGTAGCTGATTATCCTGATTTGCTTTCATCTCTTCAGTAGGTTCAGGTTCTTCTTCTTGCCCTTCTTTTGGATATTGCAAACTTTTTTTTATCTCTCGGCGAGTACGACGAACTGTCGCTTCTAAATCGTCGTCAAAAAGTAGTGGTCCTCCCGGGTTTCTTCTAGTCATAAACTAGAGATACCTAGAAGGGAAAAAGTAAAGAAAATTAAGATAAATAAATAAAACAAAGAAAAATAAAAGTTGAAAATAAATAACAATAGTGATGGCTAAAGTAATAGAATGTTCGTAATATCTTAGTTCCCTGGTAACGGCGCTAAAAACTTGATATCGCGTGATATGTAGCAATAGAATTTATAAAATATTATCGTACTTGGAAACTAACTAATATCATGATAAAAGGCAAGTGCACTGATAAACGATAAATTATACATGTTTTTACCTCATGCTTAGGCTAATTTCTAGATGAATTATCATTGACTTTGTGGAAATTGGTGCTCTTAATCCTTCTATTTCATGTTTTATGCCCAGGTGAGCTTAAGGAAGAGAAAAGAGAAAGGAACAGGCCAAAAATGGGAAAATTAGGCCCAATTCAATAAACAACACGACCCGAAGATTCACCACACAGCCGTGCCACATGGCCGTGCCACGTTGAGCTCTAACACGACCCAACCCCAACGAGCACGGCCAGACCACACGACCGTGCCACCATCAACAGGCCTGACCACGGCCTGGGCCTCGATCCACACGGGCGTGGCACACAGGCGTGTCCCTGTCGTGAGGAAGTTAAATTTCACTCGGAAAAGGCTACTTAGGGGCTAGGAAAGACACTCCAAAGCTCTATATAAAAACCCTAGGGGGCAACTACTAGAAGGGACTTTTCATCTCCTAAAAAGAGTGCTTTTCTTCCCTCAAGAAGGTGCTTATTTCCTGTCAATACAGAGAGTAGAAGCAAGGAGTTATTCTAGAGGAAGCCAATTGATCCATCTCAGAAGCTGAATTCTCCCTCAAGACTGAAGATCTCCCTTCAAATTCCTACAGGGGTTTTTGGGTTCTTTATGTTTTGTTATTTTATTTGTTCTGAGATGTTTTCTTTTATAATTATGAACTAAATCCCCAAAATACTTGAGGGGGATGAAACCTAAGATAGATCTTGTTATTATTTTCTCTTGAATTATTGATAAATATTTGATTTGTTCTTAATTGTGTTTTTAACTCTTAAATTGATATTTCTGGGATATTGATTTAAGTCGAGCGTGCTTATGTAGAGGAGCAAAATTCCCTGCATAGGAGTAGATCCAATACAACTAAGTGGAGTTGATCACAATCCTAGAGATAGGACGATGAAAATCTGCCGGATTAAGGTCAAACCTAATAAGGGAATCCATAGATCAAGTTAATGCAACACTAGGGGTTTTAATTAGAAAGAGATTTCAATTAATCAACCTAGGGTTAGTTGTTTTTAGTCTCGAGAGAGATATTAACATAAGTTAGGGATTTCTACGGATCAAGTCAAGTGAATAAATCGTCTAGTTCAAGAGTTGATAACAAGTGAAATAAATCGTCTAATTCAAGAGTTGATAACAAGTGAAGTCTAGGTGGATTCTCCCTTGAGTATTGTCCAAATCAATTAGTTTTTCCTAATAGTTTTTCCCCAATTCACTTTTTGTGCATTCTTAGTTTAGTTTTAGAATTAGTTTAGTTTCATAAAAATCTCCCTTTTATTTCTAGGTTAAATAATATAAAGAAAGTTAGTACTAGTACTTTTGGTTCCCTTGGGTACGATATCTCGGTCTTGCCACTAAGCTATACTACTATTCGATAGGTGCACTTGCCTTAAAATCGTGATAATAGTTAGTTTCTGGTGTGATCATTATTATAAATTTTATTATTCATATCACGCATATCAAGTTTTTGGCACCGTTATCAGGGAACTAAGATATTAAGAACATTCGATTTCTATTACTTTAGCGATTACTATTTTATTTATTTTCAAACTTTATTTTTATTTACGTATTTTAATTTTCTTTAATTTTTCCCTTTCTCGGTATCTCTAGTTTATGACTAGAAGAAACCCAATAGGACCACTACTTTTTAACGAAGATTTACAAGCTACAGTTCGTAGAACTAGTACAGAAATCAGTCGAAGCCTACATTATCTAGAACAAGGACAAGAAGAAGAACCTGAACCTACGGAAGAGATGGAAGCAAATCAAGACAACCACCTCCTGCGATAGCCGCAGAATCAGTGAACCAAAATGATGCTCCTCGTACTATGTATGATTATGCTAAACCTAATTTGGCTGGTACTCAATCTAGTATTATTAGACCTGCTATTACGACAAACAATTTTGAATTAAAGCCTAACACTATTCAGATGATTCAGCAATTTGTACAGTTTGATGGTTTACAGGATGAGGATCCCAACTCACACTTAGCCAATTTCTTGGAATTTTCTAATACCTTTAAAATCAATGGTGTTTCTGATGATACCATTCGCCTCTGACTATTTCCTTTTTCCTTAAGGAATAAAGCTAAACAATGGTTAAATTCTCTACCACGAGGCTCAAACACTACATGGGAACAGATGACCGAGAAATTTTTACTTAAGTATTTTCCCCCAGCTAAAATAGCTAAATTACGAAATGATATCTCTTCTTTTGTGCAGATGGATTTAAAGACACTTTATGATGCCTGGGAGAGATACAAAGATCTTTTGAGAAGGTGCCCTCACTATAGGTTGCCTTTGTGGTTACAAGTTCAAACCTTTCACAACAGTTTGAACCCTTCAACACGGCAAATGATCGGTGCAGCCGCCGGAGGAACAATCAACAATAAAACACCTGATATGCTCGCGATATTAAGTAATAAAATTTATAAAAACTGATCACACCAAAAAATAACTAATATCACGATCTTAAAGGTAAGCACACCTATCGAACAGTAGTATAGTTTAGCGGCAAGATCGAGTTATCGTACCCAAGGGAACCAAAAGTACTAATACTTACTTCCTTTCTATTATCTAGCCTAAAAATAAAAGAGGATTAATTGAAACTAATTCTAAAACTAACTAAAAGTGCACAAAAAGTAAATTGGGGAAAACTTTAGGGAAAAGCTGATTGATATGAGCAATACTTAAGGGAGAATCCACCTAGACTTCACTTGTTATTAATTTCTTAAATTAGATGATTTCTTTACTTAACTTGATCTGTAGAGATCCCTCACTTATGTTAATACCTCTTTCGAGGATAAGAATAACTAGGCCTAGGCTGTTAACTAAAGTTTCTTTATTAATTAACACCCTAGGTTGCAATAATTCGATCTATGGATCCCCCTATTAGGTTTGACCCTAATCCGGCAGATTTATGTCCCCCTATGTCTAGGGTTGCATGCAACTCCGCTTAATTATGGTAGATCTACTCTTAAAACAGGGACTTTTACTCCTCTGCTTAAGCACATTAAGTTCTTAAAGTAATACCTAGGATTATTAAATCAATAATGAAGAACACATAATTAAGAACAATTCAAGTGTTTATCAAATAATTCAAGAATAAATAATAGCAAGATCTATCTTAGGTTTCATCCCCCTCAAGTATTTGAGGGGTTTAGTTCATAATAAAGAAAGAAAACATCTCAGAAGAATTAAGATAACAAAACATAAGAACCCAAAAAAACCTTGAAGGAATTTAGGGAGATCCTCTGTCTTGACGTAGAATTCTGGCTTCTGGGATGAATCAATCGGCTTCCCTTGGAGTAATCCCTTGCTTTCACTCCTTGTGTTGGCAGAATTATGGCACTCTTTCTTGAGGGAAAAGTGTATATCCTTAGAGTTGCCTCTTGGGGTCTTTATATAGAGTTTAGAATGGCTTTCTTAGCCCCTAAATATCCAAATCCGAGTGAAATTCCCCTTCTTCACGACAGGGACACGCCCGTGTGCCACGGCAAGAGACCATGTAAGAGTCTGTCAGTGGAGGCACGGCCTGTGGCCTGGCTGTGCTTGTCGGGGGCTGGACCGTGTGATCTTCGTGTGGCACGGTCGTGTGCCACGGCCGTGTAGTGATTCCTTCGGCCGTGTCGATTTCATATTTTGGCTCATTTTCTCCGTTTTTGGTCCATTTTCCATTCTTTTCTCTTCCCTATGCTCTCTTGAGTATAAGATATGAAAAAGAAAGAGTAAGAGCACCAATTCTCACAAAATTAATGATAATCCATCCAAAATATAGGCTAAATATGAGGTAAAAATATGTATAATTTATCGTTTATCAAGACCCGATAGCCTATGAGTTATAGAATAGATGTCACTGAATAACTATCAGTGGCAAGTCATGAGGACAAAGCCGACAAAAGCCACAGGAGTTTTTAACATTGATGCTGTCACCATGCTTTTTAATCAGGTAGAACTTTTAAGTAAAAAGATTGATAATTTTGTTGGTTCTACACAGGCACACCCAGTGATGCAGTCTGACGCAATTCAGGGAAACATGTACAATCCAGAGTACTCCTCCTATGGACACAGCATGGAAACTGAGCAAGACAACTATATGGGTAACAATTCTAGATCTCAAAATAATCCTTACAGTAATACTTACAATGCAGGTTGGCAGAACCACCCCAATTTTTCATGGGGAGGGCAAGGAAATCAAAGACAACCACCTACTCTGGGATTTCAACAGCCACCTCCACAACAAGAGAAAAAGCCGAACCTTGAAGAGATGTTCACCAAATTTATGCCCGTGTCAGAGACCCGTTTTTAAAATACCGAAACAGCACTAAAGAACTAGCAAACATCTATTCAAAGGCTCGAGAATCAAATTGGTCAACTCGCAAAGATGATATCTGATAGACCACAAGGTAGTTTGCCGAGTAATACTGAGCCAAATCCTAGAGAACACGTAAAAGCAATTACTCTAAGGGATGGGAAAATACTAGCTGAACTGGAAAAGAAGCCTGTTCAAGAATCTAAAAAGGACAAGGTAGAGGAAAAGGAACCTAAGGAAAACACTCCGCCAGCACTCAAAAAATATAAACCACCCATACCATATCCGGTAAAATTAAAAAAAGACCGCACAGATGCTTAATTCGGTAAATTTCTTAAACTTTTTAAACAGCTACATATTAACTTACCTTTTGTTGAAGCAATTTCGCAGATGCCGAAGTACGCAAAGTTTTTAAAGGAACTTCTCACAAATAAAAGGAAGTTGGAAGAACTAGCCACAGTGGAACTCAACAAGGAATGCTCAGCTATCCTCCAAAATAAACTGCCAGCCAAACTGAAAGATCCAGGGAGTTTTACTATTCCTTACTTAATTGGTAGTTTAATCATTGAAAAAGCCTTAGCTGATCTAGGTGCTAGTATTAACCTAATGCCCTACAAAATGTTCAAGCAACTAGGTTTAGGGGAACCAAAACCCACTAGGATGAGTATTCAATTAGCTGATAGATCTGTTAAATATCCTAGGGGAATCATTGAAGATGTGTTAGTAAAAGTAGATAAATTCATATTCCCTGTTGATTTTGTTGTGCTTGACATGGATGAAGATATTGAGGTACTTTTAATTTTGGGACGCCCATTCTTAGCTACTGCTAAAGCTATTATCGACGTAGGGGATGGTAAATTAGTGCTTAGGGTTGGTGAAGAAGAAGTTGTCTTTAAAATTTATGATGCTATGCGATTTTCTAGAGAGCAAGATGATTCCTGTTATTTCATTGATGTTATTGATTATTTTGTTCAAGACAATTTATAGGAAATCACTCTTGAAGACACGTTGGAACTGTGTCTTGTTCAAGGTGGGGAGGAAGATGAAGCCACCACTGAAGTAAAAGAAGTAATGAATGAGTTGAACTCTCATGAACTTGTCACAAGGCACATAAGTTATGAAGGTATTAAGTTAAAAGACGAACTGAGACAAAAACCCTCGATTGATGAACCTCTTAAATTAGAGCTAAAACAATTGCCTAACCACTTAGAATATGCATTTTTGGGAGATGATTCCACATTACCAGTGATTATCGCATCAGATTTGAGCGCTGAAGAGAAAGAGGAATTACTTCAAGTATTAAAGGAACACAAAAAGGCTATAGATTGGAAGATTTCTGATATTAAAGGAATTAGCCCTTCTTTTTACACCCACAAAATTTTAATGGAAGATGAATATAAGCCATCGGTGCAAACTCAGAGACGACTGAATCCCAACATGAAGGAAGTTGTAAAAGCCGAGGTAATTAAACTTCTAGATATAGGCATTATTTATCCTATTTCTGACAGTTCTTGGGTAAGTCCTATGCAGGTTGTCCCTAAAAAGGGAGGCATGACTGTGGTGTCTAATGACAAAAAGGAGTCAATACCTACAAGAACAGTCATTGGATGGAGAGTTTGTATTGATTATAGAAAGCTGAATGGTGCAACTCGAAAAGACTATTTGCCCTTACCTTTTATAGATCAGATGTTGGAAAGATTATCAAGACATATGTATTACTATTTCTTGGATGGCCTCTCTAGTTACTTCCAAATCCTGATAGCTCTAGAAGATCAGGAAAAGACAACATTCACATGTCTATACGGTACGTTTGCTTATCGTAGAATGCTTTTTGGATTACGTAATACCCCCGCTACTTTTCAGCGATGCATGTTAGCCATTTTTGACCAACTCGTGGAAGATATTATTGAGGTATTTATGGATGATTTTTCAGTTTTCGGTAATTCTTTTCAACTCTGTCTTAATAATTTAAAACGTATTCCGATAAGATGTGAAGAGACCAATCTAGTGCTCAATTGGGAAAAATGTCACTTTATGGTTTAAGAAGATATTGTACTAGGACATAAAATTTCTAGTAAAGGTATAGAGGTAGATAAAGTAAAAATTGAAACCATTGAAAAATTACCTCCCCCTAATTCTGTTAAGGCCATAAGAAGCTTTTTAGGACATGCTGGTTTTTATCGAAGATTTATTAAAGACTTTTCTAAGATAGCTAAGCCTTTAACAAAATTACTAGAAAAAGATGTGCTTTTCAATTTTGACTAGGAATGTTTAGAGTCTTTTAACACTCTTAAAGAAAAGATAGTTAATGCCTCGATTATGATTTCACCTGATTGGGATCTACCTTTTGAACTAATGTGTGATGCGAGTGATTTTGCAGTAGGTGCGGTTTTGGGACAACGAAGAGACAAGCACTTCCAACCGATTTATTATGCTAGCAAAACTTTGACGGCCGCACAAGTGAACTATACTACCACGAAAAAGGAATTGCTAGCTATTATTTTTGCATTTGATAAATTTAAATCATATTTAATATTGTCGAAAGTCATCGTTCACACTGATCATTCCGCTCTTCGTTATCTTTTAACTAAAACTGGTGCAAAATCTCGATTAATAAGATGGATTCTATTGTTACAGGAATTCGACTTAGAAATAAAAGACAAGAAAGGAGCTGAAAATTTGGCAGCAGATCACCTTTCAAGGTTGGAAAATCCACACCCCGAGGACCTCGTTAAAATAAACAACTTGTTTCCTGAAGAAAAACTCCTAGCCATAACAGAGGCTGCAATTCCTTGGTTTGCTGATTTTGCAAATTATTTAGTAGCTAACACAACCCCAAAAGGGTTGACCCATCAGTAAAAGAAGCGATTCTTCATTGATGTGAAAAACTACTTTTGGGAAGATCCTTTCCTTTTTCGTATTTTTACAGATGAAGTCATTCGAAGATGCGTTACTGAGATAGAAGCATATAAAATTTTAGATCATTGCCATTCGGGACCAACAGGAGGACACCACAGTGGAGCTAGAACTGCTCACAAAGTACTCGAATCAGGTTTTTACTGGCCCACCCTTTTCAAAGATGCCAACAGGTATGTAACCTTTTGTGATAAATGCTAGAGAACAGGTAATATCTCTCAGCATAATGAAATGCCTCAAAACTATATACTCTCATGTGAAATATTTGATGTATGGGGTATTGATTTCATGGGTCCTTTCCCTACTTCGTTTGGGAATAAGTACATACTAGTAGCAGTAGATTACATGTCAAAATGGGTGGAAGCCCAAGCCTTACCTACTAATGATGCTAGAATGGTAGTACGTTTTCTTAAAAAACTTTTCTCTCTATTTGGAACACCTAGGACAATTATCAATGATAGGGGTACTCATTTTTGCAATGCCCAATTTGACAAAATTTTGAAAAGATAAGGAGTACACCATAGAACAGCCACCCCTTATCATCCACAAACCAGTGGACAAGTTGAAGTAATAAATAGAGAATTAAAACGCATTCTAGAAAAAACAGTAGAAACAAATAGGAAAGATTGGTCAAGAAAAGTAGATGATGCTTTATGGGCTTATAGAACTGCATTCAAAACTCCCGTAGGAACATCTCCTTATAGACTTGTCTACGGAAAAAGTTGTCATCTGCCATTTGAACTCGAACATAAAGCATTTTGGGCTGTTAAACTCTTAAATCTTGATTTTAAGCTTGCAGGTGAGAACGCCTAATGCAACTAAATGAGCTGGATGAATGGCGCTGCAATGCTTACGAAAACTCACGATTATATAAGGAAGCCACAAAGCGATGCCATGACAATCGTTTGAGACAACCTAAGTATTTCAAAACTGTTGATCTTATCTTGCTGTACAACTCAAGGCTTAAACTATTCCCTGGAAAACTTAAATCAAGATGGTCAGGCCCATTCACTGTTCGAACTGTCTTTCCATACGGCACAGTCGAGGTAACTCATCCAAACCACAACACTTTCAAGGTAAACGACCATCGGCTTAAACATTATAGAGATGAGAATTTCAAGAATAATAGGGAGGAGCTTCAGCTCCACAAACTCTCGTCATGATACATACAAGAAGAGTCAAGCTTAGACTCTAAATAAGCGCTTCTCGGGAGGCAACTCGAGTACTAACTTAGTAAATCCTTTTATTTCAGTTTCTAATACATCGACTAACCCTTTTGAATGCAGAGTCTTTGGACCACACGGCCATGCCTACGGGCATGCCTAAGGCCGTATGGACACCATAGGCAGAGACACGGCTGTGTAATTTGGCCGTGTACAAGCAGGGTAAATTTTTTCTAAGACACGGGCTTCAACAAATCGCCACGATCATACGATGTGGCCTTGGCCGATCCTGTCAATCCAAGCACGGGCTTCAACAAAGCACCACGGTCGTTCGATGTAGCCGTGGCCAACACTGTTGAATTACACACGGGCATGTGACACGCCCGTGCCCAGAGGCTGTGGTCGAGCATGTCATTCCAGACACGAGCGTGTGACCATCTACACGGTCGTAGGAGAAGCGAACATCGAAGAACACTACCGTGCGACATGGCCGCCTCAACACGCCCTAGGTACACGGGCATGTGTCTCGAACCAAGTGCACTGAAATTCCTAATTTTTGAACCACATGAGCAAAACCCGAGTCACACGAGCGTGTGACGTGCCTGTGTGACCCAAAAACCTATATAAACAGGCCACTATTCACTTTCTTCTCCATTTCAAACCCTAAAAACTCCCACCCAAAACCCATACTAACCCTCCTCAACGCCGCCGCCGGTCCCAATAGCACCACCATGCCTGTGCAACGTCGCCACGACCATATTCCACCTGCACACTCACCCATTCGGTTCCTTTTTCTTATTCTTCTCATAAATTTCTAATGTTTTTATCTATTTTATGTTAATAAATTGCTTTATTTAGTTTTAGCATTATTCTTGGGCATAAACTTCATTGATTTAGCATGATTATTCTAGAATTTTTCAACACGCCACTTAGAATCATCTTGTGCTGCCATCTTTAGTTTTCCTAGGCCATTAGTTTTTAACCCAAATTAGTATTTAAACAGCCACATTTTGTTCCTCTTCATGATTAGATAAACCAAATTAATTTCTTAACATTAGCTTTTTGCATAGAACTAGGTACTAAGTCTTTGATTAGATTATTTTGAGTATTGTTAAACTCTCACCTAAATACTAACAATATATATGCCAATCTTCTTTCTTTCTCATTTTGTTTCAGTCATTATGTCATCATCACGCGGTAAGAAAGCTACCGTCCCTACTTCAAAGAAGTGAAAGGGGCTCGGTGGCTCCTCATCGAGACCCACTGCTGAAGTCCAACACTCATTCATTCAGTTCCGCAGAACTCCCAAGAGGAGCTATTTCAGATATTACGAGCAAGACCACTAAGAGCGGAAAGATGTATAGATTGGGCCGCCTTAGAGCAAGTTCACCTAACCGATGAGGTCCAGGCCTTATTGACAACGGACCCCTGGGACCAGTTTTTTGGGATTGTGGAGCCCACCTACCTTGAACTCACCCTTGAGTTGTGATCCACATTTTACCTCCAGACAGTCATGAGCCAATACGATGATCCAGGGACGATCCAGTTCCGTTTAAGAAGCCTCGTTCGCAATCTTAGTGTCCCAGAATTCGGTATAGCCCTCAGCCTCTACACTGAGCAGTTCATGGAGGAAGAAGACCTTTTTACGCTCTACCGCCATATCCACGTCTCTCCAGTTAACTGCTGGCGCACCCTAGTCCCTAGCCAGCCCACATAAGACCCCAGTGCTCCAAAGCGACCAATCTTGCCCCATCGCTGAGGTACCTGTATGCCCTCATTGCACATACATTGATAGGCAGACGCGAGAGCACAGGTGTCCTCAACACTCACGATGTCTATTTTCTATGGAGCATGGTGAACGCACATGTCATCGACCTTGCATACTTCATCGCCCATGCCATCCAGCATCAAACAAAGTGACACCGAAGGGGCGTGATCTCTATGGGTCCATACATCACTCGATTGGCCCGTCACTTCGGATTACTCAACACCACCGCCCAGACATCCTCCTACACCTTGATCGGCCAGATGTCCCCACAGGGCATGCAAACTATGCTACACATGAGGATGATCCAGCGCCGACATGGGACCGATCCTCCACAATATTGTCTACTTCGAGATGCCGAATAGGAGGATCACGAGGACATTACTGATGATGTCCCACCACCGCCGGAGGGGGCCCCAGCTGAGCCACTACCTCCTCCCCGCCCAGTTTATGCGGCAGCTTCATACGCTGACATATCTGAGCGCCTCACATGATTCGAGCAGCAGTGCTTTCAATGCTTCGATCACATCGACGCTACTCTTCAGCAGATATGCCAGCATCTGCACATCGCACCACTATCCCCACCTCGCGGACCATCTGAGGATTAGGACCTCCGAATCCTCTTTTCTTTTCCTTTATTTTCATTTTTATTTTTCCTTTTATTTTATTTCATCTTTTTCATTATTTGAATTTTAGTATTTTTAGAACTTAATTTATTTTATTCCTTTATTTTAATTATTTCATATCGGCTATCCCCTAACAAACATATTCTATTAATCCAAATTCCCTCAAACTGATAAATGCTTTCTCAGTTTCAAAGAAGCTTTATAGCTCACATTCAAACTCTAATAGGAACCTTGCACATCCTCACCTAGTTGACACCGCTAAAGCCTACGCTCCCAACATGAAAGCTGTGGACAAACACACACTACCACCACCGGAGTATCCATCTCTGCACCTTCCTTTGTCCCAGACACTCTATAAGCACCACCACCTCACGAATTCATCCAGTCCAGGGAGTTTCATGCCTTTCCTTATCTTATGATCTTATGCTTATATTGCTACTAATGTATCTTTGTACATTAAGGGCAATGTACATCTTAAGTGTGGGGGGGGGAACTTACTTTCAGTCATAGCATTCTCCTTGAAACCCTTGAAAATTTCTAAAACTAACATTTTGCATTGTTCTCAAATTTTTGAATTCTCACTTTCACTCTCTGCATTATCTTCAATCTCCTATTAGGAATTAATTCTGATTGATTTATGATGTTTATTGATATGTTGGGAATTAAGACATAGGTGCGTATGCTTTGATTATTCAAACTTAAAAACACTAGGGAATCAAGCATGATAAGTTGAAATTTTTGAGAATTTAAAGTTTTTCTAGGTTATTTTCTCTAATCTTAAATGTTATCTTGAGATTTAAAATTCACAGGATTGACATTAAAACCCATAATTCTGGTGAAATTTTTGAGCCTTTTGAGCATACATTCTTTCGTGCTCACTTTTATTATTGCTTTAAGTGAGTCAACACTGATTTGTTATTCTAGAACTTGCTTCGATTATACATGTCAAGACCACATCATTGATTTGATATACTGAAATGATAAAGGCACTTAGGTTTAACCCACTTACTCCATAAAAAGCCTACCTCCATAAATTAACCTCTAGTGAACCCCATTGAGCCTAACAACCCATTCTTTAACTTACCTCTAATAGTAACCCATAACCCGTTTTTGTTGAATTCCATTCAATTATTTTGATCCCTATTTTTGTCGAGATTTGAGTTGAATTATTATCTAGCTTTATTCTTTTTTCCAGGTTGTAAAGTTGTAATTCTTCAAATTATTGTAAAATATTTGATTTGTTCTTAAAAAAAATGTGCATATACAGTTAATTCAGTTGTAATTTGTAATAGTTCAATAGTTTTTGCATATTTCTACAAGCTTCCAAACCCAGAACAATGTCACCACAAGGCTTAGCTCTAGGAGTATGTTCCAGTGATAGAGATTTTTCTAGCTAGATGATTTTTCAATTCAATCTCGATTCTAACTGTCACAGGCCAATTTTGGCCCACACTATTACACCCTTGCAAAATACCATTTTAAACCCCTAAATTAAACCCCAAACTAAAACCCAAACCTAGCCTACCCAATACTCATTACAAGCCCAAAATTAACCCCATTAAAACCAAATTGCCCAAGACCCAATTCTCTACTAACCCGTTACAACCCACTGACCCACAAACCGGAACCCAATCAGCCCAAATACTCAAAATAGCCCAACCAAACCCTAAACACTAAGGACAAACTTTGCAAACCCTAGCCTCAAGTTGCTGCTGGAGCCTCTGACACCTCCTGCTGCTACCACTAGCCTCCACCGCCATGGCACCTGCAAATAATAAAAAGGAGAAGACAGCGAAAAGAACGGACAAAAAAAAAAGAAAAGGAAAACAGTTTATAATTGAGGCTATAAAAGCCGAATGTATCACTTTGTAAAAAGGGGGGATTTTTTCTCTAAAGAATCATCAATAAAAACGGATAATAGATCTCAGTCACTATTCAAAGACAGATTCAACATCTATAACACCAAGACTAAGAATCGGCAAATCTCAAGAAGTAAAAAAATCCGAAACGAAGGTGTTTTAAATCTTTACTTTTGAATCTATTCTCTTTTCTGGTGTTTGTTCTTTCCTTTTTTTGCTTCCTACATGCATGTAAATGATACATAAAATAATACAAAAAGAAAGGAAAAAATTTGTACCTTTCCGATTTTTCGGCCACTGTGTACGGTGGTCGGCACGGCGATGGACGGTGGCCCGATCAGCGGCCGGTGACCGGACAGTGACCGGTCCGGTGACCGGGGACCCGGAGCCTCTCCCCCTATCTTCATTCTTCCCTCTCTCTTTCTTCCCTTTCTTTTTTTTTCTTCCCGTGACAAATGAGCTTCACAAAAAAAAATTTAATTTTTATACTATTAGAACCCGGGTCGGGTCAATCCGGATCGACCCGACCCAAGAGGATCCGCGTGTTTTTAAACCCAAATGGGTTTATTGGGCAATCGGTCCTTCCGAATTTTTATAATTCGCAATTAACTCTTTATTTCTTTAAAATCGGCCCTAGAATTTGTCACGCTTTTCAAATTGGTCCCCCACTGATGTACTGCATTTTAAGAACTTGGAAATTTTCTCTTTTGGTCCCCCTAATTTTTACGCGTGTTCAAATAACCCTTTTTCTTTTGTTTTTATCCTGAATTCGCCCCAAAAATTCCCTTTTTAATTCAATTTCGTCCCTCTTACTTTCTTTTCATTATTTCATCCTAATTTTAATACTTTGGTATTTATTATTATGATTATTATTATATTTATGTATACATATATAGTATTATACATAGTATTACTTTTAAATTACTTTATTATCATTACGTTTTATTTGCTTTTATATTTATTATTTATTAGTATTATTATTATATTTATTAACTATTATTACCCTATATTTCCTTATTATATGTCATTACCATCATTTTTTAGTCTCATTATTATTACTATTATCATTATTATTTTATATTGTTATATTACACTTACTTCATTTATTTATACAATATGTTTTAGTATCGTTATTATGTATTAGTTTATATTTATAGTTGTCTTTAATATAATCATTCCTAATATATATATATATATATATACATATTACATATACATGTTCAAATACTATATTACATATATTTTTATATTTCATACTTATTTTTATATGTTATTGTATTTGTTTTATATATTATTGTCACTATTTTCATTTGTTTTTTCTTATATTATCTGCATATATTTCTTTTTATATATTTTCGCAGTCATATACTTTTGATATTATTTTATATATAAATATATTGTATATACTTGTAATGTCATATTAGTCGTATGCTTTTATCTCACATTTTTAACTCTATTATGCTACATTATGTACAAGTTTTCAATATTATATATATATATACTTAATATTTTATACTTTCAACACCATTTCCGTTATTATTGTTGATATTATCGTTATTACTATAATTATCTTAAACCTTTTATTACGAATTATGTAACATTTCTGCCCTACGCCAAATCAATCTTTTTATAAAAGGCAATGTTTCGGTGTTTAGAAATTAGAGAAATCGTGCCCTAACGTATTGGGCTTCGGTTTTCTCGTTTAATTCTAAATAACTGAATATCCTTCTCAAAACATGAGTTTAAATAAAAAACCCTACATATTATTTCTGTTTTGCATGTTATTATCAATCCTGTTCGTATTATCCTTTATCATTGCACTTTCTCTTTTTACATATGCTCTCATTATCCTTCATCGCGTGTTTTGTACAAATTACCTTTGTTCGATAAAAAATAATTTTCTATAAGGCGATATTCTGTATTTAGACACTCAGGAATCGTGCCCTAACGTATTGGGTCGCGATTTTTTTCGTTTAAATCTAAATCACCAAATAGCCTTTCAAAATAAATACATATTCATTCAATATAAAAACTTAGTATCGAAAAATCGAGATGTCGCGTCTTAACGCATTGGATGTGATATTTAGCTATCTCGAGATGAGATTTTCTAAACCGAGCCAATGTTCTGTACTTAAAGATCTCGAAAAATCATGCCCTAACGAATTGGGTTCTGATTTCCCTCGTTTATCTCAAGTACTGGAACATCCTTTCAAAATCAAAAATAGATTCCGAACAAGGCAAGTTAGTCTCAAAGGTCGAAATGTCGCGTCCTAACGTATTGGACGTGACGTTTTACCTTAAGGCAAATCGCCCTTTTACACATTTTCAATCCCCAAACGGTTTTAGAGCAAATAAGGATCGTACTTTAAAATTCTCCCAAGTTTTTTGAATTATTGACCTTAAAGACATCAATTAATCAACAAGGTACCGGTTTCTGGGGGTACCGGTTTCTGGCATGCGGACCAAAATTGTTGTTTTAATAAATCAAATAGTTTATCAAAAACAACCCCCTCTTGAGGTAACCGATCGCACCCTAAAAAAGATCGGTGGCGACTCCAGTTCATTTTTAAGTCGACGTCTGTTTACGTTTTCACGAAAATGGTATTGACAGCTTGGCGACTCCGCTGGGGACGCTAAAACGAGAGTCGAACCACGAGTTGATTAACTTTTGTCTTTCATTCGAAATTTGGAACTTTGTTTTTTATGCGATCCTTTCATCACATTTTATCAATTTTGTGGCATGATCTTCATTATTTTATTTCGTATTTTACTGCAAGCTTTTATTTCTGCACATTTCATTTACATGACCGTCCGGGTCGCACCCTTTAAGTGGGAGTGAGAAACTATGCCTTCGTGAGGTTTTCACCTCCGCACGGGCTAGTGGACTGCTTCCGGGATACATCCGTACCTATGTCTTCGTAAGGTTTTCACCTCCGTATGGCCATAGGGAAATGTGTCCCCCTGAACCGAACTCGATTCATATGAGCCTATAATGGGTGAAAATCGAGGAATCTGTTGGTTCGGGTACCCTTCACTCTAAAGCCGAACCTCATATAGCAAACCTTAGGAGCCCATCCTAGGTAGAGCTTCGCCAAACCCTAGTGGTCACCTAATTAGGTGTTCTATTATTTATCTCTCCTGTGCTAACGAGTTTCCTTTCGTTTTGATTGCATTGCATTGCACCATCATAGAAAAGAGGTGGCTTCATATTCGATTGCTAAATAAGGGAGTTTCTCATAAGAAAATAAATTTCTTGATAAAGTGGGTTATGATACGGTCGTCTGAATACGGTCTGAGCCAACACAATGTGTAAAGGCTAATAGCTTGTGGAGGAATATGCAAATTTGCTTCGTTGCCAGAGGATCCAAGTGGATAATGATTTAGAGCCGTCATGTCTCGACTCTTTTAAAGAAGCCAACGAGTATCGCGAGGATAAGAGAGTAACGAGTTGCGACCCAGATCAAGTAAAAAGGAGCTAATAGAGACATCTTTGGAGTCGACCATGGCATCCGGACATGAAAAAGGAGATTGATGCCTTCGTTTGGACTATGAGGACAAGACCGCATATGTGATCCGTTTTATGTAAAGAATTTTGTTTACTAGACAAGTTCTCCTAATGTAATTGAATATAGAAGACGACACCTCTCTTTCTTGCATTCAATTCATGCATTGGCATCCATCATTTGCATTACATTATGGGCATTGCATCATTTGCATTAGGTTTGCACAAAGGGACCCTAATTTGAAAAAATTATTTTAGTTACCCTGGAAATCACCAAAAACCAACCGAATAAACACCGTTACGACACCCGCACTAAATCAAGAAATATGGACCAAAGGATGAAAAGGTTAGAGCAGCTCCAGAAGGAGACACAGGATCAAATACAAGAACAGCTGGCCAAGATCCAGCAAGATATGATGGACCGGATGATGGAAACGCAAAGAAATATGATGGATCAGCTGGCGCAGTTATTGGCCAAAGGACTAGATAAAGGAAAGAGACTTGCAGAGAGCTCCAACACTACGGAACCACAACCTAAAGACAATCCCGACCAGGATCACTTTATCCCCTGGGATTTACTCCACCGCACGCCCATGTGGTGCAAAGAGGGTACGCCCAAGGGGAACCCGCAAGCATAGAGCATCGACCTATGCCGCCAGCCCATCTAGGGCAAGGAATATTCGTGACAAACCCCGGAGCCACTTTTGCCAATCCGACGGTTCCAGATTTAGACGATCTTGCAGAAATTGCTAGGCTGAAAATAGATGATCACAACCTGCAAGAGAGGTAAAGGAGTCTGGAGGAGAGACTCAAAGTAATAGAAGACACTGAGGCCTTCCCGGTATTAAGCGCCAAAGAGCTTAGCTTGGTACCCGATTTGGTCCTACCGCCAAAATTTAAGGTACCTGATTTTGAAAAGTACGACGGGACGAGTTGCCCAAAGGCACATCTTGTGATGTTCTGTCGAAAAATGACCGGCTACGTAAACGAAGACAAGCTACTCATGCATTGCTTTCAAGATAGCCTGGTTGGGTCGGCTCTTAGATGGTACAACCAGCTTACTCGAGAGAGGATCCGATCGTGGAAGGACCTCGCGTCTGCGTTTTACGAACAGTACAAACATGTGTCTGATATGGTGCCTGACCGTATGACCCTGCAAATGATGGAGAAGAAACCGTCAGAATCTTTCAGACAATATGCGCAGAGATGGAGGGACATCTCGGCTCAGGTGGAGCCTCCACTAATAAAAACTGAGATAACCGTCCTTTTTATCAACACCCTAAAGGCACCATTTTATGACAAACTAGTAGGTAGTGCCACGAAGGATTATGCGGATATTGTGATATCCGGCGAGCTTATAAAAAATGCCATTAAGAGTGGAAGAATAGAAGGTCAAGAAAGTCCAAAAAGGGTAGTACTGATGAGGAAGAAAGAGCCAGAAGCCCACATGGTGGGAACTGGCAACCGTTATACCCTTAGTCCGTATCCAAACCAACCCCGACCTCAGAATTATCCACCTCCAGATTTCTATTACCCACCTCAGACCCCTTACTACCAAACACCACATCCTTACCATTCCTATCCCATCTACGCCACAAGTCATCAAAGACCGGTCGCCACATTCCCACAGAATACTGCACCCGTCCATGGCCAACCCCAAAACAAGCAAAGGCCTGCAAGACACAACTCTGAGAAACCATAATTTACCCCTATCCCTGTGTCGTACGGGGAACTATACCCAAAACTTCTCGAGAAATAGTTGATATCTCCACACTATGTGGCACCCTTGAAACCCCCATACCCGAAGTGGTACAACCCAAACGCTAGTTGTGCATACCATGCTGGGAATCAAGGACATTCCACGGAAAACTGCCTCGCCTTTAAAAAGCAGGTCTAAGGACTCATTGATACGGGCATTCTGCGATTTGATAATGCTAGCAATGCAACCAAGAATCTATTCCCTGACCATGCTGAAGGGAATGTGAACGCAGTGACGGAGGAATGAAATTTTCCGAGCATTTGCCCTTACATGATCGGGAATATTTTGAACGACGGGACTGTGGAAGAGACCTATATTTTAGAACTTATTTAGAGTAATGCTCAGAACATGCTTATTGTCTCAGGCCTAGGGGCAATAAGGGCCCTTTTGTGAAATAGGCATTTGTCCAGAATCTTTATTTCAATGAAATGCATCTTTTTGAACAAATATTCTTTTTATTCTGTTTATATGTAGGTTCCTTTGTTCTCGGACCTTCATTCATGTAGCCTTTTATATTGACTATCATACCATGTAAATAATCTTCTTAGAATCATTTATTCTTCAAAACTCTCCTCGTACCTACAATAGGTGCCCAGATATCAATGTCACGAGCAACGCTGTTACTAACTCCCTTTTTAGTAAGATATGTGTTCAGAGGGATCTCAAGACTTGGAAGCTGACAGAGATTGTACTTAGCTTCCAATTTGTTAAGGATAGTAGAACGAGATGAAAGGACACATCCTAGCTTACAAGGGGTTAGTCGACATTGCAAGCTTGCAAAAGAGATTAGAATCTAGCACGCCGTAGAAATAAGGCAAGACGTATATGCCTCTTTTGTTTCTTCACGGACTCTCTATACGAGGCATGATTGTTATAGGGGCAATATCATCGACATCAGATCGTTATTAAAGGGGTAAGGTCACTTCATATGCCAAAGTTACAAGGTACACAGTCATCAAATTCAAATTCAAAAGCAAATCTAAATTCAAGTTCGAATACAGGTCCAGATCTAAATCCAAATTTAAATACAGATCCAGATCTAAATCCAAATTTAAATACAGATTTAAATCCAAATCCAAATTTAAATCCAGATACGAATTCAAATCCAAATCCAAATTCGAATCTGAAAATCCAAATTCGAATTCCAAAATTTAAATTCAAATTCGAATCTAAAAATGGCAATCTATTCAAAGATCAGGCACAAACCCAAAAGCCATCCAAAAAGACTTTGAAAGATGACTGAGACTTGTAATAGTTGGTGTGGAGAAGTTACCATTTATCCTCTATACTTGCCAAACGTTGGCCAGAACCTTCGCTGGGGCAACACATTTCTCATTGGTCTTGCCTATTGAAGTTGAGATGCTTTCTTCCGAGTTTTTTAGAGCTGAAGCTTGATGAAGCGGAGTCGATTCAATTCCGATATAATCAAGCGAATCGTAAGAGAAAATTTAATAGCAATCTGTCACGATCAGATAATGCAAGTTTACAACGGAAAGGTTCGACTAAGAGAATTTCATTATGGGAGCTGATATTGAAGATGATCCTTTATATACAAGAAGAGCCTTAGAGGAAAAAGGGCACCTTGAGACCAAAAATCAAAAAAATAAAAAAAAAAACAAAGAAGAAGAAGAAGAAGAAGAAGAAAATCAATCAGAAAAAGGAAAAGGAAAGGAGAGGCCAAGGTGAAAACCCGCAAAGGGCGCTTTGAGACCAAAGGGGATTTGAGTTGAAAACCCGAAATGGGCGGCTCAAATTTTGATTGAAAGTGGGGTATACAGTAGTCTTGCTATGTTTGAATTAACAATGAAGAAGTATGCTACATCTTGGGGCATCAACGAAGTAATCCGGATCCCCTAAACACATATTGAGCTCAAAATGGTCCTCGAGAAGTTCGAACAGAGAAGCTCAGGCTGCGATATCTGAGGCACCTAGTTTTCATCCTACCCATTTTGAATCTGTTTCCTTTGATTATCTTATTTGTTTCAAAAATGTCATTCTTGATCCCTATTTGTTTCGAGTTATGCTTCCAATCAATATCCTTATTGTCCATTAGGTATGACTCTTCTTTCAAGCATATCATATTGAAATAACGATTAGTGGACTAATAATACTTTCATAAAAGGAGTTTCGTGTATTACTCTGAAAAGCTTCCGAATAGTACGGGAACCTGAAACAGGACTGTTGTTTAAAAGCTCACAAGTATAAAGATTGGGAAACTTGAACTTAAATGAGTTTATCTCTTCGGATTTTCTGTCAAAGATGTTAGTTGAACAAAAACAAGATATCGCGTTGGTGATAATCTCAATGAAAACAAGCAATGTCAACCTAAGCAAAGAGAATCATTCTCGGAAAAATGATACCTGCACCCATAAACATCTGATCGGGTCACCCGAAGAAGGGTTAATTAATGAAACAAGTTACAAACCCTATACTTTTGAGTTACAATGGAAGGGACCCTGAAGTCACAGTGGAGCAAGCTGGTTGAGCAAAACACAATTGTTTTCTTGAATTTCGGGTCGAAATACCAGCCAAGTAATAGGGCGCCCCAAGATGAAAGAGGGAGAAGAAGATCAAAATGAAAGCTTGAAAAGGGCATTTTGGTAAACAAAAAGATCAGGGTGAGAACCCGAAAGGGCATCCTAATGAAACAGACCTGGGCCCAAGGAGTAAGATGATTTGAGCAGTGAGTCCAACAGTAAGACTACAATGCTTGAAGCATTTCCAGTAGTTCAAAACCTCCTACGCAAGAAACCATGCTCGAAAAGATCCTTGATTAAAAAAATATAAAAGAGTTCATGCGTTGAAGATTTAAAGCATTTTGAGATGACATACTCCAAACAAGAGAAATGTTGAGCATCACCTGGATGAGAATTTGACAAGTACAAGAGCTTCAAAGCAAAGAAAAAAGTTCAATCAGGGGCAAAAGAGTGATATTTGAGAAACACAGAGTACTCGTAAAGTTTGAGGATGGGTACAAAGCCTGAAGAAAAGATCAAGAATCGAAGCAACGAAAGCAGATCATCACAATAATCACGAAAAAAGAGACACAGGCGTATAGCATAATCATGTAGGCATACAGGCATTTAGAACAAACATATGCATATCATGATAACATCATGCATGACATATACAGGTACTTCAGCAGAACAAGGGGTTTCGATGATAACTGCACCAAATCAAGGAAAGGACACTTGACCCCCACCAGATGACATGTTTTGGTACCCTGAGGTACCTTTAATTTATGTTTCAAAAAATCAACTCATATTACAGAGGTGAGTTGAGCCTCAAGACACGTTGAGGCATTTTCAATTTCAATTTCTTTTTCAAAAATCAACTCATGTTACAGAGGTGAGTTGAGCCTTGGCTCACACACTGAGGTATTTTCAATTTCAGTTTTTAATTTATGTTTCTCAAAGTCAACTCATATTACAGAGGTGAGTTGAGCTTTTTCAATTTCTTCTTTTCATTCTTCTCTTTCTCAAAGCCAGCTCATGTTACAGAGGTGAGTTGAGCTTTTTCAATTTTTGTTTTTAATTTCTGTTCCTCAAAGTCAACTCATATTACAGAGGTAAGTTGAGCTTTTTCAATTTCTATTTTTAATTTCAGTCCCTCTAGGTCAACTCATATTACAGAGGTGAGTTGAGCTTTTTCAATTTCTATCTTTTAGTTCCTGTTTCTCAAAGTCAACTCATATTACAGAGGTGAGTTGAGCTTTTTCAATTTCAGTTTTAATTTATTTTTCTCAAAGTTAACTCATGTTACAGAGGTGAGTTGAGCTTTTTTAATTTCTGTCTTTTCATTTTCTGCTTTTCAAAAATCAACTCATGTTACAGAGGCGAGTTGAGCCTCGGCTCATACGTTGAGGTATTTTCAATTCCAGTTTTTAATTTATATTTCTCAAAGTCAACTCATATTACAGAGGTGAGTTGAGCTTTTTCAATTTCTGCTTTTCATTTTCTCCTTTTCAAAATCAACTCATGTTACAGAGGTGAGTTGAGCCTCGGCTCATACGCTGAGGTATTTTTAATTTTAGTTTTTAATTTTTGTTTTTCAAAAGGACCGGCTCATATTGCGAGAGGTGAGTTGAGTCTCAAGTCAGACACTAGGGCACTTTTAATTTACGATCCAAAAGAATTAACCCATATTGCAAGAATTCGCAGGCCAAGCTATTGTCAATGTCTGTTTTTTAATAAAGAATAAAGGTTAGAGCTGATTGAATATTCAAATTTTGTGTCCCTAGAGTTGCAGTGAAGCAGGTTAAAGATACAAGTTTCATCTTCCTGAAGTTGTAACAGAGCAGATTGAAGATACCAGATCTCATCCCTGAAGTTACAGAAGAGCCGATCACAACGAATTTTACACCCCTGAATAGGCAAGCAGATTGAAGCTACAAGTCATACCTATGAAGTTGCAGTGGATTGAACCAAAACTACAAGAAGTAGTGGACTTGAAAGTGACCACTTGAACAAGGAGTGCCAAAGAAGTTAATACCCAGCAAGGCCGGGCAAAATTGGCCTTTCTTTATGTCTTTGCTCTATTCCCGCTACGCGACAATGAGCAAAGAGGGGCAGCTGTCATAGGCCAATTTTGGCCCACACTATTACACCCTTGCAAAATACCCTTTTAAACCCCGAAATTAAACCCCAAACTAAAACCCAAACCTAGCCTACCCAATACCCGTTACAAGCCTAAAATTAACCCCATTAAAACCAAATTGCCCAAGACCCAATTCTCTACTAACCCGTTACAACCCACTGACCCACAAACCGGAACCCAATCAGCCCAAATACTCAAAACAGCCCAACTAAACCCTAAACACTAAGGACAAACTTTGCAAACCCTAGCCTCAAGTTGCTGCTGGAGCCTCTGACACCTCTTGCTGCTACCGCTAGCCTCCACCGCCATGGCACCTGCAAATAATAAAAAGGAGAAGACAGCGAAAAGAAAGGACAGAAAAAAAGAAAAGGAAAACAGTTTATAATTGAGGCAATAAAAGCCGAATGTATCACTTTGTAAAAAAGGGGAATTTTTTCTCTAAAGAATCATCAATAAAAACGGATATTAGATCTCAGTCACTATTCAAAGACAGATTTAACATCTATAACACCAAGACTAAGCATCGGCAAATCTCAAAAAGTAAAAAAATCCGAAACGAAGGTGTTTTAAATCTTTACTTTTGAATCTATTCTCTTTTCTGGTGTTTGTTCTTTTCTTTTTTTGCTTCCTACATGCATGTAAATGATACATAAAATAATACAAAAAGAAAGGAAAAAATTTGTACCTTTTCAATTTTTTGGCCACCGTGTACGGTGGCCGGCACGGCGACGGACGGTGGCCCGATCACCAGCCGGTGACCGGTCCGGTGATCAAGGACCCGGAGCCTCTCCCCCTCTCTTCTTTCTCCCCTCTCTCTTTCTTCCCTTTTTTTTTTCTTCTTCCCGTGACAAATGAGCTTCACAAAAAAAATTTTAATTTTTATACTATTAAAACCCGGGTCGGGTCGATTCGGATCGACTCGACCCAAGAGGATCTGCGTGTTTTTAAACCCAAATGGGTTTATTGCGCGATCGGTCCTTCCGCATTTTTATAATTCGCAATTAACTCTTTATTTCTTTAAAATCGGCCCCAGAATTTGTCACGCTTTTCAAATTGGTCCCCCACTGATGTGCTGCATTTTAAGAACTTGGAAATTTGCTCTTTTGGTCCCCCTGATTTTTACGCGTGTTCAAATAACCCTTTTTCTTTTGTTTTTATCCCGAATTCGCCCCCAAAAATTCCCTTTTTAATTCAATTTCGTCCCTCTTACTTTCTTTTCGCTATTTCATCCTAATTTTAATCCTTTGGTATTTATTATTATGATTATTATTATATTTATGTATACATATATAGTATTATACATAGTATTACTTTTAAATTACTTTATTATCATTACGTTTTATTTGCTTTTATATTTATTATTTATTAGTATTATTATTATATTTATTAACTATTATTACCCTATATTTCCTTATTATATGTCATTACCATCATTTTTTAGTCTCATTATTATTACTATTATCATTATTATTTTATATTGTTATATTACACTTCATTTATTTATACAATATGTTTTAGTATCGTTATTATGTATTAGTTTATATTTATAGTTGTCTTTAATATAATCGTTCCTAATATATATATATATATATACATATTACATATACATGTTCAAATACTATATTACATATATATTTTATATTTCATACTTATTTTTATATGTTATTGTATTTGTTTTATATATTATTGTCACTATTTTCATTTGTTTTTTCTTATATTATCTGCATATATTTCTTTTTATATATTTTCGCAGGCATATACTTTTGATATTATTTTATATATATATATATTGTATATACTTGTAATGTCATATTATTCGTATGCTTTTATCTCACATTTTTAACTCTATTATGCTACATTATGTACAAGTTTTCAATATTATATATATATATATATATATACACTTAATATTTTATACTTTCAACACCATTTCCGTTATTATTGTTGATATTATCATTATTACTATAATTATCTTAAACCTTTTATTACGAATTATGTAACATTTCTGCCCTACGCCAAATCAATCTTTTTATAAAAGGCAATGTTTCGGTGTTTAGAAATTAGAGAAATCATGCCCTAACGTATTGGGCTTCGGTTTTCTCGTTTAATTCTAAATAACTGAATATCCTTCTCAAAACATGAGTTTAAATAAAAAACCCTACATATTATTTCTGTTTTGCATGTTATTATCAATCCTGTTCGTATTATCCTTTATCATCGCACTTTCTCTTTTTACACATGCTCTCATTATCCTTCATCGCGTGTTTTGTACAAATTACCTTTGTTCGATAAAAAATAATTTTCTATAAGGCGATATTCTGTATTTAGACACTCGGGAATCGTGCCCTAACGTATTGAGTTGCGATTTTTTTCATTTAAATCTAAATCACCGAATAGCCTTTCAAAATAAATACATATTCATTCAATATAAAAACTTAGTATCGAGAAATCGAGATGTCGCGTCTTAACGCATTGGATGTGATATTTTGCTATCTCGAGATGAGATTTTCTAAACCGAGGTAATGTTCTGTACTTAAAGATCTCGAAAAATCATGCCCTAACGAATTGGGTTCTGATTTCCCTCGTTTATTTCAAGTACTGGAACATCCTTTCAAAATCAAAAATAGATTCCGAACAAGGCAAGTTAGTCTCAAAGGTCGAAATGTCGCGTCCTAACATATTGGACGTGACGTTTTACCTTAAGGCAAATCGCCCTTTTACACATTTTCAATCCCCAAACGGTTTTAGAGCAAATAAGGATCGTACTTTAAAATTCTCCCAAGTTTTTTGAATTATTGACCTCAAAGACATCAATTAATCAACAAGGTACCGGTTTCCGGGTGTATCGGGGGTGCCAATCCTTCCCCGTGCGTAACTGACTCCCGAACCTATTTTTTTGGCATGCGGACCAAAATTGTTGTTTTAATAAATCAAATAGTTTATCAAAAACAACCCCCTCTTGAGGTGACCGATCGCACCCTAAAAAAGATCGATGGCGACTCCAGTTCATTTTTAAGTCGACGTCCATTTACGTTTTCATGAAAATGGTATCGACACTAACCCTCTTTTTCAGCTTGTGACAACACCCCAAACCAAAGCCCCATTACAACCATTGAAAGACCTTTTGATCGATGTGTCATATCAATCTATAGTGGTGGAGATTTGATTTTTTTGCAAGCCTATGGTAATAACTTTTTAGGTTGACTAGAGAGTGCTTAATTCTTGAACCCTAAACACTTTGAGTGGATAGAGTGAATCTTTAGTAAAGATGTCAAATCTTGTTAATTTTGATTGAAAGGTGATTACTTAAGAGAAGGGAAGAAAACCTATATTTCTGTGATAAAGTTCTCAATTTAGAGTATTTGAATCTTTAATGTTCTTGTGATTGAATTTTCATTGTATGATTACTTGTGGATTAGTTTGAAACATTATTGATAAGGATTGTAAGTTAAGAAGAATAATTCTTGATTGTGACTTGAGATTTTGCTTGAGGACAAGCAAAGGCTTAAGTGTGGGGGTATTTGATAAACGATAAATTATACATGTTTTTACCTCATGCTTAGCCTAATTTCTGGATGAATTATTATTGAATTTGTGGAAATTGGTGCTCTTAATCCTTCTATTTCATGTTTTATGCCCAGGTGAGCTTAAGGAAGAGAAAAGAGCAGGGAACGAGCCAAAAACGGGGAAATTAGGCCCAATTCAATAAACAGCATAGCCTGGAGATTCACCACACGGCCGTGCCACACGGCCGTGCCACACAGTCATGCCACCTTAAGCTCGAACACGGCCCAACCTTGACGAGCACTGCCAGACCAGACGGTCGTGCCACCATTAATAGGCTCGATCACGGCCTAGGCCTCGATCTACGTGGGCGTGGTACATGGGCATGTCCCTGTCGTGAGGAAGTTAAATTTCACTCCGAAAAGGCTACTTAGGGGCTAGGAAAGACACTCCAAAGCTCTATATAAAGACCCTAGGGGGTAACTACTAGAAGGGACTTTTTGTCTCCTAAAAAGAGTGCTTTTCTTCCCTCAAGAAGGTGCTTATTTCTTGTCAACACAAAGAGTAGAAGCAAGGAATTATTCCAGGGGAAGCCGATTGATCGATCTCAGAAGCTAAATTCTCCCTTAAGATTGAAGATCTCCCTTCAAATTCCTACAGGGGTTTTTGGGTTCTTTATGTTTTGTTATTTTATTTTATTTCTTCTGAGATGTTTTCTTTTATAATTATGAACTAAATCCCCCAAATACTTGAGGGGGATAAAACCTAAGACAGATTTTGTTATTATTTTCTCTTGAATTATTGATACATATTTGATTTGTTCTTAATTGTGTTTTTAACTCTTAAATTGATATTTCCGGGATATTGATTTAAGTCGAATGTGATTATGTAGAGGAGCAAAAGTCCCTGCATAGGAGTAGATCCAATACAATAAAGCGGAGTTAATCGCAATCCTAGAGATAAGACGATGAAAATCTGTCGGATTAGGGTCAAACCTAATAAGGGAATCCACAGATCAAGTTAATGCAACACTAGGGGTTTTAATTAGAAAGAGATTTCAATTAACCACCTAGGGTTAGTTGTTTTTAGTCTCAAGAGAGATATTAACAAAAGTTAAGGATTTCTACGGATCAAGTCAAGTGAATAAATCGTCTAGTTCAAGAGTTGATAACAAGTGAAGTCTAGGTGGATTCTCCCTTGAGTATTGTCCAAATCAATCAGTTTTTCCTAAGAGTTTTTCCCCAATTCACCTTTTGTGCATTCTTAGTTTAGTTTTAGAATTAGTTTTGTTTCATAAAAATCCCCCTTTTATTTCTAGGTTAAATAATAGAAAGAAAGTTAGTACTAGTACTTTTGGTTCCCTTAGGTATGATATCTCGGTCTTGCCACTAAGCTATACTACTGTTTGATAGGTGCACTTGCCTTAAAATTGTGATAATAGTTAGTTTCTAGTGTGATCATTATTTTAAATTTTATTACTTCATATCACGCATATCATGCACCTATCGAATAGTAGTATAGTTAGTGGCAAGACCGGAATATCGAATTCAAGGAACTATGAGTACTAGTAATGACTTTCTTTCTATTATCTAGCCTAAAAATATAGAGGGTTTGGTTGTAAACTACACTAAACTAACTAAAGAAACGACAAAGAGTAAAGTAGGAGATTGCTTTTGGAAAAGACTGATTGATTAAGGCAATACCTAAGGAAGAATCCACCTAGACTTCACTTGTTATCTAACTCTGAACCAGATGATTTCTTCATTTGATTTGATCTGTAGAGATCCCTAATTTATGTTAATACCTCCATCGAGGATAAGAACAACTAATCCTAGGTTGATTAATAGAAATCTCTTTCTAGTTAAAACCCCTAGTCTCACATTAACTCGATCTATGGCTCCCCATATTAGATTTGACTCTAACCCAGCAGATTTTCATCGTCCTATGTCTAGGATTGCGATCAACTCCACTTACTTGTGTTGGATCTACTCCTATGCAGGGACTTTTGCTCCTCCACACAGGGACATTCGACTTAAATCAATATCCCGGACATACCAATTTAAAAGTTAAAAACACAATTAAGAATAAATCAAATATTTATCACATAGCTCAGATAACAATAACAAGATCTGTCTTAAGTTTCATCCCCTTAGGTATTTAGGGTTTTAGTTCATAATTATAAAAGAAAACATCTCAGAAGAAATAAAGTAACAAAACATAAGAAAACCTAAAACTCCTGAAAGGATTAAAGGGAGATCTTCTGTCTTAATGTAGATCCTGGTTTCTGAGATGGATCAATCGGCTTCCCTTCAAGTAATTTCCTCCTTTAACTCCCTATCTTAGTGGGAATAAAGCACCCTTAGCGGGGAAATAAGCACCCTTAGCGGGGAAATAAGCACACCCTTGAAGTTGCCTTCTAGGGTCTTTATATAGTGTTTTGGAATGCCTTTCTTAGCCCCTAAGTAGCCTTTCCCGAGTGAAATTGAGCTTCCTTATGACAGAGACACGCCCATGTGCCACGCCCATGTGGATCGAGGCCTAAGCCGTGCTTGAGCCTGTTAAAGTGGCACGGTCGTGTGGCACGGCCGTGTGGTAAACCTCCAGGCCGTGTTGATTACTGTCCTGGGCCTAATTTGCCCGGTTTTGGCCCGTTCCTTGCTCTTTTCTCTTCCCTAAGCTCACCTGACTATAAAACATGAAATTAAAGGTTTAAGAGCATCAATTTACACAAATCAAAGGGTAATTCATCTTGAAATTGGGCTAAGCATGGGGTAAAAATATGTATAATTTATCGCTTATCAATAAATACAAGCATACATACCAACAATTTTAGCTTTTCCATGATTAACTCTACTTCAATTTAAATCTTGATCTATACAATTTTTTTATATAACCAATCAATACCAAACATTTTCATACTATAACATGACATGTATGATTTATATAATTCAATTGTTCAAATTTCCCCATATTTTATATTTTATTCAATTTAGTCCCTAAACTTGGGATAAACATAACTTTCGATTCCTAGCTTCAGATTTAAATTCAATTTCATATATTCTCATTAGGTAACTTATACTTTCTATTCCTAACATAATTTCATGACATTATTCAATATGGTCCCTAATGTAACAAAATTAACAATTAGCCAAATTAACTTTATAATCGAGTCTTTTTCACAATCTAAGATTAAAATCTATCAACTTCAAGCTTAATTCTACAAGAAATCAACAATGAAAACTTTCTAAAACTTTAACAATTTTACAAATTGTTACATAGGCTAGCTAAATCAAGCTCCAATGACCTTAAATCTATAATATATATATATAAGAAAAAGACTTGAACTACAACCTAATTTGTAGCCGAATGTTTTTCACAGGTTGATGGGTTTTTCTTAGGCTTTAACAATGGTGGACAGTTGTAGGATGAAGAAATATGGTGAATTTTTCAATATCTTTAACTTTTATACTTTAATTAACTTTTTGTTGACCTAGATTTGTATCGGCCTAAATTTAGTGATATTGGAACAGTGGTTTCGTAACCACAAATTCGAGTTAGAAAGAAAATATATTTTAATATTATTGCATGATATGTGATATGATAGGAAAGTCATATGGAAATTTTGATAGGAAAATTTTATCGATTTAGTGATTTACTAGAAAAAATGATTAAATTGAATAAAATGTGAAAGTTGAGTGCTAGATGCTAAAAAGACCAAATATGAAACTTGAAATTATAGGTCCTTATATGATAATTAGACCATCAATCAAAAGATGGGAAAATATCTTTGGTGATTCATCCATGGAATTTGAGAAAAAGGCTAAGGACTAAATTGGAATTAAGTAAAAATAAAATATGATTATTAATTACAAGGAAAATATCATCATCTTTATTCATCTTTATCCCCAAATTTGCATGGAAACCCTAGAAGAAAGGAAGAAAACTTTCTTGGCTTAATTCGTAAGTTCCTATGTCCCGTTTTTAATAATTTTGATATTTTTAGAATCGGTATAACTTACTCTCTCTAATTTGGGGATTAAATTGAAGAGTTATTAAAGTATAAAAACTATGCCATGGATGAATATGCTGGAAATTGAAAGTTTATGGTAGAAAATGAAAGGTTGTTACTAAGGTTGTTAGTAATAAACAACTTTTATGAAGTGATTTTGGATGAAATTGGAAAAAGGGGACTAAATTGTAAAATGGTAAAATTAAAAGAAAAAATCTAATTTTTGAGAAATATATGTTCTGTAAATGATACATACGAAATTCAGCTAGGCTTGGATAGAGGACTAAATTTCATGAATTTTATTTTTCGAGCCTAGAGACGAAATTAGAATTAATAAAAAGTTTAGGGGCAAAATGGTAATTTTACCTAGATCATAAATTAAATGAAATGGGATATAAATTGATTAAAATTAATGATTAAATTCATTTATATAGATCCGGACAATACAAATACAATATTAGATCGGGGTAAGGAGAAAGTCCCGGATTAGTTGATTTTCCAACACAAACTATTAACAAGGTAAGTTCGTGTAACTTGAATTTGATTTTTATAAATTGCTTGTAATTCATGAATATGTGATATGAATGTACAATGAATAGAAAATAATGAAATATTTGATGAAAAAGGGGAAAATAAATCCCGGTTGAATAAAGAGGAATTCAATGGATCAATGGAAAAAGAATATTACATGTGACATGAAATGGATTTAGCCCAGACGGGTAATCCAAATAGAAGCCCTCCCAATGAATGTGATACAGAATGGATTTAACCCAAACGGGTAATCTAGAGCAAAGCTCTATAAAGTATTTTTCACTGAAAGGATTTAGCCTGGACTGGTAATCCCGCTGTATGAAATCAGATTCGGGAGTGTGCTCTCTGACATGAGTAAATGTGGATTGACGAAATATGAAATTGTACATTATAAATGTACTACTGAGCATACATCAAAATTCCAATAGATTCAACGGGATAAATAGGAAAATGGAATATGAACATGAAAATGATGGATATATGAGAACAATGAAAATGATGAGCTCATCAATCATTTATCTATATGTTGGAATGATATGTTATCCTTAAACTAACTCAAATTGTTGACATTGTGTGAGATAGGATAATAATTTATTACTTGGATGCATATATGTTTGATTTATATTGATAGAAACATGTAGTAAGTTAAATTCTTTTTACATGGTCTTACTAAGCACTAAGTGCTAACTCTGTTTACTTTTCCCTGTCTTATGGTGCTCTGTGGTTCGAAAGGTCAGAGATTGGTCGAAGCTTGATCACACTATCAACCCAAACATTTTGGTATATGAAAATGCTCTATTTTATGGTAATGGCATGTATAGGCGAAACTTAATATTTTGAGTTTTGAAATGGATGGATATAAACTTAGCCATTGGTATGACTATTGTTAACATGATTTTGGTATAATTATGAAGTAAATGATATGAATAACATGTATGGTTATGAGGTAAGTTGGTATTAAATGTGCATGAGAAAATATGGTTATAGTATGATGAAATTGGTTGAAAATCATATATGAAATTGCTTGGTTGGCATTGGGATGATTTGGTGCAGGTATAGGATGAAAATGGGTGAAAAATGAGGCTTGAACATAGCCTTATTTTGTCCACACGGGTAGACACATCGGCGTGTGTCTACGTTGTGTGTGACACACGGTCTGTAACATGGGCATGTAGTCCGGCTGTGTATCCTCTGTATCCAAAATTTGCAAAATAGAATGCTCAGAATTGAGCACACAGGCAAAGACACGAGCGTGTGTCTCATCCGTGTAAGGCACACAGTCTAGTGACACGAGCGTATGAAGCCACACAGCCTAGAGCGAGGTAAGTCACATGGGCATGTTGGCCACACGGGCGTGTCCCTGACTCACACGGGCGTGTCCCTGACTCACACGGCCATGTGACCCTCGTAAATGAGAAAAATTTTGGGATTTTGCGAAAAATTCCCTATGATTTCAATTTAGTCCTGGATCGATCTTAATGTGTGTTTTGGGCCTTAAGAGCCAATAGAGGGACTTTAAATATTATGTCAAAAAGTGAATACTAAATGACTCGATTAATCAGAAATTGTTCTGTAAATTTTGATAATGCCTCGTAACCTTGTTCCGGCGACAGATACGGGTTAGGGGTGTTACATTTGTTGGTATCAGAGTTACGGTTTAGTCGATTCTTAGACTAACGTGGCAAATATGGGATTAACTATACATGGCATTATATTATTTAAAATAGTGTGATATCTCGTGACCACTTTAAATATGTTTTTCTTTAAATAATGTCTTCCGACCAAGCTAAAGCTGAATTCGGGGAAGCTGAGAGTCATGCTCCAGCTTCGGTTCAAAGAGAAACATCTAGTACTAGAAGGCCCGTATCTGTGGGCCGCGGTGATGAAGCTAAAGCAGCTTTCTTTGAAATGATGAGTGAATGGTTTACTAAGTATATGAGAACAAATCTAGCTATTCAACAAGCTCCCCCTCCTGCTTCTCCACCGGTTCTCGAGATACCACAGGGTATAGGTACAGAAACCATTGGAACTGGCAAAGCTCCAGTAGATAAAATCCATAAATATGGGGTAGAAGAATTCAGGGCATCAGTTGAAGATGATCCCGAAAGAGCTAAGTTCTAGTTAGAGAACACTATTTGGGTCTTAGATGAATTATCCAGTACACTGGCAAAATGTTTAAAATGTGTCGTATCCCTGTTAAAAGATATAGCTTACCATTGGTGGAATACCAAAATCTCTGTTGTGCAAAAAGAAGAGATTACTTGGGAATTCTTTCAGACTAATTTTAAAAAGAACTACATTAGCCAGAGATTCCTCGATCAAAAGAGGAAAGAATTCCTTGAGCTTAAATAAGGTAACATGACAGTATCTGAATATGAACGGGAATTTGTTCGGCTGAGCAAATATGCTTGAGAATGGGTTAAAACATAAGCTGAAATGTGCAAAAGATTTGAAGAGAACCTGAATGAAGATATCAAGTTCTTAATTGGAATTCTCAAATTAAGGGAATTTGCAATATTAGCTGAAAGAGCCTATAAAGCAAAAGAGTTGAGCAAAGAAAAGAAACAAGCTGAAAGAGAAGCCCAGGTTTTTGGAAAATGACCAATGGGGAAATCACAAGTATCTATGTCAAAGAAATCAACAAAATATCATAATCGTTCTTCTTCAGCTATAGGGTATTCTGGAAGAGAATGAGGCTCCAAGCGTTCTAACCCAAGATCTCTTACCCCCTCAATGACAAGTGTGGGGAGTGTTGGTAATCCCAAATCGAGATGTAAGTATTGTAACAAAGCTCATTTTGGGGAATGCCGGCCAAGAAGTGGGGCCTGTTACAGATGCAGTTCCCTTGATCATTTCTTCCTAAACTGTCCAGAAAGGGTTGAAAAAGATGTTGATCAAACTTTGAAGCCGAGTAATCCAATTTTGAGAGGTAGACCACTTCGACCTTCTAGAAATGTTAGTGGTAGCCGAGGAGCTACAAAGGATTCAGCAGCTAAGTCTAAAGCACGAGCACCAGCACTAACATATGTCATCCGTGCCAGAGAAGATGCTTTAACACCAGATGTCATCACTCGTACATTTTCTTTACTAGATACTGATATTATTGCATTGATTGATTGATAAACCATAATATAAACATATTTTTACCTTATGCTTGGCACATTTATGGATGATTTATCATTAGATTTATGGAATATGATGCTCCTAATCCTTTAATTTCATGTTTTATACTTAGGTAAGCATAAGGAAGAGAAAAGAGCAAGGAAAGAGCCAAAAACAGACAAAATGGGTCGAATTCAATAATCAACACGGCCTAGACATCCACACACGGGTAGACCATATGCCCGTGTGTGACACACAGAATTGAACACGGCCTGAGCAACCTCACACAGGTGTGTCCCTGTCGAGACCTATTTCAGTTTAACTCAGAAAAGGATAATTTTGGGCTAAGAGAGGTGTTCAAAAGCTTATAAAAAGACCCAAGGGGAGGAACAAGAGGAGACACAGAGTAGAAAGCAAGGAATTACTCAAAGAATGCCGATTGATTCATCTCGGAAGCAAAGATCTCCATAAGGCTGAAGATCTCCCTTCAATTTCCTTCAGAGGTTTTTAGGTTTTCTTTATGTTTTGTTGTTTTCCCAATTTTTAGATGTTTTCTTTTATAAATATGAACTGAATCCCCTAAATACCTGATGGGATAAAACCTAAAATGAATCTTGTTATTAATATCTGAATTATATGATGAATATTTGATTTGTTCTTATTTATGTGATTAATTCTTGCGTCAATATTCCAGGATATTAATTCAAGTAAAGTCTAGGTGGATTCTTCCTTGGGTATTGTCTTAATTAATCGGTTTTCCAAAAGTATTTTTCCCAATTAATTCTTTATCGCATTCTTAGTTAATTAATTAGTTTAGTTAGTTTAAAACAAATCCCCTTTTATTTTTAGGCTAGATAATAAAAAGAAGGTTAATACTTGTACCTTTAGTCCCTGTGGGTTCAACATCCCGGTCTTGCCATCAGCTATATTACTGTTCAATAGGTGCGCTTGCCTTTATCGTGATAATAGTTTAGTTTACAAGTTTGACCAACATAAATATCACTTATCAAGTTTTTGGCGTCGTTGTCGGGGAACTAAAATATTAGGAACACTTGATTTTTATTACTTTAGCCATTTTTAGTTTTATTGCAATTTACTTTTTGTTTTTATTTTTTGTTTATTTACTAAATTCTTCTTTTCATTCTTCCCTAACAGGTGTTCTAGTTTATGGCTAGAAGCAATCCGTCAGGACATTTGCTTTTTTATAGTGAGATAGAAGCATCAGCTCTTAAAAACCATAGAGAAATAAGGCGAAGCCTACAATATATAGAAGAAGACCAAGATAGCGTGACCAATACTACTGAAGAGATGGAGGCAAATCAGAATATTCTGTTACCTCCTGTGTTTGCCGCGAATCCTGTGAATTAGAATCCTGCTCCTCATACTATGTATGATTATGCTAAGCCCAATTCAGCTGATACTGAATCTAGTATTGTTAGGCCTGCTATTGCTGCAAATAATTTTGAACTAAAACCTAACACTATACAGATGATAAAACAGTTTATTCAGTTTGATGGTTTGCAGGACGAGGATCCTAATACACATTTAGCTAACTTCTTGGAACTCTGCGACACCTTCAAAATTAATGGCGTTTCTGATGATGCCATTCGTCTTCGGTTATTTCCCTTCTCTCTGAGGAATAAGGCTAAACAGTGGTTGAATTCTCTACCACAAAGATCTATCACTACTTGGGAAAAAATGACCGAAAAATTTCTTTTGAAATATTTTTTGTCGGCTAAAATGGCAAAGTTGAGGAATGATATCTCTTCTTTTGTGCAGATGCATTTAGAAACACTTTATGACACATGAGAGAGATATAAGGATTTATTGAGAAGGTATCCTCACCATGGGTTACCTCTGTAGCTATAGGTTCAAACTTTTCATAATGGTTTGAACCCCTCAATAAGGCAAATGATCGATGCAACTGCTAGTGGAACAATCAATAACAAGACACCTAAGGAGGCTTATGAGTTTATAGAGGAGATGTCACTGAATAATTATTAGTGGCAAGTCATACGGACAAAGCCACAAAAAGCTGCTGGTGCTTTTAATGTCGATGCAGTCGCCATGCTTTCTAGCTAGGTAGAACTTTTGAATAAAAAGATTGACGGTTTAATTAGTTCTACGCAAGTACATCCAGTTATGCAGTGCGACACGAATATAAGTGGTGTGAGCAATCCAGAGTACTCCTCCTATGGACATGGCATGGAAAACGAGCAAATGAATTATATGGGTAATAATCCTAGACCTCAAAATAAACCGTATAGTAATACTTATAATGCAGGTTGGAGGAACCATTCCAATTTCTCGTGGGGTGGTCAAGGAAATCAAAGGCCACCACCCCCTCCAGGCTTCCAACAACCATCGTACCAACAAGAGAAAAAGCTGAATCTTAAAGAGACACTCTTAAAATTTATCTTAGTGTCAAACTCATTTTTAGAATACTGAGACAGCACTCAAAAATCAGCAAGTGCCAATTCAAGGACTCAAGACTCAAGTAGGACAACTTGCTAAGCTGATCTCTGAACGACCATAAGGTAGCTTGCCAAGTACCACAGAAGCTAACCCAATGGAGCAACTACATGCCATCACTATGCGAAACGAAGAAGGGTTAGCTGAACCTAAATCTGAAACGAGGCAAGAAGCTATGGTAGCTAAAGATAAGGTTGAGGTAAGCCACAACAAACTAGCAAGTAAGGAGTATAAACCTCGTGTCCCATACTCGAATGTGACATGGAAAGACGCACTGACGAACAATTAGGTAAATTCCTTCAACTCTTAAAGAAATTACATATTGACTTACCATTTATTGAAGCTCTTTCATAGATGCCAAACACAGTTAAATTCTTAAAGGAGCTCTTAGCAAACAAATGGAAGTTAGACGAGTCGTCGCATGTGGAGTTGAATGCAGTTTGCTCGGCCATTTTACAGAATAAATTACCAAGCAAATTAAAAGATCCAGGGAGTTTCACGATTCCTTGTTTAATTGGTAGTTTAGATGTTAAAAATGCCTTGGCTGATTTAGGGGCTAGTATAAACGTAATGCCTTATAAAATGTTTAAACAACTAGGTCTTGGGAGACCCAGACAAACTAGGATGAGCATTCAATTGGCTGATAAAACCATTAGATTTCCTAGGGGCATTATTGAAGATCTGCTTGTTAAAATTGACAAATTCATATTCCCAGTAGATTTTGCTATTCTAAACATGGATGAGGATAGCAATGTGCCGTTAATTTTAGGGCGACCTTTTTTAGCAACTGCTAGGACTATCATTGATGTGGACACAGCTGAACTCACACTTCGTGTAGGCAATGACACGATTACTCTTCAAGCTCGTAATTCTATTAGGATATCTAATGATAGAGATGATTTTACGATTTCTTTTGATAAGAGTAACTTCAATGGTCCACCTTCTTTACAGGACATACCTCGCAAGAGTACAATTGAGCCACGTTCAAGTTCATGTGACAACAAGGGAGAAATCCATGAAGAGCAAATGCTACAGATTGATGAACTAGATGAATGGCAGAACTATAGCAGAGAGGAACCCAGGATACACCATGTAGAATGAAAGCAAATCCATGATGAACCTACAGATAAGTCGAGTCAATTTAAGGTTGGGGATAAAGCATTGTTAGAGGAGGAGGACCCTCGAATTGCAATTTCAGAGCTTCATACAAATAATACACCTCCCTTTACGGTAGTAAAAATCTATCCTTATGGTACAGTCAAGGTAACACATTCCAAATTTGACACTTTAAAGGTAAACAATACTCGACTTAAACCTTATTTTAACATTGGAAGTGATAGCATAAGAGAGGAGTTTCAACTCTTCGAATCACTATGACCATGCAATACTAAGAAAAGTCGAGCTTAGACTCTAAATAAGCACTTTTCAGGAGGCAACCCGAGCATTAACGTTATTGACTTTCTTAATTTCAGTTTAACACACTAATTGAGTCATTTTAACTAAGGTTTCCCAAACCATACGGCCTATCACACGGGCATGCCCTAGGTCGTGTGCCCATCACAAGTTGAATCCATAGGCGTGCCTTTGGCCATGTGAAAATAAGATTTAAAATTTTCCCAAACTGAGGATGTCATACGGGATGCGACTAATCCCTACGATCATGGGATATGGTCGTAGGCGAAACTGATAAATTGCCACGGGCGTGCTAGGAAGCCGTGTACAAAATTGCCTAAAGCACACGGGCATGTGAAACAATCCCACGCCCTATCCATACATCATGGTCAATACTGATGAATTCACACGGGCTTACGAAACGCCCACGCCTCTATACCATAGTCGATACTAAAAAAGTAACATGAGCGCCATTGATTTAATTTTACGGGCGTGTGAGCATAGAACATGGGCGTGGGAGAAACGAACGAAGTAGTACACTGCTATGCGATATGGCCGTGTGCACCAACACGCCCAGGGAACACGGGAGTGGGCCAAGAAACATGTGATAAGCGATAAATTAAACATATTTTTACCCCATGCTTAGCCCAATTTCTGGATGAATTACCCTTTGATTTGTGTAAATCGATGCTCTTTGATATGACTCGCGATATTAAGTAATAAAATTTATAAAAACTGCTCACACCAAAACTAACTAATATCATGATCTTAAAGGCAAGCGCACCTATCGAACAGTAGCATAGTTTAGCGGCAAGACCGAGTTGTCATACCCAAGGGAACCAAAAGTAATAATCCTTACTTCCTTCTATTATCTAGCCTAAAAATAAAACAGGATTGATTGGAACTAATTCTAAAACTAACTAAAGTGCACAAAAAGTAAATTGGGGAAAACTTTAGGGAAAAGCTGATTGATATGAGCAATACTTAAGGGAGAATCCACCTAGACTTCACTTGTTATTGACTTCTTGAACTAGACGATTTCTTCACTTGACTTGATCTGTAGAGATCCCTAATTTATGCTAAACCTTCCTTCGAGGAGAAGAGTAACAAGGCCTAGGCTGTTAACTAAAGTTTTTTTATTAATTAACACCCTAGATTGCATTAATTCAATCTATGGATCCCCCTATTAGGTTTGACCCTAATCCGGCAGATTTAGGTCGCCCTATGTCTAGGGTTGCATGCAACTCTGCTTAATTATGGTATATCTGCTCTTAAAACAGGGACTTTTGCTCCTCTGCCTAAGCACATCAAGTTCTTGAAGTAATACCTAGGATTATTAAATCAAGAATGAATAACACATTATTAAGAACAATTCAAGTATTTATCATATAATTCAAGAAAAAATAATAACAAGATCTATCTTAGGTTTCATCCCCCTCAAGTATTTGAGGGGTTTAATTCATAATGAAGAAAGAAAACATCTCAGAAGTATTAAGATAACAAAACATAAAGAACCCAAAAACCCCTGAAGGAATTTAGGGAGATCCTCTGTCTTGATGTAGAATTCTAGCTTCTGGAATGAATCAATCGGCTTCCTTTGGAGTAATTCCTTGCTTTCACTCATTGTGTTGGCAGAATTATGGCACTCTTTCTTGAGAGAAGAAAGTATATTTTTAGAGTTGCCTCTTGGGGTCTTTCTATAGAATTTAGAATGGATTTCTTAGCCCCTAAATATCCAAATTCGAGTGAAATTCCTCTTCCTCATGACTAGAACATGCCCGTGTGCCATGCCCGTGTGATTTTGACAAGAGGCCGTGTTCGGGACTATTTAGGTGGCACGACCGTGTGCCCTGGCCGTGCTTGTCGGGGGTTGGACTGTGTGGTCTTCGTGTGGCACGACCGTGTGCCATGACCGTGTGATGACCGTTGGGCCATATCGATTACACATTTTAGCTCATTTTCTCCCTTTTTGGTCCATTTTTCATTCTTTTCTCTTCCCTATGCTCTCTTGAGTATAAGATATGAAAAAGAAAGATTAAGAGCACCAATTCTCACTAATTTGATAA
Source organism: Gossypium stocksii (assembly GCA_020496765.1). NCBI lineage: Eukaryota > Viridiplantae > Streptophyta > Magnoliopsida > Malvales > Malvaceae > Gossypium > Gossypium stocksii. The sequence continues at coordinate 7,851,181 of CM035622.1, read as the reverse complement.
TAATTCATCCAAAATAAAGGCTAAACATGAGGTAAAAATATGTATAATTTATCGTTTATCAAATACCCCCACACTTAAGCCTTTGCTTGTCCTCAAGCAAAATCTCAATCCCTGAATTACAATCTTTATCACTAATGTTTCAAACTAATTCACAGGTATTCAAATAATGATAATTCAATCAGAAGAACATTAAAGATTCAATTACTCTAAGCTGAGAATTTTATCATTGAAACATAAGTTTTCTCCATTCTCCTAAGTAGTTATCTCTCCATCTTAATTAACAGGAGTTGACATCCTCACTAAGGATTAACTCTATCCACTCGAAGTGTTTAGGGTTCAAAAATTAAGCACTCTCTAGTCAACCTGAAAAGTTCTTACCATAGGCTTGCAAGAAAATCAAATCTCCACCACTGTAGATTGATATGATACATCGATCAAAAGGTCTTTTAGTGGTTGTAATGGGGCTTGGCTAGGGATGTTGTCACAGGCTGCAAAAGAGGGTTAGAATCAAGATTGAATTGAAAATTTATCTAGCTAGAAAAATCTCTATCACTGGAACATATTTCTCAGCTAATTCTTATGATATTATCATTTCTGCCTTGGTAGCCTTAAAATAGAAATATGCAAAAATTCATTAAATTGTTACAAGATATAACTGTAATTCACTGTATACACACATTTTTTTAAGAGCAATTCAAGTAATACAATAAATTGAATAAAACTTTACAATGTGGAAAAGAGAATAAAGCTAGATAAAAGTTTCAACTCAAATCTCGACAAAAATAGGGATCAAAATAATTGAACGAAATTCAACAAAAACTAGGTTATTGGTTAATATTGGGGGTAAGTCAAAGAAAAGGTTGTTAGGCTCAATGGGGTTCACTAGGGGTTAATTTATGGAGGTAGGCTTTTATGGAGTAAGTGGGTTAAATCCTAGGTGCCTTTATCATTTCAGTATATCAAATCAATGATGTGGTCTTGACATGTATAATCAAAGCAAGTTCTAGAATAATGATTCAGTATTGACTTACTCAAAGCAATAATAAAAGTGAGCATGAAAGAATGTATGCTCAAAAGGCTCAAAAATCTCACCAGAATTATGGCTTTTGATGTCACTCCTGTGAATTTCAAATCTCAAGATAATACTTAGAATTAGGGAAGAGAACTTATGAAAAAAATTGGGGTTCTAAAAAATTTCAACTTATCATGCTTGATTCCCTAATGTTTTAAAGTTTGAATAATCAGAGTACAAGCACCTATGTCTTAATTCTTACATATTAATAAAAATCATAAATCAATCAGAATATATCCTTAACAGGAGATTAAAGATAATGCAAAGAGTGAAAGTGAGAAAAGTTCAGGGATTTTAAAGAAGACATAGAAATTGAAAGTATGTTCCCCCCCACACTTAAGATGTACATTGCCCCCAATGTACAAAGATAACATTAGTAGCAATAGAAGCATAATATCATAAGAGAGGAAGAGACTTGAAAACTCCCTGTTTTGGATGGATTAGTGAAATGGGGATTGGAAGAGTTGGCAGTTGTGGCAAGGTGTTCCCCTTTTCGTAGAGATTTAGGCTGTAAAGCTCCTTTGAAACTGCAAAGGGATTTATTAGTCGTGGGGAATTTGGATCAATAGAAATTACTCGTTAGGGGTTGGCCATTATGAAAAAGAAATAAATAAAATAAAACAAAATATTAAAAATACTAATATTCAAAAAATGAAAAAGATGAAATGAAAGAAAATAAAAACAAACTAAAAAAAAGAAAACAACGTTAGTAGAAAAGGTGAAAATAAAGATCAGTGTTCAAATCCAAGTTAAGATAAAAATAAGAATAAGATAGAAGATGAAATAAAATAAAAAAAAAACATAAGAGGATCTAGTCCTCGGATGGATCACGCAGTGGCGAGGTGATGCTCAGGTGCTGGCATATTTGCGCTAAGGTGGCGTCGATATAATCGAGGCGTTAGAAGCACTGCTGCTCAAAACGATCTAGGCGCTCGGATATGTTAGCATGTGTGGCTGCCGTCTGGGTGGGTCGTCTGGGGTGTGGTGGCTCAGCTGGCTCATCCTCCTCCTGTGGTGGTGGTGGGACATCATCAGCAATGTCCTCTGGGTCCTCTCCCTCCTGGACAAGTCGAAACTCAAGAGGGGTACCTCCTGGCCTCCGCTCTATCATCCTCATGTGTAACATCGTTGCGATGCCTTGGGGAGACATCTGACCGATCAAAGTGTAGGAGGATATCTGGGCTGTGGTGTTGAGGAGCCTGAAGTGACGAGCCAGACACGTGATGTAGGGCCCCATGGATAATACGCCTCTGCGATGTCTCTCCGTCTGATGCTGCATGACGTGTGCGATGAAGTATGCTAAGTCAATGACGTGCCCGTTTGCCATGCACCACAGAAAGTAGACGTCGTGAGTGTTGACGACGTCTGTGCTCTCTCGTCTACCTGTAAGAGTGTGAGCAAGAAGAGCATGAATGTACCTCAGAGATGGCACGAGGGCGGTCGCCTTGCTAACGCTGGGGTTATAGGTTTGACGTCCTGGGGCGATCTCATTCCAGCAGTCGACGGGCCAAATGTGTATGTGACGAGAAAGGGTGGGGAAGTCCTCCTCTGCCATGAATTATTCAGTATAGAGCCCAAGTGCTGAACCGAACTCTGGCGCGCTGAGGTGTCTCACGAGACCTCCTAAACAAAACTAGACCGTGCCTGGATCATCAAATTGGTTCATCACGGTCTGCAGATGGAATGTGGAGCAGAACTCGAGGGTGAGTTCCAAGTATGTGGGCTCGATAATCTGGAAGAACTGCTCCCATGGTTCGGTAATGAGTAGGGCCCGGACATCGTCTACTAAATGTATCTGCTCGAGGCCAGCCCAATCTATGCAGCGGCCCGTGGATATAGGGCGGGCTCTGAGTAGTTGATAATGTTCCTCTTGCGAGGCTTGGGCGAATGTGATGAATAGGTGTCGAACCTCGAAGGTGGGCCTTGATGATGAACTCCCTGGCCCCTTTCGTTTTTTAGAAACGGGGACGACAGCTTTCCTACTTCGTGATGATGACATAGTATCTGAAAAATAAAAAGCATTAGTCCTAAAAATTGAAATTAAACTAGATAGATAATAATTAAAATGTAGATTAAAATGACAATGTTCCCAAAAATAAGAAAAAATGAGGATTAACCTAAATAGTAGAATCTAATCATGTTGAAACTTGTAACAAAACTAAGAACCATGGGCATGTATATATACTAATTTTATGAGAAAATGTCAAACAAATATGAATTTAAATGGAAAATGAAATGAGTTCTAAGTGGCAAACAAAAATTGAAATTAAATGGCATGCAATCCTAATGTGTTCTATCTAATTCTCGATTATTCATCCTAATTTTCCTAATTCCATGCTTGATTAAACATCTAGAATAAAGTAAAATTACATAATTGAATAATGAAAATGAACTATAAATAAATAAAGGAGAAAAATGAGAGAATAGAACAAAATTTGATGTTGCACGGTCGTGGGTTGGTCGTGGGGTGGGTTTACACGGGCATGGGGCAGCTGATTTCGTGTATGGTGGTGTTTTGAGGGCTGTGGTGGTGCTTGTGGTGGTTAGGGAGAGTTTGGATGAGAGAAATTTGGGGTTTTGAGTGAAGAAGGAATTGAATAGTGGCCCCTATTTACAGTTTTTGGGTCACACGGGCATGTCACACGCCCGTGTGAGTCGTGTTTCGCCCGTGTTTTTCGAAATCAGGAGGTTTTGGCGCACTTGGTTCACAGTACACGCCCGTGGGGATGCTTCGCACGGCCGTGGGAGATCAGGTCTTCGTTACTTACACGGTCGTGTGATGGTATACACGGGCGTGGGAGATCGTGTTCGTGTTTCACACGGTCGTGTGATATGTACCACGGGCGTGTGAAATTTGACAGTGTCTTCCATGGGCTGAGGACACGAGCGTGTGGAGTTGTGTGAGCCCGTGTTGATACTGCAGGGTTGCCACGGCCATGTCGCACGGCCGTGTGAAATTGTTGGTAGCCTGTGTGGAATTCGAAAGGTTGCCACGACCATGTCGCACTGCCGTGGGATTTTATCGGTGGCCCATGTTTTTGGAAAATTTGCTCTCTGTTTGTACACGGCCTCAATACACGACCGTGTCTTTGTTTAAAGGGTTCACACGGCCTGGGACACGCCCGTGGGCATGGTCGGTTGGTCCTAAATCTCTGTATTAAAAAGGGTTAGTGTGATGCATGAAAAATACTAAAAACAAAATAGATGAAAATGTACTAAGTTAGTGCTCGGGTTGCCTCCCGAGAAGCGCTTATTTAGAGTCTAAGCTCGACTCTGCTTGGATGTATCATGGAGGGATTTCGTGGAGCTGAAGCTCCTCTCTTTTATCTTTAAAATTATCACCTCTATAATGTTTAAGCCTATGACCGTTTACCTTGAACGTACCGTAGTTGGGGTGAGTTACATCAATTGTGCCGTATGGAAAGACAGTTTGAACAGTGAATGGACCTGACCACCTTGACTTGAGTTTCCCAGGAAATAGTTTCAGCCTCGAGTTGTAGAGTAAGACAAGATCACCTGTTTTGAACTGTTTAGGTTGTTTCAGTCTTTTGTCATGACGTCGCTTCATGGCTTTCTTATATAGTCGTGAGCTCTCGTAGGCATTGCAACACCATTCATCCAGTTCATTTAACTGCATTAATCGCTTGTCACCTGTAACATCCCAACCCGTATCCATCATTAGAATAGGGTCACGAGGTATTGCCGAAGTTTATAGAACTTTTTTTTTCTCACATGATAACTCATTTTATAAGAAATTGTACAACTTAAATTTTACCACTCTTCCATAAACACATGTATATTTTCATTTGATCATTTACCCTTTCGACGTATCAAATAATAAAAATATTACCATTTAACCAATAGCTTGGCAATTGTCTAAGCGTCAACAACAACAGTCATTAGTATACTTGAATATATTTCATATAATTTTAGAATCGATAAACTCATTGTATCAACATATCATACTTGATATTATTACTTATTACGGTTTACCCAATTTCCATGTATCAGCATATTAAAGATAGCCACATATTCATATAATATGATACATATTATTCTCTTGCCATTTCTTCAAAAACATAAATCATTCATTATACCAAACTTTCATGTATCATTGTTTTCATGAATTTTGTATATATTTATTCCGGGACAATTCATAATCTTGAACATGCATAATTATCAGGTAAGTTTCATATACATGTATTTTCCATGTCATATTTTTAAAATATCGAATAAAAATCATTTTCGTGTATTTCAAGTTCAATTTCGTGATTATTGTTTCGTGCTCAAATTATTTCCATGTCAGGGCTTTATTCATTAAGTCATTCGAAATTTCATCGTCATACAATATCTTATAAAGTATCTTATTAAAATATTAATAAAGGAATATTTATCTTATAAAATATCATCACACCATCATTACCTTCTAGATTTCTCTCTCCTTCTAATTGACCATTTTGCCCTTCATGATCTTTTAAAATTTCATCCTTGAGTCATCACTTAATTTGGTAAAATTACGATTTAGTCTCTCATAATTCTTTCTCCTATTCAATTTAGTCCTAATTCATCCATTTTCCTTAGTTTCTAGATTATTCCATCCTTAAAATATTTGCACTATTAGTCCTTCAACTTTTCTATATTTACACTTTAACCCCTTAAATTTTAAGTATTTACTCTTGGGCCACAAAACTTTTCTCACTTTTACGATTTAGTCTTTTCTTGGATAAATACATCATAATCACTTCCTACATAGATTTTGTTGATATAGCTCAAAATTTCTCTTTTTATTTCTTTATTTCTTTATTTTACTATATCAAGGATAGAAATTTTCGGGATATTACATCACCTGCAAGCTTAAAATCAAGGTTTAAAAATTTGATAGCCCAGAATGCTTTATGTTCAAGTTCAAATGGCAAATGACAACTTTTTCCATAGACAAGCCTATAAGGAGATGTAAATATGGGTGTTTTAAAGGCAGTTCTATAAGCCCATAAAGCATCGTCTATTTTCCTTGACCAATCTTTTCTATTTGTTTCTATTGTTTTCTCTAGGATGCGTTTTAGTTCCCTATTTGTCACTTCAACTTGGCCACTGGTTTGTGGGTGATAAGGGGTAGTTGTTCTATGGTGTACTCCATACCTTTTCGAGACTCTTTCAAACTGGGCATTGCAAAAATGTGTGCCTCTGTCACTGATAATTATCCTAGGTGTTCCAAATCGAGAGAAAAGTTTCTTCGAAAATCGTACTACCATTCTAGCATCATTAGTAGGTAAGGCTTGGGCTTCTACCCATTTTGACATTTAATCTACTGCTACTAGTATGTACTTATTCCCAAATGAAGTAGGAAATGGACCCATGAAATCAATACCCCGTACATCAAATATTTTGCATGAAAGTTTATAGTTCTGAGGCATTTCATTACGTTGAGAGATATTACCTGTTCGCTGACATTTATCACAATAGGTCACATACCTGTTGGCATCCCTGAAAAGTGTAAGCCAATAGAAGCCTGATTCAAGTACCTTATGAGCAGTTCTAGCTCCACTGTGATGTCCTCCTGTGGGTCTTGAATGGCAGTGATTTAAAATTTGGTATGCTTCTGTTTCATCTACACATCTTCGAATAACCTGATCTGCACAAATTCGAAAGAGGAAAGGATCCTCCCAAAAGTAGTTTTTCACATCAGCGAAGAATCACTTCTTTTGCTGATGGGTTAGCCCTTTTGGGGTTATGTTAGCTGCTAAATAATTTGCAAAATAAGCAAACCAAGGAACTGTTGCATCTGCTAAGGCGAAGAGTTGTTCTTCAGGAAATAAATCGTTTATCTTATCAAGGTTCCTAGGCTACGTGTTTTCTAACCTTGAAAGGTGATCTACTGCTAAGTTTTCAGCTCCTTTCTAGTCCTTTATTTCCAAATCAAATTCCTGCAACAATAGAATTCATCTTATTAATCGAGGTTTTGCATCAGTTTTAGTTAAGAGGTAACGAAGAGCAGAATGGTCAGTATAAACAATCACTTTTGACAAAATCTGAATTTATCAAATGCAAAAATAATAGCTAGCAATTCTTTTTCTGTGGTAGTATAATTTGCTTGAGTGGCTGTCAAAGTTTTGCTAGCATAATAGATCGGTTGAAAATACTTGTCTCTTCATTGTCCCAAAACTGCACCTACTGCAAAATCACTTGCATCGCACATTAGTTTAAAAGGTAGATTCCAATCAGGTGAAATCATAATCGGGGCATTGACTAACTTTTCTTTAAGAGTGTTAAAAGAGTCTAAAAATTCTTGGTCAAAGTTGAAAAGCACGTCTTTTTCCAGCAACTTTGTTAAAGGCTTAGCTATTTTAGAAAAATCTTTAATGAATCTGCGATAAAAACCGGCATGTCCTAAAAAGCTTCTTATAGCCTTAACTGAGTTAGGGGGAGGTAATTTTTCAATGGTTTCAATTTTTGCTTTATCTACCTTTATCCCTTTACTAGAAATTTTATGTCCTAGTACAATACCCTCTTGAACCATAAAGTGGCATTTTTCCCAGTTTAGCACTAAATTTGTCTCTTCACATCTTATCAAAACACGTTTTAGATTATTAAGACAATGTTGGAAAGAATTACCGAAAATTGAGAAATCATCCATAAATACCTCAATGATGTCTTCCACGAATTCATTGAATATAGCTAGCATGCATCGCTGAAAAGTAGCAGGAACATTACATAAACCAAAAGGCATTCTGTGATAAGCAAACATACTGTAAGGACATGTGAATGTCATTTTCTCCTGATCTTCTGGAGCTATCGGGATCTGGAAGTAACCAGAGAGGTCGTCTAGGAAACAATAATACATGTGACCTGATAATCTTTCCAACATCTAATCAATAAACGGTAAAGGAAAATGATCTTTCCGAGTGGCGTCATTTAGCTTCCTATAATCAATGCAAACTCTCCATCATGTGACTGTTCTTATAGGTATTAACTCTTCCTTGTCATTAGACATCACGGTCAATCCACCTTTCTTAGGAACAACCTGCATAGGGCTTACCCAAGAAGTGTCAGAAATAGGATAAATAATACCTGCATCTAGAAGTTTAATTACCTCAGCCTTTACAACTTCCTTTATGTTGGGATTCAATCGTCTCTGGGCTTGCACTGATGGTTTGAATTCGTCCTCCATTAAAATTTTGTGGGAGCAGAAAGAAGGATTTATTCCCTTGATATCTGAAATTTTCCAAGCTATAGCACATCTGTGTTATCTTAACACATGGAGTAATTCCTCTTTTTCTATGATGCTCAGATCTGATGCGATAATAACTGGTAAAGTTGATTCTTCCCCTAAAAATGCATATTCTAAATGATCTGGCAGTTGTTTTAACTCTAATTTAGGGGGTTCAGCAATGGAAGGTTTCTGTCTTAATTCATCACTTATCTTTATATTTTTATAACTTATGTGCCTAGTGATGATTTCATTAGATTCTAACTCCTTCCATACTTCCTCTATCTCAGTGGTGGCTTCGTCTTCCCCCCACCTTAAGCAAGACACAGTTCTAACTTTTCTGCGAGAGAAAGTTCCTGAAATTTATCTTGAACAAGATGATCAATAATATCAACAAAATGACAAGAATCATCTAGTTCTTTAGAAAATCTCATGGCATCATAGATTTTGAAAACAACTTCTTCATCAACAACTCTAAGCACTAATTTACCATCCCCTACATCAATAACAACTCTAGCAATGGCTAAGAATGGACGTCCCAAAATTAAAGGTACCTCAATATCCTCATTCATGTCAAGCACAACAAAATCAATAGGGAATATAAATTTATCTACCTTTACTAGCACATCTTCAATGATTCCCTTAGGATATTTAACAGATCTATCCGCTAATTGAATACTCATTCTAGTGGGCTTGGGTTCCCCTAGACCTAGTTGCTTGAACATTTTGTAAGGTATGAGATTAATGCTAGCACCTAAATCAGCTAATGCTTTATTAATAAGTAAACTACCAATCAAAAAAGGAATATTAAAACTCCCTGGATCTTTCAGTTTTGCCGGCAGTTTTTTTTGGAGAATAGCTGAGCATTCCTCGTTAAGTTCCACTGTGGCTAATTCTTCCAACTTCCTTTTATTTGTTAGGAGTTCTTTAAGGAACTTTGCATACTTCGGCATCTGTGAAATTGCTTCAAAAAAAGGTAAGTTCATGTGTAATTGTTTAAAAAGTTCGAGAAACTTACCGAATTGAGCATCTGTACGGTCTTTCTTTAATCTTACAAGATATGGGATGGGTGGTTTGTATTCTTTAAGTGCTGGTGGAGTGTTTTCCTTGGGTTCCTCTGCCTTTTCGTCTGAAGGTTCTGGAATAGTCTTCTTTTCTGGCTCGGCTAGGACCTTTCCATCTCTTAAAGTAATTGCTTTGACATGTTCTCTGGGATTTGGCTTAGTGTTACTTGGTAATCCACCTTGTGGTCTTTCTGAAATCAATTTCGCAAGTTGACGGATTTGGTTTTCAAGCCCTTGAATTGATGCTTGTTGATTCTTTAGTGCTGTTTCAGTGTTTTGGAAACGAGTTTCTGAAGCGGCCATAAATTTGGTAAACATCTCTTCAAGATTCGGCTTCTTCTCTTGTTGTGGTGGTGGCTGTTGAAATCCTAGAGGAGGCTGTTGTCTTTGATTTCCTTGTCCTCCCCATGAAAAATTTGGGTGATTTCTCCAACCTGCATTGTAAGTATTACTATAAGGGTTATTTTGAGATCTAGAATTGTTACCCATAGAGTTGGCTTGTTCAGTTTCCACGCTGTGTCCATAGGATGCGAAATCTGGATTGAACGTGTTTCCTGAAGTCACGTCGCATTGCATCACTGGTTTTACCTGCGTAGAACTAACAAAATTATCAAACTTTTTATTTAGAAGTTCTACTTGGTTAGTAAGCATAGTAACAGCATCAATGTTAAAAACTCCTGCAGCTTTCGTCGGCTTTGTCCTCATGACTTGCCACTGATAGTTATTCAATGACATCTCTTCGATAAATTCATAAGCTGCTTCAGGTGTTTTGTTATTGATTGTTCCTCCTACAGCTGCATCGATCATTTGTCTGGTTGATGGGTTCAAACCATTGTGGAAGGTTTGAACTTGTAGCCACAAAGGTAGTCCATGATGAGGGCACCTTCTTAAAAGATCTTTGTATCTCTCCCAGGCATCATAAAGTGTTTCTAAATCCATCTGCACAAAGGAAGAAATATCGTTTCGTTATTTAGCTATTTTAGCCGGAGGAAACTATTTAAGTAAAAATTTTTCAGACATCTGCTCCCATGTGGTGATTGAGCCTCATGGTAAAGAATTTAACCACTGTTTGGTTTTATTTCTCAGAGAGAATGGAAATAGCCTTAAGCGAATGGCATCGTCAGAAACACTATTTATTTTAAAGGTATCACAAAATTCTAAGAAATTCGCTAGATGTGAATTGGGATCTTCATCCTGCAAACCATCAAACTGCACAAATTGCTGCATCATCTTAATAGTGTTAGGCTTTAATTCAAAGTTACTAGCAGCAATAGTAGAAATCGTCTGATTTAGCTACAATTTTTGCGAACTGTTGCCTCTAAATCTTTGTCAAAAAGTAATGGTCCTATTGGGTTGTTTCTAGTCATAAACTAGAAATACCTAAAAGAAAAAAAAAACAAAGAAAAATAGAATAAAATAAAATAAAATAAAAATAATAAAATAAAAAACTAAAAATAGATAAATATAGTAATGGCTAAAGTAATAGAAATAGAGTTTTCTTAATATTTCAGTTCCCCGGCAACGGCGCCAAAAACTTGATATGACTCGCGATATTAAACAACAAAATTTATAAAAACTGATCACACCAAAACTAACTAATATCACGATCTTAAAGGCAAGCGTACCTATCAAACAGTAGTATAGTTTAGTGGCAAGACCGAGTTGTCGTACCTAAGGGAACCAAAAGTACTAATACTTACTTCCTTCTATTATCTGGCCTAAAATAAAAAGAGGATTGATTGGAACTAATTCTAAAACTAACTAAAGTGCACAAAAAGTAAATTGGGGAAAACTTTAGGCAAAAGCTGATTGATATGAGCAATACTTAAGGGAGAATCCACCTAGACTTCACTTGTTATTGACTTCTTGAACTAGACGATTTCTTCACTTGACTTGAACCATAGAGATCCCTAATTTATGCTAAACCCTCATTCGAGGCGAAGAGCAACTAGGCCTAGGCTGTTAACTAAAGTTTCTTTATTAATTAACACCCTAGGTTGCATTAATTTGATCTATGGATCCCCCTATTAGGTTTGACCCTAATCCGGCAGATTTATGTCGCCCTATGTCTAGGGTTGCATGCAACTTCATTTAATTATGGTATATCTGCTCTTAAAACAGGGACTTTTGCTCCTCTGCCTAAGCACATCAAGTTCTTGAAGTAATACCTAGGATTATTAAATCAAGAATGAATAACACATTATTAAGAAAATTCAAGTATTTATCATATAATTCAAGAATAAATAATAACAAGATCTGTCTTAGGTTTCATCCCCCTCAAGTATTTGAGGGGTTTAGTTTATAATGAAGAAAGAAAACATCTCAGAAATATTAAGATAACAAAACATAAAGAACCCAAAAACCCCTAAAGGAATTTAGGGAGATCCTCTGTCTTGATGTAGAATTCTAGCTTCTGGGATGAATCAATCGGCTTCCTTTGGAGTAATTCCTTGCTTTCACTCCTTGTGTTGGCAGAATTATGGCACTCTTTCTTGAGGGAAGAGAGTATATTTTTAGAGTTGCCTCTTAGGATCTTTATATAGAGTTTAGAATGGCTTTCTTAGCCTCTAAGTATCCAAATTAGACTGAAATTCCTCTTCCTCACGACTAGAAGACGCCCATGTGCCACGCCAGTGTGATTTCGACAAGAGGCCGTGTTCAAGACTATTTAGGTGACACGGCCGTGTGCCCTGGCCGTGCTTGTCGGGGGTTGGACTGTGTGGTCTTCGTGTGGCACGGCCGTGTGATGACCCCTTGGGCCATTTCGATTACACATTTTGGCCTATTTTCTCCATTTTTGGTCCATTTTCCGTTCTTTTCTCTTCCCTATGCTCTCCTAATTTGATAAAGAAAGATTAAGAGCACCAATTCTCACTAATTTGATAATAATTCATCCAAAATAAAGGCTAAACATGAGGTAAAAATATGTATAATTTATCGTTTATCACTCTTAAACCTTTAATTTCATGTTTTATACTCAGGTGAGCATAGGGAAGTGAAAAGAATGAGAAACGGGCTGAAAACGGAGAAAATGGGCCAAAGAATGAAAACAACATGGCCTGGAGATTCGCCACACGGTCGTGTCACACGGCTGTGCCACCTTGAGCTCGAACACGGCCAAACCCCGACTCACACAGCCAAACCACATGGCCGTGCCACCTTAACAGGCCCAAACACGGCCTGGACCTTGATCCACACAGGCGTAGCACACGGGTGTGTCCCTGTCGTGAGGAAGTTCAATTTCACTCAGAAAAGGCTACTTAGGGGCTAAGAAAGGAATTCCAAAACTCTATATAAAGACCCTAGGAGCCAACTTTAAGAGGGTGCTTGATTCCCCACTAAGTGTGCTATTTTCCTACCAACACAGAGAGTAGAAGCAAGGAACTACTCCAAAGAAAGTCGATTGATCCATCTCAGAAGCTGAATTCTCCTTCAAGACTAAGGATCTCCCTTCAAATTCCTACAGGGGTTTTCGGGTTCTTTATATTTTGTTGTCATTATTCTTCTGAGATGTTTTCTTTTATAATTATTAACTAAATCCCCTAAATACTTGAGGGGGATGAAACCTAAGATAGATCTTGTTATTATTTTCTCCTGAATTATATGATAAATATTTGATTTGTTCTTAATTGTGTTTTTAACTCTTAAATTGATATTTCTGAGATATTGATTTAAGTAGAATGTGCTTATGTAGAGGAACAAAAGTCCCTGCATAAGAGTAGATCCAGCACAATTAAGCAGAGTTGATCGCAATCCTAGAGATAAGACGACGAAAATCTGCCGGATTAGGGTCAAACCTAATAAGGGAGTCCATAGAACGAGTTAAGGCAATACTAGGGGTTTTAATTAGAAAGAGATTTCAATTAATCAACCTAGGGTTTGTTGTTTTTAGTCTCGAGAGAGATATTAACATAAGTTAGGGATTTCTACAAATCAAATCAAGTGAATAAATTGTCTAGTTCAAGAGTTGATAACAAGTGAAGTCTAGGTGGATTCTCCCTTAAGTATTGTCCAAGTCAATCAATTTTCCTAAGAGTTTTTCCTAAATTCACGTTTTGTGCATTCTTAGCTTAGTCTAATAATTAATTTAGTTTAATAAAATCTCCTTTTATTCTCAGGTTAAATAATAGAAAGAAAACTAGTACTAGTACTTTTGGTTCCTTTGGGTACGATATCTCGGACTTGCCACTAAGCTATACTACTGTTCGATAGGTGCGCTTGCCTTAAATCATGATAATAGTTAGTTTTGGGTACGATCATAGTTTATAAATTTTATTACTTTATATCACGCATATCAAGTTTTTGGCGCCGTTGTCAGGGAACTAAGATATTTGGAACACTCTATTTCTATTACTTTAGCCATTACTATTTTTTATTTATTTTCAACCTCTATTTTTATTTGTTTTATTTATTTATTTTAATTTTCTTTGCCTTTTCCCATCCAGGTATCTCTAGTTGATAACTAGAAGAAACCCATGAGGACCACTGCTGTTCGACGAAGATCTAGAAGCCACAGTTCATACAACTCGTAGAGAGATCAGATGAAGCTTATAGTATCCATAGCAGGAACAAGAACCTGAGCCTACTGAAGAGATGGAAGCAAATCAGGACAATCTACCACCTACCGTGATAGCCGCAGAACCAGTGAACCAAAATAATGCTCCTCGTACTATGTATCATTATGCTAAACCTAATTTGGCTAGTATTGAATCTAGTATTGTTAGGCCTACTATTGCTTCAAATAATTTTGAATTAAAACCTAACACTATTCAGATGATTCAGCAATTTGTTCAGTTTGATGGTTTACAAGATGAGGATCCCAACTCACACTTAGCCAATTTCTTGGAATTTTGTGACACTTTTAAAATAAATGGTGCTTCTAATGATGCCATTCGCCTTTGACTATTCCCTTTTTCCCTAAGGAATAAAGCTAAACAATGGTTAAATTCCCTACCACGAGGCTCAATCACTACATAGGAACAAATGACCGAAAAGTTTTTACTTAAGTATTTTCCTCCAACTAAAACAGCTAAATTACGGAATGATATCTCTTCTTTTGTGCAGATGGATTTAGAGACACTTTACGATGCCTGGGAGAGATATAAGGACTTATTGAGGAGGTGCCCTCACCGTGGGTTACCTTTGTGGTTACAAGTTCAAACTTTTCATAATGGTTTGAATTCTTCAACAAGACAAATGATCGATGCAGCCACCGGAGGAACAATCAACAGCAAAACACCCGAAGCAGCTGACGAGTTTATAGAAGTGATAAGCGCTAATTTATACATATTTTTACCTCATGTTTAGCCTATATTTTGGATGAATTATTATCAATTTAGTGAGAATTGGTGCTCTTAATCGTTCTTTTTCATATCTTATACTCAGGAGAGCCTAGGGAAGATGAAAGAACAGAAAACGAGCCCAAAACGGTGAAAAATGGGCCAGAATGCATGAATCACACGGGCCAAGCCGTGCCATACGGCCGTGCCACACGGGCGTGCCTCACAAAGATCACACGGACAAAGCCCCGACAAGCACGGCCACTGTACACGGGCGTGCTGAATCACACGGCCTCTGTCGAAACCCACACGGGCGTGTTCTAGTCGCGGGAAAGACGAATTTCACTTAAATTGGGATGCTTAGGGGCTAAGAAAGAGTCCCCAAAACTTCTCTATATAAAGACCCCATGAGGCAACATAGAGGGCGCCTTCTTCCATCTTTTACACACCCTCTATATTCTTTTCCTCTCGTCTTTCTGCCACACCACAGGTAGAAGCAAGGGATTACTCGAAGGGAGAAGCCAACCGATTCATCTCAGAAGCCGAAGTTCTGCATCAACATAGAGGATTCTCCTAAATTCCTTCAGGGGTTTTTGGTTTCTTTTATGATTTGTTATTTTATAACTTCTGAGATGTTTTCTTTTATTATTATGAACTAAACCCCTCAAATACTTGAGGGGGATGAAACCTAAGACAGATCTTGTTATTTATTCTTGATTATTATGAGAATTACTTGAATTGTCCTTAATTATGTGTTTTTAATCCTTGATTTAATAGTCCTAGGTATTGATTCAAGAATTGGATGTGCTTAAAGAAGAGGAGCAAAAGTCCCTGTGATAAGAGTAGATCTACCATAATTAAGCGGAGTTGCATGCAACCCTAGACATAGGGCGACATAAATCTGCCGGATTAGG
The DNA here is from genome assembly GCA_020496765.1 of Gossypium stocksii. Classification (NCBI taxonomy): domain Eukaryota; kingdom Viridiplantae; phylum Streptophyta; class Magnoliopsida; order Malvales; family Malvaceae; genus Gossypium; species Gossypium stocksii. The sequence continues at coordinate 7,835,645 of CM035622.1, read as the reverse complement.
GTCAAACCTAATATGGGGAACCATAGATCGAATTAATGCAACCTAGGGAGTTAATTAATAAAGGAACTTTAATTAACAACTTAGGCCTAGTTGCTCTTCACCTCGACGGAGGGTTTAGCATAGATTAGGGATCTCTACGGATCAAGTCAAGTAAATAACTCGTAGAATTCAAGAAAATAATAACAAGTGAAGTCTAGGTGGATTCTCCCTTAAGTATTAATCATATCAATTAGCTTTTCCCTAAAAGTTCTTCCCAATTTATTTTTTTCCTGCTTTTCTTAGTTAGTTTTAGAGTTAGTTTTAAATAAACCCTCACTTAATTTTTAGGTTAAATAATAGAAAGAAAGTGAGTAATAGTACTTTCGGTTCCCTTGGGTACGATACTCGATCTTATCACTAGACTATACTACTGTCGACAGGTGCGCTTGCCTTAAAAACATCGTGATATTAGTCAGTTTAGGTTTGATCAAGTTCTTTATAAATTTTATTACTTCAAATCACGCGGATATCAAGTTTTTGGCGCCGTTGCCGGGGAAATAACTGAAATATTACGAAAGCTCGATTTCTATTACTTTAGCCATTATTTATTTATTTAATTATTTTTATTTTTATTGTTATTTTTTTTCCTTTCTTTTAATTATTTTATTTTATTTTATTTTATTTTTCTTTTTAGGGATTTCTAGTTTATGACTAGAAGCAACCCGTCAGGACCACTCCTTTTTGACGAAGATTTGGAAGCTACAGTCTGCAGAAATCGTAGAGAAATTAGACGAAGTTTACATTATCCAGAGCAGGAACTTGAGCAAGAGCCAGAACCTACTGAAGAGATGGCCGCAAATCAAAATATTCACCAACCTCCAGCACTACCTGCTGAACCAGAAGAAGCTCCGCGTACTATGTATGATTATGCTAAACCTAGTGTGATTGGTACTCAAACTAGTATTGTTAGACCTGCTATCGCTGCTAATAATTTTGAATTAAAACCTAGTACTATTCAGATGATTCAGCAACTTGTGCAGTTTGACGGTTTACAGGATGAAGATCCCAACTCACATCTAGCCAATTTTTTGGAACTATGCGACACTTTTAAAATCAATGGCGTTACTGATGACACCATTCGCCTAAGGCTATTTCCATTTTCCCTAAGAAATAAGGCAAAACAGTAGTTAAACTGTCTACCACGAGGCTCAATTACTACATGGGACCAAATGTCTGAAACATTTTTGCTTAAATATTTTCCCCTGCTAAAACTGCTAAATTACGAAACGATATTTCTTCTTTTGTGCATATGGATTTAGAAACACTTTATGATGCCTGGGAAAGGTACAAAGATCTTTTAAGAAGATGCCCTCACCACGGATTACCTTTATGGCTACAGGTTCAAACTTTCCACAATGGGTTAAACCTATCAACTAGGCAGATGATCGATGCAGCCGCAGGCAGAACCATCAATAATAAAACACCTGACGAAGCTTACGAATTTATTGAGGAAATGTCATTGAATAACTATCAATGGCAAGTCATGAGGACAAAGCCGACGAAAGCCGCAGGGGTCTATAATATTGATGCTGTTGCTATGCTCACTAACCAAGTAGAATTTTAAATAAAAAATTTGATAATTTTGTTGGTTCCACGCAGGCTCAATCAGTGATGCAATGTAATGCAGCCCCAGGAAATATGTTTAATTCAGACCATCTACACAACATGGAAGCCGAACAAGCCAATTATATGGGTAATAATTCTCGACCTCAAAATAATCCTTATAGTAATACTTATAATGCAGGTTGGAGAAATCACCCAAATTTTCCATAGGGAGGACAAGGAAATCAAAGACAATAGCCTCCGATATTCCAGCAGCCACCGCCTCAACAAGAAAAGAAGCCGAACCTTAAGGACATGTTCACTAAATTCATGGCCGCCTCAGAAACTCGTTTCCAAAACACTGAAACAGCATTAAAGAATCAACAGGCCTCTATCCAAGGACTCGAGAACCAAATCGGTCAGCTTGCAAAATTAATCTCAGAAAGACCTCATGGCGGGCTTCCAAGCAACACTGAACCAAATCCCAGAGAACATGTGAAAGCAATCACTCTAAGAGATGGTAAAGTGCTAGCAGAACCAGAAAAGAAGCATGCTCACGAACTACCGAAGGATAAAGTAGAGGAATCTAAGGATGACACCACTCCAACACTCAGGGAGTACAAACCGCGCATCCCATAAGCAGCAAGGTTAAAGAAGGACCAAACAGATGCCCAATTCGGTAAGTTTCTTGAACTTTTCAAACAATTACATATTAACTTACCCTTTGTTGAAGCAATTTCACAGATGCCAAAATACGCGAAATTCCTAAAAGAACTCCTGACGAACAAAAGAAAATTGGAAGAATTAGCCACAGTGGAACTCAACGAGGAATGTTCAGCCATTCTCTAAAATAAACTGCCAACAAAGCTAAAGGACCCAGGGAGTTTCACTATCCCTTATCTAATTGTAGCTTAATTATTAATAAAGCATTGGCTGATTTAGGTGCAAGTATTAATCTCATGCCCTATAAAATGTTCAAACAACTAGGTCTAGAGGAACCTAAACCCACTAGGATGAGCATCCAATTAGCTGATAGATCTGTTAAGTATCCTAGGGGAATTATTGAAGATGTGCTAGTAAAAGTCGAAAAATTTATATTCCCTGTAGATTTTTTTGTGCTTGACATGGATGAGGACATTGACGTACCTTGAATTTTAGGACGCCCATTTTTAGCCACTGCTAGAGCTATCATTGATGTAGGAGATGGTAAATTAGTTTTTAGAGTTGGTGAAGAGGAAGTCATTTTTAAAATCTATGATACCATGAAATTTTCCAAAGAACATGTTGATATGGTTGATTACTTTGTTCAAGATAATTTGCAGGAAATCTCAATCACCGACACTCTGGAATTGTGTCTTATTCAGGGAGAGGGTGGAACCTCCTTAGAAGTAGAGAAGGTAAGAAAAGAATTAGACTCTAGCGAAACTATCGCTAGACACATAAGCTATGACAATTTAAAGATGCATGATAAGCTAAGACAGAAACCTTCCATTGAGGAACCCCCTAAATTATAGTTAAAACAACTACCAGAACACTTAGAATATGCCTTTTTAGGGGAGAACTCAACTTTACCGGTCATTATTGCATCAAATTTAAGCTCTAGAGAAAAGGAAGAACTGCTCCAGGTATTAAGAAAACAGAGGCAAGCCATGGCTTGGAAAATTTCAGATATCAAGGGAATTAATCCCTCTTTCTGTACTCACAAGATTTTAATGGAAGATGAATATAAACCAGCAGTGCAAGCTCAGAGACGATTAAATCCTAATATGAAGGAAGTCGTAAAGGCTGAGGTAATTAAACTTCTTGATGCAGGTATCATTTATCCTATTTCTGATAGTTCTTGGGTAAGCCCTGTGCAGGTTGTTCCTAAGAAAGGTGGGCTAACCGTGGTATCCAATGACAAAGAAGAACTCGTGCCAACAGGAACAGTCACAGGATAGAGAGTATGCATAGATTACCGAAAGCTGAATGACGCCACTCGAAAAGATCATTTTCCTTTGCCCTTTATCGATCAAATGTTAGAAAGATTAGCCGGTCACATGTATTATTGCTTCCTAGATGGCCTCTCCGGTTACTACCAAATTTCGATAGCTCCAGAAGATCAAGAAAAAATGACGTTCACATGCCCATACGGTACGTTTGCATATCGTAGAATGCTTTTTGGTTTATGTAACGCTCCTGCTACTTTTTAGCGATGCATGCTAGCTATTTTTAACAAATTTGTGGAAGATATCATATAGGTATTCATGGACGATTTCTCCGTTTTCGGTAACTCTTTCCAACACTGTCTAAATAATTTGAAACTTGTTTTGATAAGATGTAAAGAAACAAATCTTGTGCTAAATTGGGAAAAATGTCATTTCATGGTTCAGAAAGGTATTGTACTAGGACATAAAATCTCTAATAGAGGAATAGAGGTAGACAAAGCTAAAGTTGAAACTATTGAGAAACTACCCACTCCCAGTTCAGTTAAGGCTATAAGCAGTTTTTTTAGGACATGCCGGTTTTTATCGTAGATTCATTAAGGACTTTTCTAAAATAGCTAAGCCTTTAACTAAATTGCTAGAAAAAGACATACCTTTTAACTTCGACCAAGAATGTTTAGAGTCCTTTAGCACCCTTAAAGACAAGTTAGTCAGCGCTCCAATTATGATTTCACCTGATTGGAATCTACCTTTTGAACTAATGTGCGATGCAAGTGATTTTGCCGTAGGTGCAGTTTTAGGATAGCGAAGGGACAAGCACTTCCAACCGATCTACTATGCCAGCTGAACATTGACAGCTGCTCAAGCCAACTACACCACCACGGAAAAAGAATTACTAGCTGTTATCTTTGCTTTTGATAAATTTAGATCTTATTTAATCTTGTCAAAAGTCATTGTTTTTACTGACCATTCAGCTCTTCGTTATCTCTTAGCCAAACCTGATGCAAAACCTCGGTTAATAAGATGGATTTTACTTTTATAAGAATTCGACTTGGAAATTAAAGACAAGAAAGGAGCCGAAAATTTAGCAGCAGATCACCTCTTGAGACTAGAAAATACACAACCCAAGTACCTCGAAAAGATAAACGATATGTTCCCTGAAAAACAACTCCTAACTTTAGCAGGTACGACACTTCCTTGGTTTGTCGATTTTGCAAATTATTTAGCAGCCAATATAACCCCAAAAGGGCTAACCCATCAGCAAAAGAAGCGATTATTTGCTAATGTGAAAAACTACTTTTGGGAAGATCCTTTTCTTTTTCGAATTTGCACAGATCAGGTCATACGAAAATACGTTGATGACATAAAGGCATATCAAATTTTGGAACAGTGCCACTCAGGACCCACAGGAGGACACCACAATAGAACCAGAACCGCCCATAAAGTTCTCGAATCAGGTTTTTACTGGCCTACACTTTTCAGAGATGCCAACAGGTATGTGACTTCTTGTGATAAATGCCAACGAACAGGTAATATCTCCCAACTTAATGAAATGCCTCAAAACTATATACTTTCATGTGAAATATTTGATGTATGGGGTATAAACTTCATGGGACCCTTCCCTAATTCATTCGGAAATAAGTACATACTAGTAGCAGTAGATTACATGTCAAAATGGGTAGAAGCTCAAGCCTTACCTACAAATGATGCTAGAATGGTAGTACGATTTTTGAAGAAGATTTTTTCTCGATTTGGAACACCTAGGATAATCATAAGTGATAGGGGCACACATTTTTGCAATACCTAATTTGAAAAAATTTTAAGAAGGTATGGAGTACACCACAGAACAGCCACCCCCTACCACCCACAAACTAGCGGCCAAGTCGAAGTGACAAACAAAGAACTGAAGCGCATCCTAGAAAAAACCATAGAATCAAATAGGAGGACTGGTCTAGAAAATTAGATGATGCACTATGGGCTTACAGAACTGCATTTAAAACACCCATAGGAACATCTCCTTATAAACTCGTTTAAGGAAAAATTTGTCATCTACCATTTGAACTCGAGCATAAAGCATTCTGGGCTATAAAATTTCTAAACCTTGATCTTAAAAGTGCAGGTGAAAAGAGACTTCTGCAGCTAAATGAGCTAGATGAATGGCGCTACAACGCGTACGAAAATTCACGATTATATAAGGAAGCCGTGAAGCGACATCACGACAAAAGGCTAAAACAACCTAAGCAGTTCGAAACAGGTGATCTCGTTCTACTTTACAACTCAAGATTGAAACTATTCCCTGGAAAACTCAAATCAAGGTGGTCAGGTCCGTTTACCATTCTCAAAGTCTTTCCATACGGCACTGTCGAGGTAACACACCCCAACCACGGTACCTTCAAGGTAAATGGCCATAGGCTAAAACATTATAAAATTGAGAATTTTGCAGAAAACAATGAGAAGCTTAGGCTCCATCTCGTTTCTTCTTGACATCTTTAAGAAGAGTCGAGCTTAGACTCTAAATAAGCGCTTCTCGGGAGGTAACCCGAGCACTAACATAGTAACCTCCTTTTTTTAAAAATTTTTTTTCATGGTTTTATTGCATAAACTAACACTTTTTCTGCAGAAAATATGGACTACACGGCCAGGCACACGGGCGTGCCTAAGGCCGTGCACATACCGAAAAGCAGAGACACGGTCGTGTGGGCAAACCGTGTGCAAACAGAGTACCGTTTCCCCAAAACACGGGCTTCCGATAAAACCACACGGGCGTGCTCATCGAACGTGGCACGCCAAAAACCTCCAATTTTCGAAAAGCACGGGCTCAACACGACTCACACGGGCGTGCGATATGCCCGTGTGACCTAAAATGTATATATACAAGGCCATTTCTCCCTTCCCATTTCATCTAAACCCTAAGCTTTTTCCCTCAAAACCTCCCCAAACCTCCAAAAACACCGCCACAGCCCTCTAAAACACTACCATTCTAGATTTTCTCGATCCACACGCCCGTGCAACAGTACCGACGACCGTGTGACACCAAATTTGGTTCTATTTTCCCCCTTTTCTCATTTATTTTATTTTTACTGCAATTTTTTACATTACATTCTGTTATTATTTTATTTATTTATTAATATTATTGACTTAGGCTATTAGAGAACTAGGAAATAGAGAATAATCTAGAATAGTTTAGAATTTTTAATTTGGTTTGTCTTTTAGATTCCATTTCACAATTTTATGCCATTTAACATCATAATTAGTTGCCACCTAATACACATTGAAAATATGCCACTTAAACACACATAAATATGCCATTTGTTATTTAAGTTTAGTATATATATATCCACTCATAAAAAGAATTTTTATCCCAACTATAAAAAAAATGATTAGATTTTACTACCAAGGTAAATTCTCATTAGGAACATGTTCATTTTATTTTACTACTCAGCCTCTTTATTTTAATATTTACATTTCTTATTTTTAAATATCAATTATTGTCTTTCCTAATTATTTTTTGTAGATCCCATGTCATCCTCCCGAGCCAAGAAAGTCGCCGTCCCCACCTCTAAGAAACAAAAGGGGCCAGGGAGTTCTTCGACTAGGCCCACTTCCGAGGTGTGCCACCCATGTCTTACTTTTTCACAAGACTCCCAGGAAGAACGCTACCAGCTGCTGCGTGCGCGCAATATCACGATGGGCCGATGCATCGACTGGAGGGCCCTCGAACAAGTCTGCTTGGTAGAAAGGGCCCGTACATCACTCGACTAGGCCGTTACTTCGGCCTATTTAACACCACAGCCCAGACCTCCTCCTACACATTACTTGGCCAGATGTCCTCCCAGGGCATCCAGAGCATGCTTTCGATGAGGATGGTCGAGAGACGACTCGGTGGAGACCACTTTCACTTCCGCCTTGTCCGAGAAGGCGAGGATCCAGAGGACATTCCTGATGATGTCCCATCGCCACCACCAGCCGAGGATGCGCCAGCTGAGCCACCACGCCCTACACGATCACAGCAGACGGCAGCTTCCAGTGTTGACATATCCGAGTGCCTGGACCACTTTGAGCAGCGCCTCGATTACATCGACGCCACCTTAGCATACATATGTCAACACCTTGGCATCGTCCCACCACCACAACACCCACCAGAGGATTAGATCCTCTTTTTGTTATTTTTATTTTATTTTACTTTATTTTTCTTTTTACTTTTGTTTTATTCTATTTTATCTTTTATTTTCTCTTTCTACCTAATACACACTAATCTTAACCTTTAATATTAGTTTTTCTTTTTCCTTTTTGCAGCTTTTAATTTTCTTATATTTTTCCTTATTTTGAATTTTAGTAAATTTTCTATTTTATTATAATAACGGTTATCTCCTAACGAAATAATCCCTCTTCTTCTTAACCTCCCACGACTAATAAACCCCTTCGCAGTTTCAAAGGAGCTCTACAGCTCAAATCTCTACGAAAAAGGGAACACAGTGCCAAACCTACCAGCTCTTCCACTAATCCATCCAAAGCAGGGAGTTTCATACCCTTCCCTATCTTATGACGCTATGCTTTTATTGTTATTAATATTTTCCTTGTACATTGGGGGCAATGTACATCTTAAGTGTGGGGGGTAACTTACTATTTATACTATCTTTGAAATCCCTAAACTTTTCCTAATAACAATATCTTCAGTCTCCTATTAGGAATTTATTCTGATTAGTTTATGATTTCTATCGATATATTGAGAATTAAGATATAGGTGCTTGTACTTTGATTATTCAAACTTTAAAACATTAGGGAATCAAGCATGATAAGTTGAAATTTTTGAGAATCCCAAATTTTTGCATAAGTTATTTTCCCTAATTTTAAGCATTATCTTGAGATTTGAAATTCGCAGGATTGACATCAAAAGCCGTAATTTTGGTGAGATTTTGAGCTTATTGAGCATACATTTTCTTCGTGCTCACTTTTATTATTGCTTTGAGTGAGTCAATACTGAATTGTTATTCTAGAACTTGCTTCGATTATACATGTCGAGACCACATCATTGATTTGATATACTGAAATGATAAAGGCACCTAGGATTTAACCCACTTACTCCACAGAAAAAGCCTACCTACATAAATCTAACCCCTAGTGAACCCCGTTGAGCCTAACAACCTTTTCCCTGACTCACCCTCTAGTTATTAACTAATAACCCATTTTTGTTGAATTTCATTCAATTATTTTGACCCCTATTTTCATCGAGATTTGAGTTGAATTTTTCATCTAGCTTTATTCTCTGTTCTAGATTGTAAAGTTTTGTTCAATTTATTGTAAATATTTGAATTGTTCTTTAAAAAAAAATGAAGTACATACAGTGAAATTCGATTATAAATTGTAAATTGTAAATAGTTCGACAAGTTTTTGCATAATTCTATTTTAAGGCTACCAAGGCAGAAATGATAGTATCACAAGAATTAGCTGAGAAATATGTTCCAGTGATAGAGATTTTTCTAGCTAGATAATTTTTCAGTTCAATCTCGATTCTAACCTTTTTTTTGCAGCCTATGACAACACCCCTAACCAATCTCCGTTACAACCATTTAAAGACCTTTTGATTAATGTATCATATCAAACTATAGTGGTGGAGATTTGATTTTCTTGCAAGCCTATGGTAATAACTTTTCAGGTTGACTAAGGAGTGCTTAAATTTTGAACCCTAAACACTTCGAGTGAATAGAGTGAACCTTTAGTGAGGATGTCAACTCCTGTTAATTAAGATGGAGAGATAACTACTTAGAAGGAAGGAAAAGACTTATGTTTTCAATGATAAAATTCTCAACTTAAAGTGATTGAGTCTTAAATGTTCTTTAGATTGAATTTTCATTGTATGACTACCTGTGGATTAATTTGAATTATTATTGATAAGGATTGTGAATTAAGAAGAATGGTTTCCTTTAGGGATGGAGATTTTGCTTGAGGACAAGCAAAGGCTTAAGTGTGGGGGTATTTGATAAGCGCTAATTTATACATATTTTTACCTCATGTTTGGCCTATATTTTGGATGAATTATTATCAATTTAGTGAGAATTGGTGCTCTTAATCATTCTTTTTCATATCTTATACTCAGGAGAGCCTAGGGAAGATGAAAGAACAGAAAACGAGCCCAAAACGGTGAAAAATGGGCCAGAATGCACGAATCACACGGGCCAAGCCGTGCCACATGGCCGTGCCACACGGGCGTGCCTCACAAAGATCACACAGACAAAGCCCCGACAAGCACGGCCACTGCACACGGGCGTGCTGAATCACACAGCCTCTGTCGAAACCCACACGGGCGTGTTCTAGTCGCGGGAAAGACGAATTTCACTCAAATTGGGATGCTTAGGGGCTAAGAAAGAGTCCCCAAAACTTCTCTATATAAAGACCCCATGAGGCAACATAGAGGGCGCCTTCTTCCATCTTTTACACACCCTCTATATTCTTTTCCTCTCGTCTTTCTGCCACACCACAAGTAGAAGCAAGGGATTACTCGAAGGGAGAAGCCAATCGATTCATCTCAGAAGCCGAAGTTCTGCATCAACATAGAGGATTCTCCTAAATTCCTTTAGGGGTTTTTGGTTTCTTTTATGATTTGTTATTTTATAACTTCTGAGATGTTTTCTTTTATTATTATGAACTAAACCCCTCAAATACTTGAGGGGGATGAAACCTAAGACAGATCTTGTTATTTATTCTTGATTATTATGAGAATTACTTGAATTGTTCTTAATTACGTGTTTTTAATCCTTGATTTAATAGTCCTAGGTATTGATTCAAGAATTGGAAGTGCTTAAAGCAGAGGAGCAAAAGTCCCTGTGATAAGAGTAGACCTACCATAATTAAGCGGAGTTGCATGCAACCCTAGACATAGGGCGACATAAATTTGCCGGATTAGGGTCAAACCTAATATGGGGAACCATAGATCGAATTAATGCAACCTAGGGAGTTAATTAATAAAGGAACTTTAATTAACAACTTAGGCCTAGTTGCTCTTCACCTCGACGGAGGGTTTAGCATAGATTAGGGATCTCTACGGATCAAGTCAAGTAAATAACTCGTATAATTCAAGAAAATAATAACAAGTGAAGTTTAGGTGGATTCTCCCTTAAGTATTAATCATATCAATTAGCTTTTCCCTAAAAGTTCTTCTCAATTTATTTTTTTCCTACTTTTCTTAGTTAGTTTTAGAGTTAGTTTTAAATAAACCCTCACTTAATTTTTAGGTTAAATAATAGAAAGAAAGTGAGTAATAGTACTTTCGGTTCCCTTGGGTACGATACTCGATCTTATCACTAGACTATACTACTGTCGACAGGTGCGCTTGCCTTAAAAACGTCGTGATATTAGTCAGTTTAGGTTTGATCAAGTTCTTTATAAATTTTATTACTTCATATCACGCCGATATCAAGAAGAGATGTCACTGAATAACTATCAGTGGCAAGTCATAAGAATAAAGCCACAAAAAGCTGTAGGAGTTTTTAATATTGATGCAGTCACAATGCTTTCCACTCAGGTAGAACTTTTAAATAAAAAGATTGATGGTTTTATTGGTTCTACGCAGGTACAGCCAGTCATGCAGTGTGACTCACACCTAGGAGGAGTGAGCAACCCAGAGTACCATCCCTATGGACATAGCACAGAAAATGTACAAATGAATTACACGGTTAATAATTCTCAACCTCAAAATAATCCTTACAGCAATTCTTACAATGCAAGCTGGAAGAATCACCCTAATTTCTCATGGGGCGGTTCAGGCAATCAAAGACCACCACCACCCCCTCCGGGATTTCAACAACCACCGTATAGGCAAGAAAAGAAACCAAACCTTGAGGAAATGTTGGAAAAGTTCATATCAGTTTTTGAAACTCGTTTTCAAAACACTGAAACAACACTTAAGAACCAACAAGCTTCTATTTAAGGGCTCGAAAATCAGATTGGTCAACTCGCAAAGATGATATCTGATAGACCACAAGGTAGTTTGCCGAGTACTACTGAACCTAATCCTAGGGAACACGTGAAAGCAATTACCTTAAGGGATGAAAAAGTACTAGCTGAACCTGAAAAGAAGCCTGTTCAAGAATCTGAAAAGAAAAAGGTAGAGGAAGCAGAACCTAAAGAAGTTGCTTCACCAACACTTAAAGAGTATAAACCACTCATACCATATCTAGCAAAGTTAAAGAAAGACCGCATGGATGCTCAATTTGGTAAATTTCTTGAACTTTTTAAACAGTTACATATTAACTTACCTTTTGTTGAAGCAATTTCGCAGATGCCGAAGTACGTAAAATTTTTAAAGGAACTTCTCACAAATAAAAGGAAGTTGGAAGAACTGTCCACAGTGGAACTCAACGAGGAATGCTCAGCTATTCTCCAAAATAAACTGCCAAGCAAACTGAAAGATCTAGGAAGTTTTACTATTCTTTGCTTAATTGGCAGCTTAAACACTGAAAAAGCCTTAGCTAATTTAGGCACTAGTATTAACCTAATGCCTTACAAAATGTTCAAGCAACTAGGTCTAGGGGAACCGAAACCCACTAGGATGAGTATACAATTAGCTGATAGATCTGTTAAATATCCTAGGGGAATCATTGAAGATGTATTAGTAAAAGTAGATAAATTTATATTCCCTATTGATTTTGTTGTGCTTGACATGGATGAAGATATTGAGGTACTTTAATTTTAGGACGCCCATTCTTAGCTACTACTAGAGCTGTTATTGACGTAGGGGATGGTAAACTAGTGCTTAGGGTTTGTGAGGAAGAAGTTGTTTTTAAAATTTATGATGCTATGCGATTATCTAGAGAACAAGATGATTCCTATTATTTTATTGATTCTATTGATTATTTTGTTCAAGACACTTTTCATGAAATCACTCTTGAAGATGCGTTGGAATTGTCTCTTGTCGAAGGTGGGGAGGAAGATGAAGCCACCACTGAAGTAAAGAAAGTAATAAAGGACTTGAACTCTAATGAACTTGCCACAAGGCACATAAGTTATGAGGGTATTAAAATAAATGACGGACTGAGACAAAAACCCTCGATTAATGAACCTCCTAAATTGGAACTAAAACAATTACCTGAACACTTGGAATATGCATTTTTGGGAGATGATTCTACACTACCAGTAATTATCGCATCGGATTTGAGCGCTGAGGAGAAAGAGGAATTACTTCAAGTATTAAGAGAACACAAAAAAGCTATAGCTTGGAAGATTTCTGACATTAAAGGAATTAGCCCTTTTTTTTGCACTCACAAAATTTTAATGGAGAATGAATATAAGCCATATGTGTAAACTCAGAGACGATTGAATCCCAACATGAAGGAAGTCGTAAAAGCTGAGGTAATTAAACTTCTAGATGCAAGAATTATTTATCCTATTCCTGACAGTTCTTGTGTAAGTCCTGTGCAGGTTGTTCCTAAAAAGGGAGGCATGACTGTGGTGACTAATGAAAAAAAGGAATCAATACCTACAAGAACAGTCACTGGATGGAGAGTTTGTATTGATTAAAGAAAGTTGAATGATGCAACTAGAAAAGATCATTTTCCCTACCCTTTATCGATGAAATGTTGGAAAGACTGTCAGGACATATGTATTACTGCTTCTTGGATGGCCTCTCTAGTTACTTCCAAATCCCGATAGCTCCAGAAGATCAAGAAAAGACAACATTCACATGTCCATATGGTACGTTTGCTTATCGTAGAATGCCTTTTGGATTATGTAATGCCCTTGCTACTTTTCAGCGATGCATGTTAGCTATCTTTGACGAACTTGTGGAAGACATCATGGAGGTATTTATGGATGACTTTTCAATTTTCGGTAATTCTTTTGAACTTTGCCTTAATAATTTAAAACGTGTTCTAATAAGATGTGAAGAGACGAATCTAGTGCTCAATTGGGAAAAATGTCACTTTATGGTTCAAGAAGGTATTGTATTGGGACATAAGATTTCTAGTAAAGGGATAGAGGTAGATAAAGCAAGAATTGAAACTATTGAAAATTTACCTCCCCCTAATTCGGTTAAGGCTATAAGAAGCTTTTTAGGACATGCTGGCTTTTATTGAAGATTTATTAAAGACTTTTCTAAAATAGCCAAGCCTTTAACAAAATTACTAGAAAAAGATGTGCTTTTCAATTTTGATTAAGAATGTTTAGAGGCTTTTAACACTCTCAAAGAAAAATTGGTTAATGCCCCAATTATAATTGCACCTGATTGGAATTTTGTAACACCCTGAATTTGGGCCTAGAAGTATTGGGCCTTGGGCCTGGGTACGGGTGTGAGATAGTTCGAAATAAAATTATTGATGTGTTGAATTCTGTTATGGAAGGTTATTATTAATGGGTTAATGTGGTATTTTAGTGAACTGCGAAGGATTCATAGTGTGGGGAAAAGTCTTGGGCTAATATCTGGGATTCCGGGATTTTTGTGATATTTGGTGTAATGTTGAAATTTTGATATATGGATGTGTAATTCGTGTTTGGAGTGTGTTATTGGGCCTATGGGAGGCCCAAGTGTTGGTTAAAAACCCGGAGAATTCTTGGATTTTTGGACTTAAGGAATAGAGGACTTGGAAAAGAGGAGTTGTAAGGAATTATGTGTGTAATAAGACACAAAAAAGGAATGTGGTGTAGTGGCAAAGTAGCGCCACTTAGGGGACAAGGAAGCAAAGGGTCCAAGGTTCAAGTCTTGGCTCTTGCAATTTATTTTGGTTTTTCTTTTAAATAAATCTGGAAGCAAGTAGGTGAGCTTTAAAGTTAAATGTGTTGGACTTATGACACAAAGGAGCTTGTGTCCGAGTGGTGATGGCATGACAGGGTTACTGAGAGGACTTTGGTTCGAATCCCGTTGCACGCAAAGGTTGATTATTTTGCTAATGCTTTAATTTTAGGGGGATTGATGGAGAATCCCACATCGGAAAGCTAACATGAGAGCAGGTGAGGAGCTAGCTTTAAATAGAGCAAACTAGGAGGAGAGTAGGCACAGCCTTCTTGGCTGATCCCTTTTGCTTTATGGCGTGCCCGTTTGGGTTGGGCATCGGCTAAGAGTGTTTAGAGCGCGGATTAACTTCAGTCTACTATCAGGTGTGTATTTCTCACTACTCTAGCGGTAGGACGGCTACTTCGGGCTGCGATGGGCCGAAGGGGCCATGTGGGCCCAATGGGCCTACGGGGCCATTTGGACAAGTTGTTTGATTGTATAGTAAATATTGGACTAGACTAGGTGAATCGCATATCTGTAGCTAGATTTGGGCTAAAAGGGCCACACGAGCGTGTGGGCCCATTTGGGCCGAGAATGGGCCCTACGCCCATTTGCATTGTTATCTCTGTTTAGAATGCTTTAGTTTACCGAATTACTGAAATACCCTGATTTGTAAAATTACTATTTTACCCCTGATTTGTAAAATTACTATTTTACCCCTGATTTGTAAAATTACCATTTTACCCCTGATTTGTAAAATTACCATTTTACCCCTGATTTGTAAAATTACTATTTTACCCTTGATTTGTAAAATTACTATTTTACCCCTGATTTGTAAAATTACTATTTTACCCCTGATTTGTAAAATTACCATTTTACCCCTGATTTGTAAAATTACCATTTTACCCTTGATTTTAAAATTACTATTTTACCCCTGATTTGTAAAATTACTATTTTACCCCTGATTTGTAAAATTACTATTTTACCCCTGATTTGTAAAATTACCATTTTACCCCTGATTTGTAAAATTACTGTTTTACCCTTGATTTGTGAAATTACTGAAATGCCCCTTTAGGGTAGAATTACTAAACTATCCCTGTAGGGTAAAATTACCGAGATACCCCTGTGGGATAAAATTACCATTTTGCCCCTAGGTGTTAAATGACTGTTTTGCCCTTCATGGGTAAATGACTAACTTGTGTGATGATTGGGCTAGTTTGACCGTGGATATAAGTTGGTGATATGAATGACTTGACTGTGATCTATTTTTATTTTTTGGATTTGGAAAAGTTGGAATCCCTATGTGTTTAGGGAGGCTGTCGAAATAGTGCCTAAGGCTTTAAGGGCTGTTACCAATTATTTTACTCTGTACTTGTAAGGTTAAAGGCTGCTGACTAAGGGCTTGGATCAGTGGAGCGGTTGGATCCAGATTTGGATATCAACTTCAGCAAAGGTAAGGATTTAGGGCCTTGTTCATGGATGCCCGAATATGGTAAGAGTATGTTAAATTTAGTTATCATTGATTCGTGGTCTAATGTTTTAGTAATCGAATATAGGATTGAGTTGGAGCAGATATCATCATCGTTCATCGTAATCAGGTGTGTATCGAACCCTTCTTTAGTCTAATTCGGCAAAGGCCAAGTAACCGAAAAGTTGGTATTATGTGGGCTTGTGAGTGTGCGAATGCTCACAAGATGATTGGAAATCCTGAGATCTGTAACCGTAAGTGGTAAGTTAGTTGAGTGTGTAATTTTGCGCACCTCGGTAAGTTGGGTCTCGATGGGCCAAACATTGGCTCACGGGCTTTCGGGCCCATATAGGTAAACATAGGAAATAAATGTGTTCTATTAGACTGTAGTATCGGAACTGCTAAAACTGGTAGCTAGATAGGAAATTTGGGCTGAATGGGCTTAATTTACTAAATAGACACTGTAGGGCCCATCAGGAGTTTTAGGGCCCAGTGACTGAAATTGTTAACATCTGTTAAATTGACTGCTAAGATGGAACTAAAGCTTATATGTGACTGTAACATGCATAAAACTCGTAATATTGGAACAAGTACTAAAATACCCCTAAGTATGGAAAATTACCATTTTACCCCTAAGTGTAAAATGACCTTTATACCCCTAGGGTAAATTCTGTATGAAATGTATGATTTTCTGTTTCTGCATGTCATATCTTATAACATATGTATACATCTGATGCATGTGATTCTGTATGTTATATGTCATAACATGTATGCCTGCTGCATGGGGTTTGGGTTTTTGATGGAGGAAGCGTTCTGGCAGCCTCGCTGCAATCTGGTGGCCTCGCCACATATATATCTGTTCTGGTGGCCTTGCCACATATATCTATTCTGGTGGCCTCGCCACATATATATCTGTTCTGGTGGCCTCGCCACATATATATCTGTTCTGGTGGCCTCGCCACAATATCTGTATCTGGTGACCTCGTCACAATATCTGGCAGCCTCGCTGCAAATTTCTGTGGTGTGTAGCGGTTGGGTGGGTCGAGTAGTCTCCCCACATGGTGTAAGGCTGGTACGGGGGTGTTATGGATGGATCTGGGTTAGGTTTTTTGTTTGCATATCATATCTGATCTGTATCTGTAATGGGCCTATGGGCCGTACTGTTATCTGAAAAGGGCTAAGGCCCAGTTTACTGTTATCTGAATAGGGCTTCGGCCCAGTATCTGACTGAGATTGGTTTAGGCTTAGGCCCAATAGGCTTGAGTTGACTTGGGCTTTGGATGGGCTTCTGTACACACTGAGTTTTCCAAACTCACCCCTTTTTCCTTCCATCCTTGCAGGTGAGCCTTAGATTGGTAGACTTTGAGCTGGGAGGGATTCAGAGTGGCCACATGGACTGGACTATTGGATTTCTAATTAAGTTACCTATTTGAATTTAGATTTAATTATTTATTCCTGGTTTTGGGTTGTAAAAAGGGCCTCTTTAATTACTTTTATTTTGGGTTTTTATTCTTTACTTATTTAAATTAGTTTTAGCTTACGTAGGATATTATTTAAATCGAGTTAAAACTAAATGATTTTAAGACGCGGTTTTTATAAAAGTTACTTGTTTTCAAAATAACATGTTTTATAAAGGTTACAAAGAGGTTACAAGTGTTCGCAAATTTTCTATAAAATTACACAAAGTTTTTAACAATGTTTGAAAGGGGATGATTATTTTAATAAATCACGTTTTGGAAAAAAATAAACACAAGTTAAGGTTTTATACAAGTTTAACGGTAAGAGGTTTTAAACATCAAGAAGGGTTTTCAATGAAAACACAGTTTTCGAAAAACACTTCAATGTGACACATCAGACTTGGCCGTAACGTCTGGGCCGGGTTTGGGGTGTTACAAATTTACCTTTTGAACTAATGTGTGATGCTAGTGATTTTGCAGTAGGTGTAGTTCTAGGACAACGAAGAGAGAAGCACTTTCAACTGATTTATTATGCTAGCAAAACTTTGATGACCGCGCAAGAGAACTATACCACCACGAAAAAAGAATTTCTAGCTGTTATTTTTGTGTTTGACAAATTTAGATCATATTTAATACTGTCTAAAGTCATCGTTTATACTAATCATCCTACTCTTCATTATCTTTTAACTAAAACTGATGCAAAACATCCATTAATAAGATGAATTCTATTGTTACAGGAATTCGACTTAGAGATACAAGACAAGAGAGGAGCTGAAAATTTGGCAGCAGATCACCTTTCAAGATTGGAAAATCCATACCTCAAGGACTTCGACAAGCCGAAATAAATGACTCATTTCCTGAAGAACAACTCCTAGTCATAACAGAAATTGAAGACCCTTGGTTTGCCGATTTCGCAAATTATTTAGCAGCTAACATAACCCCAAAAGGGTTGACCCATCAGCAAAAGAAGCGATTCTTCGCTGATGTGAAAAATTACGTTTGGGAAGACCCTTTCCTTTTTCATATTTGCGCAGATCAAGTCATTCGAAAATGCGTTACTAAGACGGAAGCATATAAAATTCTGGATCACTGCCATTCTGGACCAACAGGAGGACACCACAGTGGAACTAGAACTGCTCACAAAGTACTCGAATCAGGTTTTTACTGGCCCACCCTTTTCAAGGATACCAACAGGTATGTGACCTCTTATGATAAATGCCAGAGGACAGGTAATATCTCTCAGCTTAATGAAATGCATCAAACGTATATACTCTCATGTGAAATATTTCATGTATGGGGTATTAATTTCATAGGTCCCTTCCTTACTTCATTTGGGAATAAATACATACTAGTAGCAGTAGAATACATGTCAAAATGGGTGGAAGCCCAAGCTTTACCTACTAATGATGCTAGAATGGTGGTACATTTTCTAAAAAAACTTTTCTCCCAATTTGGAACACCTAGGATAATTCTCGGTGATAGGGGTACTCATTTTTGCAATGCTCAATTTGATAAAGTCTTGAAAAGATATGGAGTGCACCATAGAACAGCTACCCCTTATCATCCACAAACCAGTGGATAAGTTAAAGTAACAAATAGAGAATTAAAATGCATACTAGAGAAAATGGTAGAAACAAACAGGAAAGATTGGTCAAGAAAAGTAGATGACGCTTTATGGGCCTATAGAACTGCATTCAAAACTCCTATAGGAACATCTCCTTATAGACTTGTTTACGGAAAAAGTTGTCATCTACCATTTGAACTTGAACATAAAGCATTTTGGGCTATCAAATTCCTAAATCTTGATTTTAAACTTGCAGGCGAGAAACGTCTAATGCAATTAAATGAGCTGGATGAATGGCACTGCAATGCATACGAAAACTCACGATTATATAAGGAAGCTACAAAGCGACGCCATGACAATCATTTAAGACAACCTAAGCAGTTTAAAACTGGCGATCTTGTCTTGCTCTACAACTCAAGGCTTAAACTATTCCCTGGAAAACTTAAATCAAGATGGTTAGGCCCATTCACTGTTCAAACTATCTTCCCATACGGCACAGTCGAGGTAACTCATCCAAACCAAGGCACTTTCAATGTAAACGGTCATCGGCTCAAACATTATAAAGGTGAGTATTTTAAGAATAATAGGGAGGAGCTTCAGCTCCACGAACCCTCGTAATGACACACACAAATAGAGTCAAGCTTAGCCTCTAAATAAGCGCTTATCGGGAGGCAACCTGAGCACTAACTTAAGTTCAATTCTTTTATTCTCTAATTCATCAACTAACCCTCTGAATTCAGGATTTTCAACCAACACGGGCATCGACACGGTCGTTTCAAAGACTGTGTGACATCATAAATAGAGACACGGGCTGCGACACCATGCCACGACCGTGCGATATGGTCGTGGCCAAGCCTGACAACTCGACACTGGCACGCAACATGCCCGTGTCCCACAACCGTGGCCAAACCTGTTCAAGCAACACGGGCGTTTGACACGCCCGTGCCCCAAGGAAGTGGTCGAACCTGCCATTCAAGACACGGGCGTGTGACCATCTACATGGCCGTGGGAGAAACAAACATCGAAGGACAGGATCGTGTGACACGGCCGTGTGCCCCAACACGCCCTAAGAACCCAGGTGTGTGTATCGAACCAGGCGCGCCAAAATCCCTAAATTTCAAACCACATGGGCAAAACCCGACTCACACGCCCGTGTGACCCAAAATCCTATTTAAACCCTCACTATTCATCTTCTTCTTCATCAAAAACCCTAAAAACCTCCCAACCCAACTCCCATACCCACCATTCCTAGCGCTACTGCCGTCGGCCTCAACAGCACCTCTACGCACGTGTAACCTCACCATGACTGTGTTCTGCCCCGTAATCACCCATTCGGTTCCCCCTTTTCTCACTTTTTCTCTTTATTTTTTATATATCTTTTATCTATTTATTTGTTTATTATCTCATTTATGTAGTTATTTGCTTTATTGTTGATAGAAGATTCATTCATTTAGCAAGATCATTCTAGAAAAATTCATTTTGCCATTTAGACCTCTTCTTTGGCTGCTACTTTTACCTATCTAGAGTAGTTGTCATTTAGTATAAAATGATATCTATGCATCCATCATTTGATACCATGCTTAGAATGAATTGATTATATTAGTAGGTTAGTAAAATCAACATTTCAATACTATACCTAATAATGTTTTGCTTTGTTCTTAAGAACTAATTAATATTCATATTTTTAGTTTCAATTTTTAGGACTAATGCATACCTTTTTTCCATTTTGTATTTTAGGTACAATGTCGTCTTCTCGAGGAAAAAAAGCTGTCGTCCCTACCTCCAAAAAGCACAAAGGACCCGGTGGTTCCTCTTCTAGACCCACCACTAAAGTTCGCCATCCTTTCCTCCAATTCCCGCAGAACTCACAAGAAAAACTATTTTAGATATTACGGGTGAGACCTCTCGGAGTCGGAAGGTGCATCAATTGGGCTGCTTTAGAGTAGGTCCACCTAGCGGATGAGGTCCGAGCCTTATTAACGACGGACCCTGGGACCAATTTTTCAGAATTGTAGAGCCCACCTATCTCGAACTCACCCTCGAGTTCTGCTCCACATTTCACCTCCAGACGTTGATGAGTCGACACGATGATCCAGGAATGATACAATTTTGGCTAGGAGGCCTCGTTCGTCAGCTTAGTGTACTGGAGTTTGGTACAGCACTAGGCCTCTACACTGAGTAGTTTGTGGAGGAAGAAGACCTCTACGAGCTCCACCGCCACATCCATCTATCACCATCTAAGTGTTGGGAGGCCCTAGTCCCTACATCGGCCATATACGACCCCAGTCGCTCCAAGGTGACAGCTCTTGCCGCATCTCTGCGATACCTTCACGCCTTACTCGTACACACATTGACGGGCAGACGAGAGAGCACCAGCGTCGTCAACACCCACGATGCCCACTTTCTATGGAGCATGGCACACATGCATGTGATCGATCTTGCGTACTTCATCACCCATGCCATCCAGCATCAGACGGAGCGACACCGTAGGGGCGTGATCTCTATGGGCCCGTACATCACTCGACTGGCCCGCCACTTCGGCCTACTTAACACCGCGGCCCAGACATCTTCGTATACCCTCGTTGGCCAGATGTCCCCATAGGGCATCCAAATTATGCTACATATGAGGATGATTCATCACCGACATGGGACCGATCCTCAACAATACCGTCTACTCTGGGATGCCGAGCAAGAGGACCCCAAGGACATTACTGATGATGTCCCACCAACAGAGGAGCCACCGACTGAACACCCACCCCCTCGCCGCCCAATTCATGCGGTAGCTTCATATGTTGACATATCCGAGCGCCTCACATGATTTGAGCAGCAGTGCTTTCAACGCTTCGACCACATCCACGCTACTCTTTAGCAGATATGCC
Organism: Gossypium stocksii; assembly: GCA_020496765.1. Taxonomy (NCBI): domain Eukaryota; kingdom Viridiplantae; phylum Streptophyta; class Magnoliopsida; order Malvales; family Malvaceae; genus Gossypium; species Gossypium stocksii. The sequence continues at coordinate 7,814,066 of CM035622.1, read as the reverse complement.
AGCATCTACACATCTCATCACCGCCCGCACCTCGCGGACTATCTGAGGATTAGAACTTTCTTTTCCTCTTATCTTCTTTTTTATTTGCTTTCTTGATCTTTATTTTTACCTTCTCTTAAACTTTATGTTTCTTTAGAATCTTTAGATTTTTCTTTATCTTTATTTCGATATTTATGTTTATTGAATACTTTAATTTAGTTTTCAATTTTATCATTTTATCGGTCATTTCCTCACGAGTAATTGTTCTAAACATCGAATATCTAAAATCCCTTAAGTGTTATCGCAGTTTCAAAGGAGCTTTACAGCTCAAATCCATCTGTAATGGGAAAACCTAGCCACAACTACAGGCTCTTACAATTCCAATATCCATCTCTACGAATTCATCCAATCCAGGGAGGTTTCACTTCTCTCCCTATCTTATGATCTTATGCTTCTATTGCTACTAATGTATCTTTGTACATTGAGGGCAATGTACATCTTAAGTGTGGGGGGGAAACTTACTTTCAGTCATTGCATTCTCTTCGAACCCCTAAAAAATTTTTACAACTAAAATTTTGCATTGTTCTCAAAATTTCAAATTCTCACTTTCATTCTCTGCATTATCTTCAATCTCCTATTAGGAATTAATTCTGATTGATTTATGATTTTTATTAATATGTTGAGAATTAAGACATAGGTACTTATTTTTTGATTATTCAAACTTTAAGACATTAGGGAATCAAGCATAATAAGTTGAAATTTTTGAGAATTTAAATTTTTGCTAGGTTATTTTCCCTAATTTTAAGTGTTATCTTGAGATTTAAAACTCACAGGATTGACATCAAAAGCCATAATTCTGGTGAGATGTTTGAGCCTTTTGAGCATACATCCTTTCGTGCTCATATTTATTGTTGCTTTGAGTGAAGTCAATACTGATTTGTTATTCTAGAACTTGCTTCGATTATACATGTCGAGACCACATCATTGATTTGATATACTAAAATGATAAAGGCACTTAGGTTTAACCCACTTACTCCATAAAAAGCCTACCTTCATAAATTAACCCCTAGTGAACCCCATTGAGCCTAACAAACCATTCTTTGACTTACCTCATATATTAACCTATAATCCATTTTTTGTTGAATTCCATTCAATTATTTTGACCCCTATATTTGTCGAGATTTGAGTTGAAATTATTATCTAGCTTTGTTCTCTTGTTCAGTTTATAAAGTTTGTAAACATTCAAAGTATTATATTTGATTTGTTCTTAAAAAAATGGTATATACAATTAATTCAGTTGTAATTCATATTTCAGTTATAGTTTAATATTTTTTTACATATTTCTACTATAAGCTATCGAATCCAGAATGATGTCATCATAAGGCTTAGCTCAAGGAATATGTTCTAGTGATAGAGATTTTTCTAGCTAGATGATTTTTCAATTCAATCTCGATTCTAACCCTCTTTTTCAGCTTGTGACAACACCCTTAACCAAAGCCCCATTACAACCATTGAAAGACCTTTTGATTGATGTGTCATATCAATCTATAGTGTGGAGATTTGATTTTCTTGCAAGCCTATGGTAATAACTTTTCAGATTGACTAAAGAGTGCTTAATTCTTGAACCCTAAACACTTTGAGTGGATAGAGTGAATCTTTAGTGAGGATGTCAACTCTTGTTGATTTTGAATGAAAGGTAATTACTTAGGAGAAGGGAGAAAACCTATGTTTCTGTGATAAAATTCTCAACTTAGAGTGTTTGAAACTTTGATGTTCTTCTGGTTGAATTCTCATTGTATGATTACTTGTGGATTAGTTTGAAACATTATTGATAAGTATTATAAATTGAGAAGAATGATTTTTAATTATGAGTTGAGATTTTGCTTGAGGACAAGCAATGGCTTAAGTGTGGGGGTATTTGATAAGCGATAAATTATACATATTTTTACCCTATGCTTAGCCCAATTTCTGGATGAATTACCCTTTGATTTGTGTAAATCGATGCTCTTAAACCTTTAATTTCATGTTTTATACTAAGGTGAAACGGGCCGAAAATGGAGAAAATGGGCCAAAGAATGAAAACAACACTGCCTGGAGATTCGCCACACGACCGTGTCACATGGCTGTGCCACCTTGAGCTCGAACACGGCCCAACCTCGACTCACATAGCTAAACCACACGACCGTGCCACCATAACAGGCCCAAGCACGGCCTGGGCCTTGATCCACACGGGCGTGTCCCTATCGTGAGGAAGTTCAATTTTACTCGAAAAAGGCTACTTAGGGGCTAAGAAAGGAATTCCAAAACTCTATATAAAGACCCTAGGAGCCAACTTCAAGGGGGTGCTTGATTCCCCACTAAAGGTGCTATTTTCCTACTAACATAGAGAGTAGAAGCAAGGAACTACTCCAAGAAGCCGAATTCTCCTTCAAGACTAAAGATCTCCCTTCAAATTCCTATAGGGGTTTTCAGGTTCTTTATGTTTTGTTATCATTATTCTTCTGAGATGTTTTCTTTTATAATTATGAACTAAATCCCCCAAATACTTGAGGAGGATGAAACCTAAGATAGATCGTATTATTATTTTCTCCTGAATTATATGATAAATATTTGATTTGTTCATAATTGTGTTTTTAACTCTTAAATTGATATTTCTGAGATATTGATTTAAGTCGAATGTGCTTATGTAGAGGAGCAAAAGTCCCTGCATAGGAGCAGATCCAACACAATTAAGCGGAGTTGATCACAATCCTAGAGATAGGACGACGAAAATCTTCTGGATTAAGGTCAAACCTAATATGGGAGTCCATAGAACGAGTTAAGGCAACACTAGGGGTTTTAATTAGAAAGAGATTTCAATTAATCAACCTAGGGTTAGTTGTTTTTAGTCTCGAGAGAGATATTAATGTAAGTTAGGGATTTCTACGGATCAAGTCAAGTGAGTAAATCGTCTAGTTCAAGAGTTGATAACAAGTGAAGTCTAGGTCGATTCTCTATTGAGTATTGTCCAAGTCAATCAGTTTTCCTAAGAGTTTTTCCCCAATTCACTTTTTGTGCATTCTTAGCTTAGTCTAATAATTAGTTTAGTTTAATAAAATCCCCTTTTATTCTTAGGTTAAGTATAGAAAGAAAGGTAGTACTAGTACTTTTGGTTCCTTTGGGTACGATATCTCGGTCTTGCCACTAAGCTATACTACTGTTCGATAGGTGCGCTTGCCTTAAATCATGATAATAGTTAGTTTTGGGTACGATCATAGTTTATAAATTTTATTACTTTATATCACGCATATCAACAGTCACGTTCGAACCCAAAATTCACGAAAAACACGGGCTAAATTTAAAGCACACGGGCGTGGGCCACGACCGTGTGACCCAACACGAGTCTGGCACGGCTGTGGCCCCTATTTAAATTCCTAAAACCATATTACTATTCATCTTCTTCCCATTCCTCTTCCCCCTCACCATCACTCAAGCACACACTAGCCCGTACCACACCCCTCCATCATCCCTTTCTTCCCTCCCATTTTCTCTTGCAAAACTACCCCCACAAAGCCGATTTCTCCACCTTTCAAGACCTGCGCAGCCGCCACTTTTTCCTCCGGCTGACAACGACCAGCCCCATCATAGCCATTTTTCATACGACCCTCTTCTGCTAATTTCGTTTTTAGTAATTTATTCATTTATTCATCTCATCATTTTTTGTTTGATTACTCTTTCATTCTCTTTAGGTTTCAGTCAACTACTTAGCAATTTCTGATTCTTGATTTGGGTATTCGTAGTAGTTTTGAAATATCACTATTGACTAAGTTGGTTACTTGACTCATGCTATGACTGATTTTAGATTTCATTGGTATCTTTATAGGAGTTAGTCAGTTACTATTTGGGTTAGGTTGTACCTTAGTTATTTCCTTTTCATTCATTTAAGCTTACATTTAGGTCCCTTCATTTCTATAGTTAAATTTTGCTGTTACTATCATTATAGTACTATTCATATAAACACTAATATATTTTCTTTTAGGTACATAATGACGCCCCCACATGGCAAGTGGAAGGTTACCGTCCCCACCTCAAAAAAGTGGAAGGGACCCGGTGCTACATCCTTGAGTGCGACTACCGAAGTACGTAACTCTTTTCTACAGTTCCCCTTGGGACCTTAGGAGGAGCTCTTCCAGATACTTCGAGCGAGACCCCTTGGCGTAGGATAATGTATCGATTGGGCTGCCTTAGAGCAGGTCCAACTTGCTAATGTAATTCGAGCCCTCCTCATTACCGATCCATGGTGGCGCTTTTTTTACATTATCAAGCCGACATACTTAGAGCTCACCTTAGAGCTCTGTTCTACATTACATCTTCAAAAAGTTATGTTGGAGTTCGACGATCCAGGCACAGTTTAGTTTCGTCTCGATGGCTTAGTACGTCAACTAAGCGTTCTTGAATTCAGAGTCATGTTGGGACTATATACAGAGGAATTCATGGACGACGACGATTTCTCTGATATCCATCGCCACATTCACTATTCTCCTTCTTTCTGTTGGAGGGCCCTGGTCCCTGCTTCAACCACTTACGACCCCAGTTGCTCCAAGGCATTAGCCCTCTCTCCAGCATTACGATACCTACACGCCATCCTCGCCCATACTTTGACAGGTCGACGAGAGAGTACTGGCGTCATCAACACTCATGACACTTACTTCTTATAAAGCATGGCGCACGAGCACGTGTTCAATTTAGCATACTTCATAGTCCTCACCATTTGACACCAGACGAAGCGACATAGGAAGGGAGAAATTTGCATAAGTCCTTATGTGACCCGCCTCGCACGGTACTTCGGCCTACTCAACATAGTGGCGCAGTACGCATCGTTCACTCTAATCGGCTAGATGTCCCCACAGGGTATCTCGAGCATGCTTCACATGAGGATGATTGAGCATCATCATGGGTCCGATCCTCCTCAATACCATCTAGCTCAATCCAACGATCAAGGCGACCCCTAGAACATTCTTAATGATGTCCCCCTACCCCAAGAAGCTCTACCTATCAGCCACTGCTGATTCATAGACCATTTCATGCGACTACTTTATTCACTGACATCTCTGAGCGCCACACTCGATTTGAGCAGCAGTGCTTTTAGCGGTTCGATCACATTGATGCCACTCTACTGTAGATTTTTCAGCACCTCCACATTTCACCACCACCCCCACCTCACGAACCGTCTGTCGATGAGGACGCTTGAGTCCTCTTATCTTTTTTTTTATTTCTTTATTTTTTTATTTGAATTTTTATGTTTCTTTATCTTTATCTTTATCTTTATCTTTATCTTTATTTTCATTTCAATTTCATTTTTATGTTCTACAAAACTTAACTTAGTCTATATTGAACATTTTATATTTATGGCTGTACTTAATGAGTAACCATACTAATCTGTTATTCCTAAACCATTATTGATGCTATCGCAGTTAAAAAGAGCTCACAAGCTTAATATTACTCAGGAATATACAACTCCACTGGGAAAGGTACTCTACGACCGCCATGTCCTGCTCGACCACGATAATATTTTCCTTTAGAATGGTACTTGTGGACACACACCCTCTACCACCACCGGAGCATCCTCTTCCACCTTCACCTCTGCCTAGCTACAAATTCAGCTTTCACCATTCCAAGGATTTCATCCAAAATTTAGGAAGTTTCATCTCTCTCCTTCTCTTTTGATTTATGCGTACACTTTTATCTAACTTTGTACATTGAGGACAATGTACCTCTTAAGTAGGGGGAGGATTTTTATATCATTATAAAAAAATCCCTAAATTTTGTCTTGTTCTCAAGTCACTTTCTCATATCACTATTAGAATAAGTTTTGATTAATTTCTGATTTCCATTGATATGCTTTCGATTAAAAACATAGGTATTTGTGCTTTGATTATTTAAACTTTAAGATATTAGAGAATCAAGCATGAAAAGTTGATTTTTGAGAATTAAAATTTTTCTAGGTTGTCTCCCCAAATTTAGGTATTACCTTGAAGTTTGAAATTCGCAGGATTGACATCAAAAGCCATAATTTTTGTGAGATTTTGAGCCTTTAGAGCATATTTTCTTTCTTGCTCACTTTTATTTTTTCTATGAGTGTGTCAATATTAATCTGTTATTCTAGAATTTGCTTCGATTATGCATATCGAGACCACACCATTAATTTGACATACCGAAATGATAAAGGCATTTAGGTTTAACCCACTCACTCCATAAAAGCCTACCTTCACAATTGACCCTTAGTGAACCCCTTTGAGCCTAACAAACCATTTATTTATTTACTCTCAATATTAACTTATAACCCATTATTTTTGAAATCCCCTAATTATATTGATCCGCATTTTTGTCGAGATTTGAGCTGAATAGTTATCTAACTAAGTTTTCCTTTTCAATCAGTGAAGTTTCTTTAGATATTTGATTTGTTCTTAAAAAAATTTTCATTTACCATATTATTATGAAGTTATGTAATTCTTTATCTTAAACGATGTTATTCATGAGGAAAAGCTCAATTCTAGGAATATTTATATTCAATAATGTAATTTCTCAGCATTGGTTATTTTTCTAGTTAGGTAATTTTTCAGCTTAATCTCGATTCTAACCTTCTCTTTCATCTTGTATCCACACCCCTAACCATAGCCCCATTACAACCATTTAAAGACCTTTTTATCGATGTATCACCTCAATTTATAGTGGTGGAGATTTGATTTTCATGCAAGCCTATAGTAATAACTTTTCATGTTGACTAATGAGTGCTTAAGTTCTGAACCCCAAACACTTTGAGTGTTTTGAGTGAATCATTAGTGAGGATGTCAACTCTTGTTAGTTTTGATTTAAAGGTGATTACTTAGATAAGGGGAGATGCCTATGTTTTTGTGGTAAAATGCTCAACTTGGATTGTTTAAGACTTTGATGTTCTTTTAGTTGAATTCACAATATATGATTACTCATGGGTTATTTCGAAACATTATTGATAGGAATTATAAATTGAGAAGAACGAATTTTGATTGTGAGTTAAGGATTTTGCTTGAGGACAAGCGAAGGCTTAAGTGTGGGGATATTTGATAAACCATAATATATACATATTTTTACCCCATGCTTGGCACATTTATGGATGATTTATCATTAGATTTATGGAATATGATGCTCCTAATCCTTTAATTTCATGTTTTATACTTAGGTAAGTATAAGGAAGAGAAAAGAGTAAGGAACGAGCCAAAAATAGAGAAAATGGGCCGAATTCAATAATCAACATGGCCTAGACATCCACACACGGGTAGACCACACGCCTATGTGTAACACACAAAATTGAACACGACCTGAGCAACCTCACACGGGCGTGTCCCTGCCGAGATCTGTTTCAATCTAACTTGGAAAAGGCTAAATTTAGGCTAAGAGAGGTATTTCAAAAGCTTATAAAAAGACCCAAGGGGAGGAACAGGAGCAGACACAGAGTAGAAAGCAAGGAATTAACCAAAGAGCACCAATTGATTCATCTTGGAAGCAAAGATCGCCATCAAGACTAAAGATCTCCCTTCAATTTCCTTCAAGGGTTTTTGGGTTTTCTTTATATTTTGTTGTTTTCTCAATTTTTAGATGTTTTCTTTTATAAATATGAACTAAACCCCCTAAATACCTGAGAGGGATGAAACCTAGGACGAATCTTGTTATTAATATCTAAATTATATGATAAATATTTGATTTATTCTTATTTGTGTGATTAATTCTTGTGTTAATATTCTAGGATATTAATTCAAGTCAAATGTGCTTATTCAGTGGAGCAAAAGTCCCTATTTAAGAGTAGATTCAACACAATTAAGATGAGTTGATCAAAATCCTAGACGTAGGGCAATGAAAATCTACCGGATTATAGTCAAATCTAATAGGGAAGTCCATAGATCGAGTTAATACAACACTAGGAGTTTTAATTAGAAAGAAATTTCAATTAATCAACCTAGGGTTAGTTGTTTTTAGCCTTGAAAGAGGTATTAACATAAATTAGGGATTTCTACGGATCAAGTCAAGTAAATAAATCATTTAGTTCAGAGTCAAAAAACAAGTAAAGTCTAGGTGGATTCTTTCTTGGGTATTGTCTTAATCAATCGATTTTCCAAAAGTATTTTCCCCAATTCATTCTTTGTTGCATTCTTAGTTAATTAATTAGTTTAGTTAGTTTAAAACAAATCCCCTTTATTTTTAGGCTAGATAATAAAAAGAAGGTTAATACTAGTACTTTTAGTCCCTGTGGGTTCGACATCCCGGTCTTGCCATCAGCTATGCTACTGTTTGATAGATGCACTTGCCTTTATCGTAATAATAGTTTAGTTTTACAGATTTGACCCACATAAATATCACTTATCATTGATCTTGGTTCTACACATTCATATATATGCAGAAAGCTTGTATTTGTTAACAACTTATTTGCTGAATTCACTGATTTGGTGGTTAAAGTCTAAAAACCCTTGGGTCAATATGTTATGGTGGATAAAATTTATAAAAAATTGTCTATTGATGGTAAAAGGTTATTGTTTCCCGACCAACTTGATATTATTACCTTTCTATGAGTTTGATGTGATTTTGGGTATGGGTTGGCTAACCCAACATGATGCAGTGGTAAATTGCAAACAGAAATATATTGTGTTAAAATGTCATAATGATGAGTTACTCCGTGTTAAATCTGATCAGATAAAGGGGTTATCTAATATGATTTCAGTCATGACAGCTTCGAGGTATACTAGAAAGGGATGTATGCTTTTCTTGCATATGTGTTGGACACTAAGGTATCTGAGTCAAAGATGTAGTCAGTACCAATTGTATGTAAGTTTCCAGATGTGTTTCCAAAGGAATTGCCTAGGTTGCTGGAAACACAAAAATTTACACACTTTTACATGCCCTTTTTTACTTAAATTCATGTAAATTCGGTTAAATTCTTGTCGAAAAATAATTAATTTTTATAAAATTATTAAATTACACTTAAATTATGAACATTCTGAATTTTTATTAATTTTATAATTATTTTTTATTAATTTTTACTATTTTTTGAAAGATTTGCACAAAGGGGGAAAAATGGCTCGGCACATACTACTAGAAGCACAAAATCGAGAAACAATTCAATGTATCGAGGCGAATTAATTTCCAGCCTTAGACGGTCCAAATATGTGTATTAATTCATAATATAATTCATTTTAATTTATGCTCAATTTTGATTTGGGTTAAATGAATTACTATTAATTAATTATGAAAAAGTGGTCCAGCTGAACCGAACCGATTGAACGAAACCAAGTGAAGCAAACCAGCCAAGAATTGGGCAGCCCAAAACCGTCGATACGCTGACCTAAATCAGCTTATTAGTTGATTATTTAAGCTTGCAAAGAGGCCCTTTAAGACTTGTTCAAATTGCAATCAAGCCCCTCCACAATTGGCGGCTTTGTAGATTTGCCCCAAAGCATATTTAGCAAAGTTGAAGCCATCAACTTTGCCATATAGGTGGCTGGCCAAGGGGTGGCTCTTTGGATGCTATTTTTAGCAAATTTCAGCCTCCACATCCAGCTATAAAAACCCCCTTAGCTGATCATTCAAGACATCCCTCATTCACTCACTTCTCTTCTCTCTACTCTCACTTTTTCCTCTCAATTTTTCCTATCCCAATTCTCTAGCTCTTTAGCCGATTTCTTCTCTTGGAAAAGAGGTTCTCATCAGCTAATTTGTAGTAGCAATTAGGTGTTCATAGCCACCTTGGTTGCGGAGGACAATGGAGAGCGAAGAATGGAGCAACCTTTCAAGCCACGAAAAAACACCGGATTTGATTCTTGTTCCCTATCTTTTTTAATTTTTCATTGTTTTTTTTGATGAACATGTTTATGAATATTTATTCTATTGAAATGGGTAATTTAATTAATTTACCTTGAATTTAATTCGTGTTGGGTTGATTGCATTTCGTCCACTTAAATTGTTAAAAGTATGTTTATGTTGTTATAGGTCTCGATAAGATGCTTGATTAAGTGAAATCATGACCAAGTGTAACACCCCAAACCCGGCCCAGACGTTACGGCCAAGTCTGGTGTGTCACATTGAAGTGTTTTTCGAAAACCGTGCTTTCATTGAAAACCCTTGAAGTTTTAAAAACTCTTACCGTTAAACTTAGCTTGTCTTTTTCCAAAACGTGATTTATTGAAATAATCCTCCCTTTGCAAACATCGTTAAAACCTTTGTAAAAGTTTTATGAAAGCTTATAAACCCTTGTAGTTTGCAAAAACATGTTAATTTTGAAAACGGTTTAAGTATCAAATAAATTTGACCTTTTTTTGTTAAGACTTAAAGTGAATGGAAGCTGGGCACCAGGTAGAATTCCAGAAAAGAGGAGGTGAGTCGAATAGACTACTTAAGTACCAGGCTCTTCTTAGATCCACTCCTAGACATGCACACTACCATTGCCACACTTTAACTATTTGAAATATTTATCTACAAGATCATTTAAAATTGCGGAAGCTTTGCTTGGTTATCGTGTTATTTTGAAAACAAGTAACTTTTATAAAAACCGTGTCTTAAAATCATTTATTTTCAACTCGATTTAAATAATATCCTACGTAAGCTAAAACCAATTTAAATAAGTAAAGAAAAAACCCAAAATAAAAGTAATTAAAGAGGCCCTTTTTACAACCCAAAACTAGAAATAAATAATTAAATCTAAATTCAAATAGGTAACTTAATTAGAAATCCAATAGTCCAGTCCATGTGACCACTCTGAATCCCTCCCAGCTCCAAGTCCACCAATCTAAGGCTCACCTGCAAGGATGGAAGGAAAAGGGGTGAGTTTGGAAAACTCAGTGTGTACAGAAACCCATCCAAAGCCCAAGTCAACTCAAGCCCATTGGGCCTAAGCCCTAACCCATCACAATCAAATACTGGGCCGAGACCCTATTCAAATATCAGTCAACTGGGCCTTAGCCCTTTTCAGATAACAGTACGGCCTATAGGCCCATTACAGATACAGATCAGATATGATATGCAAACAGAAAACCCAACCCAGATCCATCCATAACACCCCTGTACCAGCCTTACACCATGTGGGGAGACTACTCGACCCACCCAACTGCTACACACCACAGAAATTTGCAGCGAGGCTGCCAGATATTGTAACGAGGTCACCAGATACAGATATTGTGGCGAGGCCACCAGAACAGATGTATATGTGGCGAGGCCACCAGAACAAATATATACGTAGCGATGCCACCAGATTGCAGCGAGGCTGCCAGAACAGATATATATGTGGCGAGGCCACCAGATTGCAGCGAGGCTGCCAGAACGCTTCCTCCATCATAAACCCAAACCCCATGCAGCAGGCATACATGCTATGACATATAACATACAGAATCACATGCATCAGATATATACATATGTTATGAGATATGACATGCAGAAACAGAAAATCATACATTTCATACAGAATTTACCCTAGGGGTATAAAGGTCATTTTACACTTAGGGGTAAAATAGTAATTTTCCATACTTAGGGGTATTTTAGTACTTGTTCCAATATTACGAGTTTTATGCATGTTACAGTCACATATAAGCTTTAGTTCCATCTTAGCAGTCAATTTAACAGATTTTAACAATTTCAATCACTGGGCCCTAAAACTCCTAGTGGGCCCTACAGTGTCTATTTAGCAAATTAAGCCCATTCAGCCCAAATTTCCTATCTAGCTACCAGTTTTAGCAGTTCCGATACTACAGTCTAATAGAACACATTTATTTCCTATTTTTACCTAATGGGCCCGAAAGCCCGTGAGCCCATGTTCGGCCCATCGAGACCCAACTTACCGAGGTGCGCGAAATTGCACACTCAACTAACTTACCACTTACGGTTACAGATCTCAGGATTTCCAATCATCTTGTGAGCATTCGCACACTCACAAGCCCACATAATACCAACTTTTCGGTTACTTGGCCTTTGCCGAATTAGACTAAAGAAGGGTTCAATACACACCTGATTACGACGAACGATGATGATATCGTCTCCAACTCAATCCTATATTCGATTACTAAAATATTAGACCACGAATCAATGATAACTAAATTTAACATACTCTTACCATATTCGGGCATCCATGAACAAGGCCCTAAATCCTTACCTTTGCTGAAGTTGATATCCAAATCTGGATCCGAACGCTCCACTGATCCAAGCCCTTAGTCAGCAGCCTTTAACCCTTACAAGCACAAAGTAAAATAATTGGTAACAGCCCCTTAAAGCCTTAGGCACTATTTCGACAACCTCCCTAAACACATAGGGATTCCAACTTTTCCAAATCCCAAAAATGAGAATAGATCACAGTCAAGTCATTCATATCACCAACTTATATCCACGGTCAAACTAGCCCAATCATCACACAAGTTAGTCATTTACCCACGAAGGGCAAAACAGTCATTTAACACCTAGGGGCAAAATGGTAATTTTACCCCACAGGGGTATCTCGATAATTCTACCCTACAGGGATATTTCAGTAATTCTACCCTAAAGGGGCATTTCAGTAATTTCACAAATCAAGGGTAAAACAGTAATTTTACAGATCAGGGGTAAAACGATAATTTTACAAATCATGGATAAAATGGTAATTTTACAAATCAGGGGTAAAATAGTAATTTTACAAGTCGAAGGTATTTCAGTAATTCGATAAACTAAAGCATTCTAAACAAAGATAACAATGCAAATTGGGGCTAGGGCCCATTCTCGGCCCAAATAGGCCCACACGCTCGTGTGGCCCTTTTAGCCCAAATTAGCTACAGATATGCGACTCACCTAGTCTAGTCCAATATTTACTATACAATTAAACAACTTGTCCAAATGGCCTCGTAGGCCCATTGGGCCCACATGGCCCCTTCGGCCCATCGCAGCCCGAAGTAGCCGTCCTACCGCTAGAGTAGTGAGAAATACACACCTGATAGGAGACTGAAGTTAAGCCGCACTCCAAACACTCTTAGCCGATGCCCAACCCAAACGGGCACGCCATAAAGCGAAAGGGATTAGCCAAGAAGGCTGTGCCTACTCTCCTCCTGGTTTGCTCTATTTAAAGCTAGCTCCTCACCTGCTCTCATGTTAGCTTTCCGATGTGGGATTCTCCATCAATCCCCCCAAAATTAAAGCATTAGCAAAATAATCAACCTTTGCGTGCAACGGGATTCGAACCAAAGTCCTCTCAGTAACCCTGTCATGCCATCACCACTCGAACACAAGCTCCTTTGTGTCATAAGTCCAACACATTTAACTTTAAAGCTCACCTACTTGCTTCCAGATTTATTTAAAAGAAAAACCAAAATAAATTGCAAGAGCCAAGACTTGAACCTTGGACCCCTTGCTTCCTTGTCCCCTAAGTGGCGCTACTTTGCCACTACACCACATCCTTTTTTGTGTCTTATTACACACATAATTCCTTACAACTCCTCTTTTCCAAGTCCTCTATTCCTTAAGTCCAAAAATCCAAGAATTCCCCGGGTTTTTAACCAACACTGGGGCCTTCCATAGGCCCAATAACACACTCCAAACACGAATTACACATCCATATATCAAAATTTCAACATTACACCAAATATCACAAAAATCCCGGAATCCCAGAAATTAGCCCAAGACTTTTCCCCACACTATGAATCCTTCGCAGTTCACTAAAATACCACATTAACCCATTAATAATAACCGTCCATAACAGAATTCAACACATCAATAATTTTATTTCGAACTATCTCACACCCGCACCCAGGCCCAAGGCCCAATACTTCTAGGCCCAAATTCAGGGTGTTATACCAAGTTATTCTTGCATTTCAAATGTGAGACAGCTAATGAATTAATTGTTTAATCGTATTGAAATTATAATTAATTGACACAATACTTAATCAGTGCATGTTTAATCATCTAAGGTAGCTGAAGGTTAAATTAACATTATATCTAACGATACTATTGCCTTTCATGATTTGCAAGATTATTGTGATTAAACTGTTTCAAGGTAGGAATACTTTGTTACCTCACTTAATCTTTTACATGTTCATGAAGATTGACTAATTGTCTGAATTAACATTGAAAAATGTTCAAGAGATTAGTTAATTTAATAAGTATGTATGAGCAATAGTTAGTAAACTATCGACTTGCTGTGAATTTGTTCATAACAACATAAGCATGATTTTAATAATTCTAAGTTAAGAAGTGTAATTAATCTAACACAATTAAGCCATATTGATTAAATTCGTGTTTTCAAATCGTGCTTTAGAACTTTTATTTATTTATTTATTTATTTATTTACTTAGTTTAAAACCTTACTTTTTAATCACCTTTTCCAAAACCAAATAGTTTTCTCCACCAAAATGTTTTAAATGGCATTCATAAATAATTCTTTACAGTCCCTGTGGGTATGATAACTCAACATTTACTTGTCACTTTATTACTCGTTGCGATTGTGTACACTTGCACATTTCCATCGTTCCAGTTGCCACCGGAAAGAGAAGTGGAATTCTGTATAGATCTTGTTCAGGGAACTACTCTGATTTCTATTGCACCATATAGGATGGCTCCTATAGAATTAAAAGAACTAAAAGCTCAATTGCAAGAACTCACTGATAGAGGTTTTGCTTGACCGAGTCATTAGCCTTAGGGTGCTCCGATATTATTTGTAAAAAAGAAAGATGGATCCCTGAGATTATATATTGATTATCAACAGCTCAACAAAGTCACAGTAAAGAATAAGTACCTATTGCCCTGGATTGATGATTTGTTTGATTAGCTAAAAGGTGCTACTGTCTTTTCAAAGATTGATTTTCGATTATGCTATTATCAATTACAGGTAAAGGAGTCAGATGTATCGAAAATAGCTTTTAGAACCAGATATAGGCACTATGAGTTTCTTGTTATGCCATTTGGGAAAACAAATGCACCTGCTATATTTATGGAACTGATGAACAAGATATTCAGGTTTGTAGTAGTGTTTATTGATGATATTTTGGTTTATTCTCGAGATGAAAATGAGCATGCAGACCACTTGAGAATTGTATTGCAAACTCTACGTGAAAAATAGCTATATGCTAAATTTAAAAAATGTGAGTTCTGGCTTCAAGAGGTAGGTTTTCTTGGACATATTGTTTCAGCTGATGGTATTAGGGTAGACCTGAGTAAAATTTTAGCCATTGTTAATTGGAATCCACTGAAGAATGTATCCGAAGTCAGAAGTTTTCTAGGATTGGATGGATATTATTGGAGATTCGTATAGGGATTCTTTATGATAGCTTCTCCAATGACTCTGTTATTGCAAAAAGATGTGAAGTTTGAGTGGATAGATGAATGCCAGCAGAGCTTTGACAGATTAAAAGACTTGTTAATGAAAGCCCCTGTTTTAGTACAACTAGAACCGGGTAAGTAATTTATCATTTATAGTGATGCTTCATTAAATGGTTTAGGTTTTGTCTTGATGCAAGAAGGTAAAGTAATAGCCTATGCTTCAACACAACTTAAACCACAAGGAAGAAATTACCCGGTACATGATCTTGAGTTAGCTGCTATTGTGCTTGCATTGAAAATATGGCGGCACTACTTATATGGTGAGAAGTGTCATATTTACACTGATCACAAGAGTTTGAAATATTTGATGACACAGAAAGATTTAAATTTGAGACAACGCAGGTTGTAACAACCCAAACCCGGCTTAGACGTTATGGTCGAATCTGACAATGTCACATGAGAGTGTATTTGGAAACCGTATCGTCGCTAAAACCATTTTCCGTTTAAAACTTTTCATTATCCTCTATTACTTCCAAAAATCGTGTTATTTATTTTCAAAACGTTATTCATTGCGGAAGCTTTTTAAAATAATTTGCGCAATTGTGGGTATTCTTGATAAAATATTTATTTCTTTTGAAAACCCAAGTTTTGCCTACTACTAGCAGATATAAATCATAAAACAGTATAAAATCCAAATTTAAGTAAAAATCCACAGAGGCCATGATTATAACAAAAATTCTCCCAAATTAAAATTTAAAACCATGGCTAATTTTTAAACAGTAAAGAAGTCGTGTGGCCACCCCGTAGTCTTCCTCCGCTCTGATCCATTTGAGTCTGGGGATTACCTGTACAGATTAATAGAAAATGGTGAGTTTTCGTAAACTCAGTGTGTAATCTCACAGAAAGTATTCACACAAGGCAATATTAGAAATCAGTAAGATACAGTTTGGTGCCTGAGCCCATCACAGAATCAGTTTGGGCCTTAGCCCATTCAGATACAGTCTTAGAAACACATTAGGGCCTTGGCCCATATCAAAAACAGAATAGAAAACAGAAAAACAGAGTCCTACCCACCAGCCTCTATACACCATCTCTGTCCAACCCAACACACCATGTGGGGATTAAATCAACCCACCCATCCCTACACACCATGCTGTATCGAAATGCAGCACATAAACAGAACAGTGCAGTTGAGCTGCCAGATAACAGGCTTGTAAGCCTTTCAGAACACTTCCTCCATATATCATCAACCCAACCCTGATGCAATGCAACATACAATGAATGGCATGCTAATATGCAATAATCAGTTCAATATATACACTCAATATTATCAGGCTCACTACAAACACCATATAACAAATACATGTATAAGGGTTCAAGTAATGCTTACTGACCCTACAGTGGGTCCATAGTCGACTTGGGTGACTCGTGCAACCTTACAGAACTTTTCAAAAAAATAGGCTCACACGTCCATGTGGCCAGGCAGTGTGGCCCACACAGTCTGGCCCAGAATCCCACACGCTTGTGTGGTTCACCCGTGTGGGGCCACACATCAAGCCTGTGTGTCACACACAGCCTCATCTAGCCATCACATGGCCGTGTCATACACGCACGGCCTAGCTCGTTGATCACACAGCCATGTACCGTCACACAGCCAACCACACAAGTGACCACACACCCGTATGGCACGGACAGAATACTTTTTTGGCTTTAGTCGAATCTCGTTTTCTGTGCAATCAAGCACACACCTATTTTGTTTTTGACGAAAAATCCTCTCCAAGTAATCTCAAAACTTCAAACGAATAACAGTGATTCCATGTCCTTAATATGCCGATTGAGATCGATGTTCAGCCCCTTGATTGATTCCAAGCGCATGTAATCCAACTTTGCACAAAAAGAAACGAATAGGAAATGAAACCACAAAAGAGAGGGTGAGGAGATGATTGAATTTTCGGCAGGAACAAAAAGAAAAGAAAATGTGGAGAGGGGAAATTAGCAAAGATTTTTAGCTGGAGACAAAGGAAAAATTAGGTAACTCCCAAATCCCCTATTTTGCTCCCACTAATCCAGTAACACCACAACCACTTCAGTGCTTCAGTTCATCTCAAATACCTACACGACATTAGTAACAAAAATAATGCCCAAGTACAAACTCGGATACAAGACCTTCACTACTTCAACACTCCACTTATCCACCAGACCAGTAGGCCCATTCTGATATAAGCTTACACACAATTAAATTTAAGCCTACAAACTAAAGATAGAGCTTAATCAAGAGAAATACAAAAATTTTCCCAAGACAAGGCTTGAACTTGGGACCTCACACACACACCTAGAACACTTAACCACTGAAGCAGACAGATATTTGTGTCATATTTAAGTAGAAAATAAATAAAAACTTTAGGGCGTTACGCATGTGGCTTGAGTTGATAAAGGATTATGATTTGGTTATTGACTATCATTCGATTATTGATTATCATTCAGGTACTGATTCTGAATTTCAGATTGGGGCCGATAGATGCTTATTATTCAAAGGTAAAATATGTGTACCGAAGAGTACAGAGCTTATACTGAAGATTTACAAGAGGCACATAGTGGTATTATGTCTTTTCATCCGAGAAGCAACAAGATGTATAATGATTTGAGAAAGATGTACTGGTGACCGGGCATGAAACATGACATCTCTGAATTTGTAACTAAATGTTTGATTTGTCAACATGTCAAAGCTGAACACCAGGTACCTTCGGGGTTATTATAGCCAATTACAATACAGGAATAGAAATGGGAAAGAATCACAGTGGATTTTGTATATGGATTACCCTTATATCTGAAGAAAAAAGAAACTATTTAGGTAATAGTTTACCTGTGAACAAAGTTAGCGCACTTTATACCGTTACGTATGGATTTTTCTTTGGATAAATTAGCTGAATTATATATACCTGAGATCGTCAGGTTACATAGGGTACTAGTCTCTATTATCTCGAATAGAGATCCCCGATTTACGTCTCGTTTTTGGAGCAACCTACAAGAAGCTTTGGGGACTCGATTGTATTTTAGTACTGCATTTCATCCCCAGACAAATGGTCAATCTGATCACGTAAGTCAAGTGTTGGAAGATATGCTCCGATGTTGTGTACTGGAATTCGAAAGTAATTGGGAAAAATACTTGCCTTTGATTGAATTTGCATATAATAATAGCTATCAGTCCAATATTAAAATGGCTTCGTATGAGGCTTTAAAAGGCCATAAGTGTAGAACTCCGTTATACTGGACAGAGCTCAGTGAGAAAAAGATACACGCAGTTGACTTAATCCTTGAAATAGCAGACAAGGTGAAAATAATTTAGGATAGTCTGAAAGTAGCCTCTGATCGCCAGAAATCATATGCTGACTTTAAATGAAAAGAAATTGAATTTCAAGTTGGCAATAAGGTATTTCTAAAAGTATCACCTTGGAAGAAAGTTCTTCGTTTCGGTCGTAAGGATAAATTAAGTTAACGGTTCATCGGGCTATATGAAGTGATAGAACGAATTGGATTGGTTGCATATAGACTAGCATTACCTTCTGAATTTGAGAAAAATCATAATGTATTTCATGTGTCCATGTTACGGCGGTATCGATCGAATCCTTCACATGTTATTTCACTGACAAAAGTTGAAATTCAGTCCGATATGACTTACAATGAAGAACCGACCAAGATTCTGGCACGAGAGACAGAGGAGCTCAGAAATAAAAGGATAAATTTAGTAAAAGTCCTTTGGCAACGACATGGTATTGAAGAGGCTACATGGGAATCAGAGGAGGAAGTGAGGAAACAATATCTGAATCTCTTTACTAGTAAGATTTTCGGGGACAAAAATCCTTAAGAGGGAGAGTTGTTACGGCCTAAATTTAGTGATATCGGAACAATGGTTTTGTAACCACAAATTCGAGTTAGAAAGAAAATATATTTTAATATTATTGCATGATATGTGATATGATAGGAAAGCCATATGGAAATTTTGATAGGAAAATTTTTTCAATTTAGTGATTTACTAGAAAAAGGATTAAATTGAATAAAATGTCAAAGTTGAGTGCTAGATGCTAAAAGGACCAAATAGTTATGAAACTTGAAATTATAGGTCCTTATATGACAATTAGACCATCAATCAAAAGATGGGAAAAATATATTTGGTGATTCATCCATTGAATTTGAGAAAAAGGCTAAGGACTAAATTGGAATTAAGTAAAAATAAAAGATGATTATTAATTACAGGGAAAATATCATCATCTTTATTCATCTTCATCCCCAAATTTGCATGGAAACCCTAGGAGAGAGGAAGAAAACTTTCTTGGCTTAATTCGTAAGTTCCTATGTCCCGTTTTTAATAATTTTGATATTCTTAGAATCGGTATAACTTGCTCTCTCTAATTTGGGGATTAAATTGAAGAGTTAGTAAAGTATAAAAATTATGCCATGGATGAATATGTTGGAAGTTGAAAGTTTATGGTAGAAAATGGAAGGTTGTTAGCAATAAACAACTTTTACAAAGTGATTTTGGATGAAATTGCAAAAAGGGGACTAAATTGTAAAATGGTAAAATTCAAAGAAAAATTCTAATTTTTGTGAAATATATGTTCTGTAAATGATACATATGAAATTCAGCTAGGCTTGAATAGAGGATTAAATTTCATGAATTTTATTTTCCGAGCCTAGGGACAAAATTGGAATTAATGAAAAGTTTAGGGGTAAAATGGTAATTTTACCTAGATCATAAATTGAGTGAAATGGGATATAAATTGATTGAAATTAATGATTAAATTTATTTATATAGATCCAGACAATACAAATACAAGATTAGATTAAGGCAAGGAGAATGTAACACCTCAAACCCGACCTAGACGTTATGGCCGAATCTGGCCATGTCACATGAGTGTGTTTTGAAAACCTTTTTGATGCATAAAAATCGTTCAAATTATTATCTTTTACCTTATTCGAGAACATGTACTGATTGATTTACTCGAATATATTTCTCTTACACGGAAGCTATAAAATCAAACAACTTTTGGTGCCGAATTATTTATAAAAATCTTAGTTAATTATAGAAAACGATGCTTTGTGACAATGCAGATTATAAAACCAAAAATAACAGTTCAAAGTCCCAATTTTAAGCAAAATAGTCCCAAAGTCCAGAGAATTACATCAAAAATTCCCAAAAGTAATAAAGGATCTAAGTCATAAACCTAAATGTATATAGCAGTTGTCACCGTTAAGCCCTCCGCTGCACCAATCCGACTACTGCTGGGGGTTACCTGAACAGATTAAACAATTAAGGGGTGAGTTTTCACAAATTCAGTGTGTAAATCCCCACAGACAGCAAGCATACAGACATATGTCATATAACAGATAATTTGGCTTGAGCCATTTATAGAATCGGTGTGGGCCTCAGCCCACTCAGAGTAGAATCAGATACAATTAGGCCTTAGCCCATATAGATATAGCATGCATAACAAATCAGAATAGCACAATCATGCCCACCAACTCTACACACCAACTCCGTCCAATCCTACACACCATGTGGGGTTAAAATCGACCCACACAGTCCAACACAAAAAATATGGGGATAAAATCAACCCATCCAACCATATATACCAGATGGTACCGTAATGCGGCACATGCAATAAATATGCAGCTGAGCTGCTAGATATCAGGCTTAGAAGCCTTTCAGATACTTCTTTCACTTCATCAATCCCACCACAATGCAATGCATCATACAAATATGGCATGCTATAATGCGGATAAACAGATCATACATCTATATTTAGAACAGTATAGATATACATGCTAGAGGTAACATGTTAATACATACACCACAATATCATATCACAGAACAAGGGTCTAAATATTGCTTACCGACCCTACGATAGGTCATAGTCGACTTGGACGACTTGTGCAACCTTATAGTACTTTTAAAAAAAATGGGCTCACACGCCCATGTGGCCTACCCTTGTAGGCCCACACGCCTGTGGCCCACACAGCCCAAATTGGCCTTGGCCGTGTGATCACACGGCTTGGCCCAAATTCCACACGTCTGTGTGGTTAACCCGTACGGGCCCACATGCCCGTGTGGCCCATACGGCCCAATTAGCTGAGCTCGTATCTCGTACACGGCCTCACCGACCTTCACGTGGCTGTGTTCGTCACGCACGTGTCACGCGCGCACGGCCTAGTTCATCGCTTACACGGCCGTGTATCGCCACACGGCCTACCACACGTGCAGTCTACACGCTCGTGTGGTGTCGACAAATTACTTTTTGGCTTTTGTCGAATCTTGTTTTTTGTGCAATCAGAGTACACACTTGGTATCAATTCAAACCTAACACGACCCCGAGCACTCCAAAGCCTAAAATCATGATATCCCTCATCAGTCTAACAGATTTATTAATGAATTCGAATAACGAGAATGAGTAGAGACTCGACTTACCACTACCAAACAGTCACCACTTCGAAATCAACTTAACGAATCGTTGATTCTAGCCTCCTGAATGACTCCTGAACAATGATAAAGTACTCTTTAATCATCAATTTAACAACCCAAAAATAATAGCGTAACAAAGGCACTTACCCACGAAAAAACCACGCCTAAGTATTGCACCCGTTTGCTAATACAAGGAAAACGAATCAAAAATCAAAAAAAAAAGCAAGGGGAAAACAGAAAAAAATGATAGCAGGATGGGGGATCTTTTGGCAATAAACATAAAGAAAAGAAGAGATGGAGAGGTAATTTTGGCAGGGATTTTTTGACAGGAGAGTAGGGAATAACTGGGTAACTCCCAAATCCCCTATTTTGCCCCCACTAATCCACTAACAACTCAATCACTTCAGTGTTTCGGTTTACCTCAAATACCCACACGGCACAAGTAATAAAAATAATGCCCAAGTGCTGAATCGAACACAAGACCTCCTTTACTCCAACACTACTCTTAACCACCAGACCAGCAAGCCCATTTTGACATATTTTTATAAATAAATTCTTAAAAGCCTATTAACCAAAGGTAAAGCTAATTTCCTAAAAATGCCAAATTTTACGCAAGTTGTGGCTTGAACTTGGGATCTCTCACACCACCCAGAACACTTAACCACTGAAGAAAAAAATATCTTGTGTCAAATTAATTTCAGAAACACATACAGATATTTGTACGCTACAAATTCCCAAAAAGCCAGAATTAAGAAAATTTGGGGCGTTACAGAGAAAGTCTCGGATTAGTTGATTTTTGAACACGAACTATTAATAAGGTAAGCTTGTGTAACTTGAATTTGATTTTTATAAATTGCTTGTAATGCATAAATATGTGATATGAATGTACAATGAATGGAAAATAATGAAATGTTTATACTTGATGAAAAAGGGGAAAATAAATCCAGGTTGAATAAAGAGGAATTCGATGAATCAATAGAAAAGGAATATTACATGTGACATGAAAAGGATTTAGCCCGAGCGAGTAATACTAATTTAAGCCCTCCCAATAAATATGATACTGAATGGATTTAACTCGAACAGGTAATCTAGAGCAAAGCTCTATAGAGCATCTGTCACTGAAAGGATTTAGCCTGGACTGGTAATCCTAACAAAACTCTCGGAGCATATGTTACAGGGGATTTAGCCTGGATTGGCAATCCCGCTGTATGAAATGAGATTCGGGAGTGTGCTCTCTGACATGAGTAAATGTGGATTGACGAAATATGAAATTGTACACCATAAGTGTACTACTGAGTATCCATCGAAATTTTGATAAATTCAACGGGATAAATAGGAAAATGGAAAATGGAATATGAACATGGAAATGATGGATATATGAAAACAATGGAAATGATGAGCTCATTAATCATTTATCTATGTGTTGGAATGATATGTTATCCTTGAACTAACTCAAATTGTTAAGATTGTGTGTGATAGGATAATAATTTATTACTTGGATGCATATATGTTTGATTTATATTGATGGAAACATGTGGTAAGTTAAATTCTTATTACATGGGCTTACTAAGCACTAAGTGCTTACTCTGTTTACTTTTCCTTGTCTTATAGTGCTCGAAGGCTCGGAAGGTCGAAGTGTAATGACCCAAAATTCACAGGCATCGGAAAGGTGCAGTATCGAGCCTCCATCTTAGTAAACCAAATTAGTAAATAATTGTTAAAGATATTTATGAGTCTAGTGGTGTGTTTAATTAGGTTTTAATTAGGTGAATTTAGCTTAATTAAGAGTAATTAGGAAAAAGGATTAAATTAAATAAGGGGCAAAAGTAGAATTATAGATTAATAGAAAGAAAGGAGGACCAAAATGACAAATAAGCTATTCCTAATAGTTGAGGCCCCAAACACTTGAAAAATCTAAGATTTTTCTTAGATATTTACTTATTAATTAATTAGTTATTTTTATTATAAATTATATTAAATATTATTATTATATTATGAAATAAAATAAATTAAGACAAGTGTATAGTGATAAAATGGTACAAGTGTAGTAATGTATATCAATACACTTGTATTATAATTATTTATTTACTTAAAATTTAAGTTAAAAGATATTTATTAATTAAATAATTATATTATAAGATTTTTGTATGATAAATAAATAAAAGAAAGCCAAAGTGATGGTCATGATAATATACAAATGTAAAAATATTTATATGTACAATTGTGATATATGTATTTGTTTTTAAATAGATATTTATTATTATTATAGTTTTATATTAAATTATTAAATTATGATTATTATTATTATTAAAAATAAATTAAAATTAAGACAATTATATAATGATTAATGGTACATATGTAAAATATATATAAATACACTTGTAATAAAATAAAATATTTTCTTATAATTTAAATAAAAGATATTTATAAATTAAATATTATTATATTATATCATTATTATAATGTTATTAACTAATATATATATATGAAATAAAGTAAAAAAACATAAAAAGAAAAAGAAACAAAGCAAAGAATAAGAACAGAATAGCAAACGGGAAAGAAAGAAAGAAAAGAGGAAAGAAAAAAAGAAAAGAGGAAAGAAAAAGAAAAGGGGAAACTAAGGTTTTGATGCTTTAAGCTTTAATTGGTAAGTCAATCAAGTCTTTTTTACTTAAATTTCATGTTTTAGAAATTTTAGAACAAAGTTTTGTAGAAATTAAGTTGAGATTTTAAAAGTTATTAGGTTTTTTAATAAAGTTCATGTTGAACAAATGATTAAATTAGGGATTAAATTGATAGAATTCTTATTTAGAATTGATTAAATGATTAAATTGTAAAGTAAGCTATAAGTTTTGTGCTTGAAGGACTAAATTGAAAGAAATTTGAAATTAGGGTTTTATCATGAACATTGGATATTTATGTTGAATATGATAGAAAATTGAGTAGAAATAAAGTATGAATTGAATTAGAAAAGTAAGTGAACTTAGTTAGAATCAAATTGAAAATAGGGTAGAAATTGGATAGAAATTCAATTATTCAATATAAATTAGTTCTGTATTAATAGTATAAAGTATTTTAATTTTCGTAGATAGCAAAGAACCCAAAGCATTGGCATCAAACGGAAAAGAAATGGTTATCGAGGAGTAATCGAGCAAATCACGGTTTGTCTTACTATAATTCAAATTACTTTTTTATTAAATGTTTTAAATAAATTTTATATTTAATAAATGAGTATAAGGTAAGTATTAATATTTGAGTTGAATGAGAATTGGATTGGATGGTGAATGTGTATGTATAATTGAATTGTATATTGATTTGAATGTGAAACTAAAATTGAATAGTGATCTTAAATTTGCTATGAAAGTGAAAATTTAATTGAGAATTGGAATACCCTATTAACTAGCCGGGCTAAGTCGGAGATAGATTGCATGTTATAGGATTTGGAAGAGTACGGGATTTATCGGCTTTGCTGATCAGGCATTTTATGTGTCGTATTTCAGGCACCTCGTGTGTCGTTTCAGGCACTTATGTGTCGTATACTGATTAGGTACTATGTACCGTTTTAGGCACAATGTGCTGTACTGGTGTGTTTGGGTTGGAATCTGTGTATCCGTCAAAGTTCGGGTTTGTTAATAGGGTGAATAACTGAAATGAGAAAATTAAATAAATTTGATTAATTGTACTATTGAAAATATGAGAAAGAAATTATGAGTTGAATTATGAACTGAATTGAAATGTGACATTTGAAGCATGAACTTAAGGTTCATGGATTTGCTAAAATATTGAATTATTGATATTGAAATCAGTTGAATAAATGAAATGAGAAAATCAAATGAATTGATCGATTGAATTAGTGAAAGCATGAGAAAGTGAAATTATGAATTGAATTGTGAATTGAAATTGAGATATCGAAATAAGAAGTGAAAATAGAATGAATTGGAAATAATGAAATAGTGTATGAGTTAATTGAATATATTCTTATGAAATAATTATAATTATTTTTATTGAAAAAATGTTAGTTTAAATAATTATTGAAAGACTAATGTTGTAAGGTTTTAGATATGAAATATAATAAGTTATTGAATTAGGATATAGAAATGAAATATATGAAATAGTGATTTATGAAATGTATGAAATGAATATTGATATAGTAAGAAGATATATAATTAAAATGAAGAAAAACTATTTAAGCTACATATTATTAAGAAAATTTAAAGTTTTAAATGCATGAATGATTTATTGAAAGTAAAATAGTGGTAAGGTTAATTGTGCATATTTATTGTTTTTACTTTAAGTATTTGAATTATAGTAATACCACTGGGTGTATACTCAGCGTACGGTTTATTTCCGTGCGCAGATTAAGTACAGAAATTTTGTAGAGTTGTATTTGAGATTACGAGTTTTCATCTCATCATATCTTCAAGCAACAAGAGGGTACATTTTAAAATTTTGAATAGAATGGCATGTACTTAGGAAAATCAAGTATGTTCCAAGTAATAGTAGGGACTGAATTATAAATTATTTAAATTTATTATTTGACCTTTTTTATGTTCTAATATATTAGTGATTAGCCAAGATTTACTTTGGCACTAAATGTAATATTCCTATATCAGGTTCTTTGAGTCGAACATGGTATAGGGGTGTTACACGAAGATTGGTCGGACCTTGATCACACTATCAACCCAAATATTTTGGCATATGAAAATGCTCTATTTTGTGGTAATGGCATGTATAAGCTAAACTTAATATTTTGAGTTTTGAAATGGATGGATGTAAACTTAGCCATTGGTATGGCTATTACTAACATGATTTTGGTATAATTATGAAGTAATGATATGAATAACATGTATGGTTATAAGGTAAGTTCGTATCAAATATGCATGAGAAAATATGGTTATGGTATGATGAAATTGGTTGAAAATCATATATGAAATTGCTTGGTTGGCATTGGGATGATTTGGTGCAGGTATGGGATGAAAATGGGTGAAAAATAAGGCTTGACCATAACCTTATTTTGTTCACACAGGTAGACACACAGGCGTGTGTCTAGCCGTGTATGACACACGATCTATAACATGGGCGTGTAGTCCAGCCATGTATATCCTGCATCCAAAATTTACAAAATAGAATGCTCAGAATTGATCACACGGGCAGAGACACGGGCATGTTCTCAGCCGTGTGAGGCACACGGCCTAGAACACGGGCATGTCTCCTGGACGTATGAATCCTGCACCTATTTTTGAAAATTTGAATTAACTACATGGCCTAGCACACAGGCATGTGACTTGGCCGTGTGAGATCAATTTGTTCATGGTATGCGAGTCAGAGAGTTATACGGCTTAGGGACACGGGCGTGTGAAGCCACACGGCCTGGAGCGGGGTAAGTCACATGGGCGTGTTGGCCACACGGCCGGACCACACGAGCGTGTCCTTGACTCACACGGGTGTGTGACCTTTATAAATGAGAAAAATTTTGAGATTTTGCAAAAAATTCCCTATGATTCCGATTTAGTCCCGGATCGATCCTAATGTGAGTTTTGGGCCTTGAGAGCCCAACTAAGGGACTTTAAATATTACGTCGGAAAGTGAATAGTAAATGACTCGATTAATTAGAAATTGTTCTGTAAACTTCGATAATGCCTCGTAACCCTTGTAACGCCCCAATTTTCTTAATTATTGGTTTTGTAAATTTGTAACACAAATATCTATCTGCTTCAGTTGTTAAGTGTTTTGGGTGTGTGTGTGAGGTCCCAAGTTCAAGCCTTGACTTGGGCAAAATTTCTGCTTTTCTCTGAATTAAGCCCTAAGTTAAGTCAGTGGGCTTTTAATTAAATGTTAGTAAGTTTATATCAGAATGGGCCTACTGGTTTGGTGGATAAGTGGAGTGTTAGAGTGTAAGAGGTTTAGGGTTCGAATCTCTACGCGAGCGAAGGAATTATTTTTGCTTGAAACCATGTGGGTGTTTGAGTGCTATTAAAATTCTGATGTTAGTGGGTGTAATGGACGGTTTTGGAAGTGAGGGAGTGATTTTTGGAGGACAATAAAGGACTGAAGGAATATCCGAATTTCATTATTTTTATTTTTTCCCAAAAACCCTCTGCTGATTTTTTTCTTTTCCTTCCCCTCTTGCTGCTGATTTTCTTTCTCCTTTTACCTCTTTTCAATTTCGGCTACTCTCCTTCTTGGTTCATTCGTTCTCGCTTTGTGGAATCGTACCCTATTTTATTGCTTTGGTAAGTGTTTTAAGCATAGCTATAGTTTCGGTTCTAAATAGTTGATCGGAGGCTTTTGTGTTGTTGACAGTAAGGAATCGATTGGAGTAGGATTTCCTTTCTGTGAAATTTCAGTTTAGTGCGTTGGGGTTTGAGGTAAGTGCTTTTTGAATGGAATTGAGGTATTTTCGATTTTATGGTTTCGTGCAAATTATTGTTTAAGGCTAATGTTAGAGTTTGATGGTTCAATCTTTAGGTTCTAATCTTCTCGGGAGTGGTTCAAGCATCAAATGATACCAGGTCTGTACCTGAAAATGTAGAAAATAGGGTTACAGCAAAAGCCGAAAACCTCACTGTCGATGCCACACGGGCATGTGGTCGCCTGCGTAGTAGGCAGTGTTCTATGGCACGGGTGTGTGTTCAATGAGGCCAGGCCGTGCGTGCATGACACAGGCGCATGACACGGCCGTGTGATTACCAGGGAAGCCCGTGTGCAACACACGAGCTCGACCAATTGGGTCGTATGGACTACACGAGCATGTGGGCCCACATGGGTGAACCACACAGGTGTGTGGGATTCTGGGTCAGGTCGTGTGGACCAATTTGAGCTGTGTAGGCCACACGGGCAGACCACATGGGCGTGTGAGCCTATTTTTTTGAAATACTCTGTAAGGTTGCACGGGTTACTCTAGTCTACTGTGGACCTACTGTAGGGTCGGTAAGCACTATTTAAATCCCTAATTATATGAACTGATTGTATAATGTTTGACTGAGTATGATAACCATACTGAACCTGATAATACTAAACTGACTGTATGATTTGATTGTTGCATAAAAGCATGACATTCATTGTATGATGCATTGTATTGGGGTGGGTTAATGAAGCTGAAGGAAGCATTTGAAAGGCATTGTAAGCCTATTATCTTGTAGCTAAGCTGTATATTTCTGATATGTACCGCATTTCGATACTGTGTGATGTGTAGGGATGGACGGGTGTTATAAACACTATTTAGTGTGTAACGATAGGTAGGTGTTTTAAACCCCAAATGGTGTGTAGGGATGAACAGAGTTGGTGTATGGGCTGGTGGGGTTACAATCTACTTTCTATTCTGTATGTTATATCTGAGATGGGCTAAGGCCCTGATTCGTATCTGATTCTGTATCTGAGTGCGCTAGGGCCCACACCGATTCTGTAAAGGGCCCAGGCCCAAATCGTAAAGATATATGGTTGATTTCTGTTAATTTACTATCTGGATGTTTTTTGTAGGGATTACACACTGAGCTTGCAAAAACTCACCCTTTTCTATTTAATATGTTCAGGTAATCCCCACACTTGACGGGTCGGTGTAGCGGTCGGCTTGACGGTGGCCACAAGTAACTAGAGACTGGTTTTGTTATTTTCCTTAGATTTATTACTTACTTGGATAATTTTTTATGTAAATTGGACTTAATGGACTGTTGATTCTAATTTTGGTATTTTAATTGGTTTTACAATTCGATCACACCAAAGTATGTTTTTCAAAAACAAATGAAACTAAGAATTTATTAAATGGAAATGGATTTCTTAAAATAAACGATTTTAAAAGCTTCTGCAGTGAAAAAATTTTGAAATTGAATAATGATTTGTAAATTGAAGAACGATTTGTAAATGAATAATGTTTTGAAAACGAACGACACGATTTTAAAGTAACATAAGATAATGAAACGAGGTTAAGTAGAAAAGGGGAATTAGCGACGACTTTTTCTTTTGAAATATATCACCATGTGACATCGCCAGATTCGGCCATAACGTCTAGGCTGAGTTTGGGGTGTTATATTTAGTGGTATCAGAGTCAGGTTGCAAAACTCAACTGTGATTTGGGTTTTAAACTTGGTTTTCTTTAAAAAAGAACTGATTTTTGATGAAATATTTTACTGAATGTGTAGTACACCGAGTCTCCGGCGCACATCCTGTAAGTGTTCTGAAACTCTGTTTAGATTGTCTGAAAATACTACTAGCATGTATGAAACAACTTTAGTTAGTATGCTACACCAAAAATACTTTATATAGTGTATACTGAAAACTGTAGGGAGACTACTACTTGCAATAACAGACTCTAAACTTCTGATACTGTTCAGCATAAAATATCTGTTAATAAAATATGAAACTGTTAACTAATGCATAAAATAGGTTATTCAGATAAATTCTGAAATACTGACCGTACGAGGTATCCGTGGAAGGGGTACAAGAGGTCGAGGTAGGGGTCGTAGAGGGACTCGAGCTGGGTCCTCGTCATCTGGTAACATACCAAATCTAAACACTAGTGAGACGCCAGTGTCGCCTATTACTGAGATAGGATTAGGGTCCCATGATCGTGCGGCTGGGGACTACGCACTGTCTCGAGACATGTTACAGATTTTGGAGAGGGTCGCTGGGCCCAATACTGGAGCTGGAGGCCAAAGGTCGGTTACGGAATGACTCCGGTCTAATGGGGCTCAGTTATTCAGGGGCGTCGCTAGAGTCGTCCCTAACATGGCTGAATATTAGATGGAGACCACGGAAAGAATTATGGACAAGCTAAAATTCACTGCTGAGTAGAAGCTTAAGGGGGTTGTTTCTTTACTTTGCGACGAAGCATACCAGTGGTGGCTAACAGTTAAGGAGGCCACTCAGCCTGACCGATTGATCTGGCACTACTTTAAGACTACGTTACAGAGTAAGTATGTGGGAGCTAGCTATATTGATGGTAGGAGGCGTGAGTTTCTTAATCTCACACAGGGGGATCGTCCAGTGGCTGAGTATTAGGCCAAGTTCCTAAGATTGAGCCGTTATGCACGAGGCATGGTGGCAACCTAGTGTGAGTGGTGCGTCTATTTTAAGGATGGACTCAGGGACAATTTGCGAGTTCTGATAGCTCCACAGAGGGAGCATGATTTTTTCGCTCTAGTTAAGAAGGCGAAGATCGCTGAGGAGGTTAAGCATGCTGAGTGCCAAAACTGAAATAGATGAAAGAATAAGAGGGATTCGGAGCCCTCGAGTTCTGTGATGAGGCCTAATAAAAAGGCCAAATCTGATGGGTCAGTAAGAGTTGGGCCTCCTGCTGGACTTACTAGGGTGGTGCTTAACGTATATTGTGGTAGACGCCATCCGGGTGAATGTTGGAGGACTACTAAGGCATGTTTGAGATGTGGATCTACAAAGTACCATGTTCAAGAGTGTCCGTTGAAGGTCGCTCAGGTGCAAGCTCCAAGTTCTAATATTGTACAGCCGCCGAGGGTAGTTCAGCAGCCACCTAAGGGTCGAGGTCAGGCCAGGGGTGGTAACGGTATGGGTCGAGGATAGAGAGCACTGGGCAGAGGTGCTAGACCGGCTGAGGCGAGGCAGCCTGCTCTGGTTTATGCTGCTTGTCGTTATGAGGACCGAGATGCTCCGGACGTCATCACGGGTATGTTTTTAATTTATAATGCACCTTATTTGGCATTGATAGACATAAGCTCTACACACTCTTACGTAGCTAGTACTGTGTCTAAAACCTTGGAGATTTCAGTAGAGAGTACTTCTAGTGAGGTAACTATTGTGAGTTCGTTGGGTCAGTCAATCCGAGTGAGTAAACTGTATAGAGACATCCCGTTAGAGGTTCAAGGGATAGTATTCTTTGTTGATCTGATGGAGCTTCCGTTTGGGGAGTTTGACTTGATTCTGGGAATGGACTGGCTGATTAAACAATGGGTGAGTCTAGATTGTACGACAAAAAGAGTTATTTTGAGGATCGATGAGGACAGCGAGGTAGTTGTGATTGGGGAACGACGTGATTATCTGACTATTGTGATCTCAGCTTTGGTAGCGAAAAAGTTAGTGAGGAAAGTGTGTGAGGCATTCTTGGCCTACATCAATATTTCTAACTCTAGGGACTCTTCTGTTAAGGACATCAGAACCATGAGGGACTTTCTAGACTTTTTCCTAAGGAATTATCAAGTTTGCCTCCGAGTCGAGAAGTGGAATTTAAGATCGAGCTAATTCTGGGTACTGCTCCAGTATCTATCGCCCCTTACCGAATGGCACCGAAGCAGCTTACGAAGCTTAAGGCTCAGATTTAATAATTCTTAGATCGTGGGTTCATTCATCCCAGTGTGTCTCCGTAGGGAGCACCTATTCTATTTGTAAAGAAGAAAGATGGGACAATGAGGATGTGCATCGACTATCGACAGTTGAACAAGTTAACGATCAAGAACAAGTACCCACTTCTGAGGATAGATGATCTATTCGACCAATTCAGAGAGGCTTCTGTATTTTCTAAGATTGATCCGTGTTCAAGATACCATTAGTCGAGGGTTAAGGAGGCCAATGTGCATAAGACGGCATTTAGGACTCGATATGGACATTACAAGTTCTTAAACGTCTTGGTGTATTCTAAGTCTGAGGACGAACACGATGAGTATCTTAGAGTGGTACTACAGATTCTCCGTGAGAAATAGCTGTATGCGAAATTCAGTAAGCGTGAGTTCTGGCTTCGAGAAGTAACCCTTTTAGGTCATGTAGTTTCTACTCAGGGGATTCGTGTTGGTCCTCGCAAGATTAAGGCTGTGTTAGATTGGAAACAGCCGAAGAATGTGTCTGAAATTTGCAACTTTCTATGGCTGGTAGGGTATTATTGACACTTCGTAGAAGGGTTCTCCTTGATCGCAGCTCCATTGACTAAGCTTCTACGTAAGAGAGTTCCTTTCGTTTGGATTGATACACAGCAAGAGAGCTTTGAGAAGCTCAAAACTGTTCTGACTCAGGCTCTTGTTTTGATACAGCCTGAACCCGGTAAAGACTTCGTGGTATACAGTGATGCATCGCATGTGGGTCTAGGGTGTGTTTTGATGCAAGACGGTAAGGTGGTTGCTTATGCGTCTCGTCAACTCAAGATGCATGAAGCTAATTATCCAACGCACGATTTGGAATTGGTGGCAGTGGTTTTCGCTCTAAAAATTTTGAGGCACTATCTGTATGGTGAGAAGTGTACTATCTACACCGATCATAAAAGCCTCAAATATCTCCTCACTTAGAAGAAGTTAAACCTTAGGCAGTGTAGATAGGTGGAACTACTTAAAGATTATAACTGCACTATCGAGTACCATCCTGGTAAGGCCAATGTGGTGGCCAATGCATTGAGCCGTAGAGTCATGACCGATCTGAGAGCGATGTTCGCTTGACTCTGTTTATTCGACGATGGGAGTCTATTGGCAGAACTTCAGGTCAAACTGACATGGATTGATCAGATCAGAGGTAAATAGGTGGAGGATAAGTCTCTTGAGTTACATTTCCATCAGGTTGAGAATGGGGATACTACTAATTTTTGGATTAACAATGATGGGGTATTTTGTTTCTGCGACCGTATGCGACACACGAGCTTGACCAATTAGGCCGTGTGGGCCCACATGAGTGAACCACACAGGTGTGTGGGATTTTGGGCCAGGCCGTGTGATCCATACGGCCAAGGCCGATTTGGGTCGTGTGGGCCCACACAGGCGTGTGGGCCTACACAGGCAGACCACACGGGCGTATGAGGCCATTTTTCTGAAATAATCTATAAGGTTGCACAAGTCACCCTAGTCAACTGTGGACCTACTGTAGGGTCGGTAAGCACTATCTAGATACCTAATTATATGAACTCATTGTATAATGTCTGAATGAGTATGATAATCGTACTGAACCTAATAATACTGAACTGACTATATGATTTGATTGTTGCATAAAAGCATGCCATTCATTCTATTATGCATTGCATTAGGGTGGGTTAATGAAGCTGAAAGAAGTATTTGAAAGGCATTTTAAGCATGTTATCTAGTAGCTAAGCTACATATTTCTAATATGTGTTGTATTTTGATACTGGGATGGGTGGGCGTTTTAAACCCCACATGATGTGTAGGGATGGAAATAGTTGGTGTGTGGGCTAGTGGGGTTACAATCTGATTTATTTTTGCATGTTATACCTGAGATAGGTTAAGGCCCTGATTCGTATCTAATTCTGTATCTGAGTGAACTAATGCCTACACTGATTCTGTAAAAGGCCTAGGCCAAAACCGTAAAGATATATGGCTGATTTCTGTTAATTTGTTATGTGCATGTTTTTTGTGGGGATTACACACTGAGTGTAACGCCTCAAATTTTGGGCCTAGAAGAATTGGGCCTCGGGCATGGGTGTGTTTAAAATTTTAGAGAGTAAGATAACGGCTTAGATTACATGTTTGGCACTATTAGAGTATTAATTTTAAGATGTTACAAGGATTATTTGAAGTTCTAGGGATAGGGATGACCATAGGAAAAATTTAATTTTTGCCTGAGTGGAACCTTAGTCCTTAGTAATAGGCCTCTTAAACAAATTTAGGGAAAATAGGACACAAATGGGCCTGTGGCCTAGTGGTAAGGTAGCGCCACCTTAGGGAGTAGAGGGTGACGCCACATGTGCAGTAGGGAGGTCCAAGGTTCAAGGAACGACTTTGGCATTAGAAGTATTATTTTTGCACTCATGCTGTGCAAGTAGCGGTAATGACTTAAAACTCTTTTGGATGGATATTGAAGAGAGAATTTAGGTGGATAATAAGGAGAAATAATAGAGAAAATATAGGAGATTGAGGTGTGGATGTGATGGAGCCAACTGGGACTGAGGGAGGAGCTAGTTTCGGCTTTTGGCTATTTAAAGGAGATGATGAATGCTCTTGTGGGGTTCTTTTGTTTTGCAAAAACATTTCATTATGGAATTCTCTTCTCATTTTCATCCTTTTACCTAAAATCCATAGAATTGTGTTCTTTTTCTTTGCAAAAGCCGAATATCACCCTTAATTCTTTAAAAGCCGAATACTATCATTGAAAGCCAAATATCATCTTTAAAAGCCAAATACCATCCTTAAAAGCCGAATACTCACATCCCCTTACCGATTTCTTTTGCTTTCCTTCACTACAATCTGTTTTTGTTATTTACAACCCTTAATTGAGTTGTTAAAAGTCGAGGGCACACTCAATAGATATCTAGGCCGCAAGATCAGAGACTAGTTTTGGTAAGTGCTTAGTTAGCAGTTTTTAGTGCGTTTTGATAAAGCCGAATGGGCTATCTAATTTTTTTTTCTTGTCGTTCACCCTGTTTTAACAAGGGGTAGGGTTCTAGGATTCCAAGCGAGGGAAAGAGCTCTAGTGGATGGTAAGTGTATTCACTCTAAATTTTGGTTTCACAGGTGGCCGATGTAAATATGGTTGATAGGGGTGACTCGTGTGGAATACGAGTCACTTGATGTTGATCTAAGGATATTCAAAAGTAATAGCGAAGGAAAGGCTATTTAAATCGGTGGTACACGGTAAGGTTACAGTAAGGCTTCGGGGTTTGATAAAATTGTAGTTTAAGGTATAGAATTGACTCAAAGATGGTTTTGGTTGTAAGTCGAGGCTGAGGATAGAGTAGTGCGGGTCGTCAACCAGGTGTGTACATACACTACACACACAAAAATTAGCAAAAGTCGAAATCTCGAAATCCCAAATGGGCCTGACGAATTTGTGGGCCCAAAGTGGCAAAGTTGTGATATGAAATTGTATGATGAATTGACATGCATGAATGTATGATTGGATTGTAATCGGGCCTAATGGGCTACATAAGCATGTTTGGGGCTTAACGGGTTTTATGAATATGATTGGGCCTAGTGGGCCTTATGGGATTGTAGAAATGCATGCTAGGGTTTTTAATGGACTATAGGCCTAGTTCTGATCTCTCAAATTTGACATAAGACTTAATTAAATAATTAAACATGTCCGTGGACAAGTCGTTAGACTAAGGTGTGGCAATAGATATGTGCATGTCTAGCATTGGATCTAGAAGAGCTTGGTACTTAAGCGGTCCAAGTGACCCACCTCCTCTTCTCTTGAATCCTACCCGGTGCATAGTGTCCGTTCACTTTAGTCGTGAGGACTTGTTGCTGGGCCAAAAATCCATAATTAAAATCTATACCTTTGGGAAATTACGAAAATACTCCTCTAGGGTAGAATTACTAAAATGACCCTGTAGAGTAGAATTATTATAACGTCTCGAAGGGTAGAGTTACCAAGACACCCTTGTAGGGTAGAAATTACCAAAATACCCTTGGGTAATAAACTAACTAAAATACCCCTATGTGTTATGAGTATGACTAGTGTATGTTTGTATTCATGAGATATTATGTTGCATGTAGGCTGGGTTTTGATTGGAGGAAGTGTATATGAGGGTCCCACAGTCGCTTGACGATTGTGGACTCAACGAAGGCTTTTGAGCCACGAGTAGCTCGCTGCAACATTTGAGTAGTGCCGCAACCGGTGCTACCTTTAGAGTGTAGGGATGGGTGGGTTGATATTTATATCCCCACAGGAGTGTAGGGTTGGTACGGGTAGAGTGCAGGGTTGGATTCGGGGTGGGAGCATTGCATTCATGTGATTCTGATATGATATGAGGTCAACGTGGGCTAAGGCCTAGACCACCGATATTGTTAGGGCTTAGGCCCATTGTAATATTTGTATATTGAATTGATTTGATTGCCAAAGGTTGTACACACTGAGTTTCGGAACTCACACCGTTAAATTAAATGTTTCAAGTAATCCTTAGTAGGCGGCTCGACGTGGGAGAGGACTCAGAGGTGGCCACACTGCAAGTTACTTAGGGATTTTAAATAAATTATTTCTTTCAATTACTTTAGTTTTATTATTTTATTTTCATTTGATGTAATAAGGCCTAGTGTCTCCGATGCGACTGTATTTAGGGTCTATCAATGTTTTGACTGCCTAATTTTTATTTTTACTTAGATAACTTTCTCGAATTAAACGTAGTTTTTAAATA
Organism: Gossypium stocksii; assembly: GCA_020496765.1. Taxonomy (NCBI): domain Eukaryota; kingdom Viridiplantae; phylum Streptophyta; class Magnoliopsida; order Malvales; family Malvaceae; genus Gossypium; species Gossypium stocksii. The sequence continues at coordinate 7,777,326 of CM035622.1, read as the reverse complement.
ACTTTATTATTTGGGCGTTTTTGTTTAAACATGGCTTTCATTTTGGGCTTAATATGAACTTAAATTTCTAAATCTCAAACTTAAATTTTAACCAAGTAAATTTCCTATCAAACATATTCTCAATTTCATAAAATTATTTTGGAACAATCTCTTTGATGTGACACCGCTGGATTCAGCCATAACGTCTGGGACGGGTCAGGGGTGTTACACTGAGTTTGCGAAAACTCACCCTTTTCTATTTAATCTATTCAGGTAATCCCCATACTTGATGTGTCGGTGCAACAGTGGACTTGACGGTGGCCACACGTAACTAGAGACTAGTTTTATTATTTTCCTCAAATTTATTACTTACTTGGATAATTTTATGTAAATTGGACTTAATGGATTGTTGATTCTAAGTTTTGGATTTTAATTGTTTTATGGCTTTACAATTCTATCACACCAAAGTATGTTTTTCAAAAACAAATAAAAATAAGAATTCATTAAATGGAAACAGATTTCTTAAAATAAACAATTTTAAAAGCTTCCGCAATGAAAAATGTTTTGAAATTGAAAAACGTTTTGTAAATTGAAGAATGATTTGTAAATGAATAATGTTTTAAAAGCGAACTACACGATTTTAAAATAACGTAAGATAACGAAATGAGGTTAAGTAGAAAAGGGAAATTAGAGATGACATTTTCTTTTGAAATACATCACCATGTGACATTTCCAGATTCAGCCATAATGACTAGGCCGGGTTTGGGGTGTTACAACCCTGTTCCGGCGACGGATACGGGTTAGGAGTGTTACAAGATTAATTAGTTTAATAATGTTTTCATTAGTATAAGTTATCATTTAATCACATATAATGGAATATGCCATCATTATCCACCAACTCCTATTTGGAAGTGATTTATTACCATTTTGGACCTTTGGCTAATTGCTACTTAGGTTTTCAACCATTTTCTCATTGAAAACTCTATAGCGATTAGATTTTTACAATTTAGTCCCTAGGCCTTAATTAGTTATTAATTCGACAAAATTACTCGACCAATCTTAAATATATTTTTATATTATCTCCTTAAATAATCATATTTAATATTTATGGGCTCAATTTACCAAAATGAACTTCTAAAATCACATTTTTTAGTACAATTGAAATTCGAGTTGTTGTAGTGGCAATGAGCATAGTGAGGACTTAATTTGAGAGAAACCAAATCGTTTTATGAAGAAGGTTAGATCAAGAAAAGATGACCCCTCAAGTATTAAAAATACGATTTGAGTCCCTATTGTTAAGGGTATGGTCGTTAATTCTAAAGGCTATAAGACAAAACTATTGTTAAGGGTATGGTCGTTAATTCAGAGATAAACTATTGAATTCATTTGGCTTGAACAAAACTAATGAGATTCCCGAGGAAGAGGATGAAATTGAATACTTAGTGATGTGATGAAATACACTATTGATGGAATTTCGACTTTGAGATTATTTTAGAGAAGAGTATGGCTCAAACACTTATTGTTGAATTACTATGGAGAAGTATGCCCTGTACAACAAAATCCAAGCATTGTGGAAAGTGTTGCACTCCATCTAGTTAAGGTATTTGGAGAATAAGTACTACATAGTTAAGTTTCATTCATTCGAGGGTTATGCTAAAGCTCTAATGAAGGGTCCCTAGGTCATCTATGGACAATACCTTACTGTGTAACCTTGGTTGTTGTCCTTTAGGACTAATGCATTGTGTTAGGACCTAGGCAGTCCAAGACAAATTTAACTATTGTTCAAACACTTGTTTTAACAAAATTTAAATAGTTGTTTAAACATTTGTTTAAACATAATATTTAGGACAACCTAAGTTTTATTAAATGTTGACATTTTTTACTTAGGTCTCCATAAGTGTTTTATCCATAAGCAAATGAGTATCTGAACATGTTTTATTTCATCCCAAACAATGGTGGTCAAATTTGGATGATTGAGGGAATTATGAGATTGACATGCCTTATCTATTAAGGCTTATCCTTATCATTTAAGCTATTTATTTGGTGATGTATTTACTAGTTTTACATGGTTTAAAAGGCTTTATTTTGGGATAATTCAAGAAGATATATTCAGATTATAATTAAGAGTCTTACTTTATCAAGACTACTTTGAGAAGATGTCGAATTTAGCCTATAAATAGGTTGTTGTGCCACACACATAATGGGTGCCTTTGGAGTGCTTTTGGTTGGTTATGTATGTATCTTTTACTTGATATTTTTGCACTATTGTGCTAGGCTTTTTATTTAAAAGATGTTATTGATTGTAAGTGAGGTTTTTAGGTGAGTAATTTGTAATAATTAGGGTCATTTTTGGGGCTGCAACTACTTATTTGTGTAATTGTAGATTGGGCTTTAGTCAATAGGTGATCCAGATGACTGTTGAATAAGAATCATTCACTGAGTGAGGCTCCGCAAAATAGGATCATTTTTTAATTGTGTTAAAAAATCTCCTATTTGTCTGAATATCGCTTACCTAAACATTTTGTCTGAACAGCAAACTAGAAAGATAGCAAATCATGATTCTCACACATCGTATCCACACATCGTTATGACATAGATACACCTACCTAGTTTATTAGGAGCATTTTGCAATAGAAGTCTTCTTAAGGCGATCAGTGAAGCTGTTGATGCAATTGTTCCAAGAGGATACTGGACTGATAACAATAAACGTGGAAAATTTACACATTTGGCAGTTACTATTGATTTATAAGTATCATTAGTATAAAAATTCTGGATTGAAGATCAATTCTAGCATGTGGAGTATAAAGCGTTACTGACTAGGTCATTATGATTATGTCAAAAGATCTTGGAGGAATTGAGGTGTTTGTTGATTCGGGTAAGGAGAAACAACTGAAATCGATTGTGACAAAGCAAGCTAAAATGGGCACTTATGGTCCTTGGATGGTGGCCTAACAACGAAATTGTTGAACTAATGGTAAGAAAAGGAAACAATAAAAAATCAGAGATTTCCAATAACACACAAAGAAAGTTTAAATTTGCAATTTTGCCAAAAATTATAGAATGGTGCTTTCACAAATGAATTCCGTTCCTCTAGATGTATTAAACAATGAGATATGCTCTCTTTATCTTTTTGCGTTGGACGTAGGAAGACTGGGACACTATATTAATGTTATAGTTGAAGCTCAAAGGTGGCAACTATAACAGCCCAATTTTCAGTGGTGTCGGGAATAGTGATTCAAGATCACTAAATCCGACGAGTGAGTTTAGTAGTTGAGTGTGATTTTAGAAATATTTTTGAATTAGTGAATTTAGTGTTTAAAAAAAGTTATTAGGTAAATTGGGTCGAAAATAAGGTATTAAGACCTCGATATTACAAACTGAGTCTTAAATATTTTTATAAATATTTACAGAGTGTTAATAAGTCAGTATTGAAGTTTAATTAGAAAATTTTAACATTTTGATGGTTAATTGAATGAAAAGGACTAAATTAAATAAAGTACAAAACTTGTAAAAGTGATTAAATAGCTTAAGTAGTGTCTAAAGGAGGACCAAAAGGGTAAATGGACCCTTCTTAGAGGCATGAGGCGGCATAAGCAAGAAAAATCAAGGATTAGGTGTGAACTAAGGGCAAAATGGTAATTTGCTTAAAAATTCAAAATAAAAACTAGTGACCAAATTGAAAATCTAAATATTTCTTCAATTCTCTTCATCCTCTTCAGCCAAAAACACCATAGGAGGGTTTTATAAACTGGTTTTTCATAATTTTTGCATCAAGTTAAATCCTTGCCCTTTTCTTGTAAATTTTGTGTTTTTGAGACTTTTACAATTAGGTCCACTTGTTTAATTCATTAGTTTTTTACTCCATGGGTAGTTTTGGAAGTTTCCATGGATAAGTACTAGAAATTTATGATAAATTAACATGAAATTGAAGCTTTAATTTTGTTATGTGATGATTTTATTGAATGATTTGAATAGAAATTGATTTTTGGACCTAATTGTGAAAAAGTTTACATGTTAGTGTTTGGTATGAAATTCTAAATATTAAGGGCTGTGAAATAGTTTGTAATGTTTAAGTAAAGTGTTAATTCAGAAAAATTAGCCCAATTGATGGGTTAATTCATCAAGGACTAAATTGTAAAAACTATAAAGTTTGGGGTAAAGTGTAATTTCAAAAATTAAAGGGTATAAATTGTGAATTAGAGTAAAATTGGAATGAATGCTAATGAATTAATGATTTTATAATTATAGATCAAGAGCCCGAAGACAAACGGGGAAAAGAGAAAATAGTTTATTAGTCCCTGAACTATTGCAATCTTTACAAATCAGCCCAGGTAAGTTCATATGGCTAAATTTAAATGAGTATTTGTTAGTTTATTGAATAATATAATGTATTATTGTAATAAATTCGTTATTGAATTATGATTGTTGTGAAAGTATGACAAATTGAAATAAATATTCAAATTGAGTAGAATGCAGGGTTGAGTACTTTTGTTCAGTGTTAAAAGATGAATTGACGGAAAAGACCATGGTTGGACCATGGCAATATGTGACTCTGTGATTCCGTGTAAGAACATAGTTGGGCTATGGCATCAATAAGTGATTATGTGATTCTGTGTAAGAGCATAGCTGGGCTATGGCATCGGTAAGTGATTATGTGATTCCGTGTAAGACCATAGCTGGGCTTTGGCATCGGTATGTGATTCCATGTAAGACCATAGCTGGACTATGGTATGGTATGTGATTATGTGAATATGTGTAAGACTATAGTGGACTATGGCATCGTCAAAACGAAATACTCAATTCTGTAAGACGTTCTCTAATTTGACAAAGTTAATAACCAATTAAATTTATATGATAGATTTTAATGATTAATGAAATTGAGCTCAAACAAGTGATTTCACCGTTTGGATACTGTAAATGGCAGGAAGTGTTGTTGAATTATTTTTTTGTGAATTTGTTATGCAAATTTGGTAAGATTTATGTTAAGTTTCTATAAACCTACTAAGCTTCTATAAGCTTACTTTTGTATTCTTCATGTTCTTTGTAGATTGATGTGAATTCGGAGGATCAGATTAACTTATTAAGTCACACTATCCAGATTTTCTCCTGTAGTTTTTGTTAAACATCTTTTGGTTTATATGACATGTATAGGATGGTTTGATAAAGTAATAGTTTGAATTGAGGTTGTGAAACTTAGTGAATATGTATGTATTAGATATGGTAATGTTATATCATGTATAATACATAATTGGCTTGATTTGGTTGATCGGTTGGACTATATTGGTATATAAATGTGTTTATGTGCAGGTTGATAGTGTATGGGTGAGAAAAATGGCCTCAAATGGCATATTTTCGTATACACGGTTAGACACACGGGCATGTGTCTTGGCCGTGTTCACACACGGCCTGGTACATGGGCGTGTGGTTTGGCCGTGTGTCCACTGCACCTTAAAATTTAGAAACAGAATGCTCAGAATTGAGCACATGGGCAGAGACACGAGTGTGTGCCTCGGTTGTGTAAGGCACACGGCCTGAAAGCACAAGCATGTGATACGGCCGTGTGAAACCTGCACCTATTTTCAAAAATTAAATTAACCACACGACCTAGCAACATAGGCGTGCGCCTTGGCCATGTGAACCTATTTTTCTTCATGGGTTGCAAGTCAGAGAGTTTCACGAGTTAGGGACATGGGCATGTGAATTCACATGACTTGACCACACGGGTGTGTCCCTTACCACACGGGCGTGTGACTCCTATAAATAAGAAAAATTTTAAAATTTTACGAAAAATTCCCTGAGATTCCGATTTAGTCCCGATCATTTTTAATGCATGTTTTGGGCCTTGATGGTCTATTTAAGGGACGTTATGATTAAACTTGGAAAGTGAATAGTTATTGCCTTGGTTTATCTTAAAATGTTCTATAAACTCTGGTAACGCCTCGTAACCCTATTCCAATGACGGATACTAGGGGTGTTACAGCAACCTATTCCTTTGTCAAAAAAGGGACCTTCTATTTCTCACATGCTTTTTGTTGACGATTTAATGCTTTTCTAAGAAGCACGTCTTGAACATGAGAGAATTTTAAAAAAATTGTCTTGGAGCAATTGTATGTTTTCTTCAAACGTACAATAAGTAACCCGAAGACAAAAAAAAAAAAACAATTCTTGATTATATATTTTAAATATTTTATTTTAGTTTTTATAATTTATAATTTTTTTTATTTTTAGAATTATTATATAAATAAATACATGGTAGTTCTTATGCATTTTTTTGATGTGGTAACTTTAAATTGGTTAGTATTTTTTTTTGGCATAGTGACTTGTTTGGCCCCTAAATTGACAAAAAAGTCATTTTAGCCATTCATTTAATTTTTTATCTCTTTTAACCATTGAACTTGTATTGATTGTCAAATTACCCCAAAATGGATGGAAAAGTAAACGTCCGCTAACTTTGTTGACATATCATCCACATGACAGTCACATGTATGTCACGTTAGAAATTAATTATTTTTAAAATTATAAATATTAAAAATATATTTTTTATGATTTTTATACTTTTTAAATAATTTTTATAATATTTTTGAAAACTTTAATTTTTAAAAATTAATTACTGATGTGGTATATCGATTTTTCACCAATAACTGAATACTTTTGTATGTAACTACTACATATTTGATTCCATCCATATATCCATTTTCTTCTCTATGAGTTCGAGTCTCAATAAAAATGCTAGTTCTTACTATTCATATGTTATAATATGAATATACCACACTAATTCGTTATGTATAGATGATGAGATTCTATTGATACAAAGCCAATTCCAATATACTTATTGGAGGGTCCCATTTGCATGCATCTAGTAGGAATTGAATCTATGAATTCGCCAATTATGAGTTGGGCATTTTAACCATTTAGCCATGGATGCTTAGCGGGGATCTTTGTACATGGTGAGTAACCAAATTCCAATTGAAATGAAATCTTTAGGATAAATCAATGCAATTTAGAAGGAATCAATGAAAGGACATCAATTCAAATCCTAGATTTTCGAATTGAGAAAGATCAAGAATCCTCACTATTTCTTAGATTCTTGGACCCAATTCATTTCAGTGGGATCTTTCATTCACATTCTCAGTATATAGAATGATACCAAAGATCTATATTTGTTTACAAACTTTCCTGGCGGATGGGTAATACCCGGAATAGCTATTTATGATACTATGCAATTTGTGCAACCAAATATGCATACAATATGCATGGGATCGACTGCTTCAATGGGATCTTTTCTCTTAGTCGAAGGAGAAATTACCAAACGTCTAGCATTCCCTCACGCTTGGCGCCAATGAGTTTTTTTATTTGATGGAAAGAAAAAAAAACACTGCTTTCGCCGTATGAAATATGAATTAGTAAGTAATAATAGCATGGCACTTCGAATTTGATATGAAATTTTTTTTATTTCTTTTTTTTTTAAATATTAGATTATGAATCGAAAGAGTAGTATGAGAGAAAGGGCATTTCCAATTTTATCTTAGCTGTCATGAGCCTATCTCAGCGTCACAAACTTTTTTCTTTTCACACTAGAGGCTATTAACAATATTTATAACAATATTTATGTTATAAAATAAAAGAGTATGAAAAAAAAGACTATTTTTTTCTTTCTTTTTTTAAAAAAATGAAACTTTGGGATTGTTGAATCACAAACGAAATAAATATATAAAACAACAAAGCCATCATGGTATTTTTGAAATTTTTCAAAAAAAAAAGAAGGGTGGTAATTGGATTATTTAGTGATCTGATTCTAATAGATGCTCTCTATATTTTCTCTTTTTCCTTTTTTGATGAAAGATAAAAGAGAATTCCATTGTAAAGCCGTATGCAATGCACAAAAAATGCATGTACGGTTGTTCAATTCTATCTCTTTTTTTTTTTCTTATTATTCTTTAGATATTCTTCTCACCTGATTATGTGAGTTAGAAAGGACCTTTTATTATGTTATATCATCAGGGTAATGATCCATCAACCTGCTAGTTCTTTTTATGAGGCACAAACAGGAGAATTTATCCTGGAAGCGGAAGAACTACTGAAACTTCGCGAAAGCCTCACAAGGGTTTATGTACAAAGAACGAGCAACCCCTATAGGTTGTACCTGAAGACATGGAAATAGATGTTTTTATGTCAGCAATAGAAGCCCAAGATCATTGATTTTTGGATCTTATAGCGGTTAAATAAGTTAAATAACAAATAGCAACGATTTAACACCAATCCACAATTTAATTAAGATTGATTTAATCCCTCTTCTTCCTTTCCTTCTTAACTTAAGCCTAAGGGGTTAATATTTTATTAATCTATTAAATAGAAAAAGAAGTAATTCAGAGTTATTCGGTTAGGATCGATCTAAACCAGTCTATTATGTATATGATTCAGTATGCCAACTATTAAACAACTTATTAGAAATGCAAGACAGCCAATTAGAAATGTCACGAAATCCCCTGCTCTTGGGGGATGTCCTCAGCGCCGAGGAACATGTACTAGGGTGTATGTGCGACTTGTTCAGATCATGGGCTGAGAAAAAAGAAACAACTTTTTCAGTATCAACGATCCGTACCAGTGAATAGAATGGGGTTCGTCCGTTCACTATCTAAAAAAGATAGATCTACCATATCCTTCTATTGTGTATGAAATTTATGGTTTCCATTGGCGCAAATCCAATCTTGGAATTTAAGATGAGAAAAAAATTCTCCATTGGTAGCAAATGCTTATCCATTAAGCGGGAAAAATCCTATTCAAAAAGCAAAAAGATTATGCTTCTACTCTTGCAAAGAATGGACTAACAAGGTCAGCTGCCCAATTAATCCTCATCCTTACATACCGTTACTGTATGAGATAGATCTCGTTGTGAAAGATCTATTACTAAAAAAATTATGAGTAGAGCCAAAGAGTGTGAACTGTACAAGTTACCAATTAAATGAAAGAATGAGCTCCGGTGTATAAAGAGGACCTCACCGTTTAAAAATTAACCATAGAAATAATGGAACCCACTATTTATTTATCCATTTCTATTTACTCCTTTATTTTAGTTAATATGCTTTTTTTTATACCTAGTATCAATATAATTTCTTATTTCAAGGCAAAATGAAATGCCTAGAAAAAAGGAAAAATCGTGGTCGGGACGGTTAGAGTAGCAAAAGCCATTGGAATTTTTATTTTATACACTGGAAGAATTCGTTTCGTTATTAATAGACTAGAAAAGAATAACTGAAAGAAAGAATTAGTTATTCATCAAAATTTCTTTTATTCAATGACCAGAATTAAACGGGGATATATAGCTTGTAGATGTCAAACAAAAATTAGTTTATGTGCATCAAGCTTTCGAGGGGCTCATTCAAGACTTACTTGAACTATTACTCAACAAAAAATAAGGGCTTTGGTTTCGGCTCATCGGGATAAAGATAGGAAAAAAAGGGATTTTTGTCGTTTGTGGTATCACGTGGCAATCCAAGTGTATGCCACATCAATAAAGTTAACATACATTAATTTTTCTATTCATATTCTAAGGGATTTGATAGGTAACGCAAGTTTAAAAGTTAAAAGAGGTGAAATTCTAAATGAAGGACTAATTTGATTTTTTTTTTTTTTTTTTTGTAAAGCTGGAAGCGAAATAAATTATTATGGCTATATTTAACATATTTAACCTTTGAAGTGATTGGGGAGATGAAAGTATATCTTATGTATAATTTTTTATAAAAAAAATAGATATCAAATATGGAAAAAATATTATTTAAACACCATTTAATCTTTTAATCCTTTTAAAAACAATACTAAATTAACCACCCCTATATTGAACCCATCTACTAATAAATTTGTTTTTTAAAATATTGATACTGATTGTGTGGTTATTAATATATGGAGTTCAAACCAAAATGCTATAGCCATGTGAAATATGATTCCTCGTTGATTGAATTTGATTGTGTGCAATGAATTTTTTTTATATATACTTATGGTTTGAGTTTGATTTTGTTGGTTGGGTAGTATTTAGGTACAACTTTTTTTAATAATGATAACTTCAAATAAAAAGCAAAAATACTTAATCCATTAAGCGAAAATGAGATAATAAGAAAAGGGCTCAATTTACATTTACTAAAAGGTTTCAATTAGTTAGCTAATTTCATATAACGTAGATGTAATTAATTGAAGACATCGAGTTGCACCATATAACAATGAAGTTAGGATTCATGTAATCATATTCAAAGGTCATGTTTTGTAAATTTATGATTTGATTTCAAAAATTAATATGCAATTCAATGTAGTGATTATCAACAAAAGCTTCTGTTTTAAGGTTGCATTGTAAGATCAAGGTCACTCCTCTTAATATCCATCATCATATTTGAATAAATTATTCATCATGTATTTAAAATTCGATGTATGTTGTTATGATAATATTTTTGCCTTTTTATATTTTAATAAAATAAATAAATAATTACATTATAATTTAAACTTAAAACATTATAATATTTAAAATTTCAATTTTACCATTTCAATTAAAATTTCGTTTGATTTTTACATAAATATTTAATAAATATATTTTTAGATAATTTTTTACTCACATCTTAAATGTGATAATCTAGTATATGTAGATGTTCCTTCTAAACATTTATTATTATTATTATTATTATTATTATTATTATTATTATTTGATAATACAATTAAAAGTATTTGCAAATTTTATTTGGATTTAATCTGATTTTAGAAAACTAAAATCATATCAATTTGATACACTCAAGATTTTTATTATTGAAACGCTTCTCAAGATTAAATAAAAATATCTTTTTTATGAACATTAGTATTCATGACACTTATTTTGCGGGTGAACAAGACTCTCTTTTAAATAATATTTTTTATAAAAATAATTATATTTTAAATATAGATAAACTTAAAAGAGAAAAAGTATTTTTGTTAATCCAAATGGTCAATTTTAGGTGTAGTTATTTATTAATAGGTGGATTTAGAATATAAATTATTTTTAAAATTTTAGTTTTTTTTTTTTAAATCATGTTAGTTATACTTCGTGAATTTACTAAAAAAATTAAAATTTTCTTTTGTGTTTTGATAATTTACATAATTAAGTTGGTATTAAATTATTCGTGACACCAATTCAATCAGAGACTTTAATAATAACTAGATTATTCACACCCATGGGCAAAATAAAAACTTTATATTAAGAATATATTTATAAATGATTTATTCAACAATTGAATCATAAACTAGTTGAGCCTTAGCTTAGTTGGCATTGTTGTTATTACAACAATGAGGGCATGAGTTTGAGCGCGATTAAACATTTTTTTTTCAGTTTAAGAATTGGAGACTGTTATTGGTAGAGACTGCTATTGGTAGAATCCAGAATTTTATAAAAAAAAACAATTGAGGTAAGGTGGTAAAGTAATTATGAATAAATCTTTAGACATTTGTTGTTTTTTTAAGTTAGTGATTTTTTTTAAAATGTAAACATTTCATATAAAATTAATAAAAGAAAAACACAATTATAATGCTATTATTTTCTTAGAACATGATTTATAAATAATTTTTCTAATTGAGTTTGCGTCAAGTTGTCTCGTAACACCAAATTCAACAAGCCTATTATAGTATATAACTAAAAATAATAATATAAAGATTTCTTTTGTTAATTAGATTTTAATTGTGTTGGAAAGGTTGTGATCTTACCACTTTAGGCACCTAAGTTCAAATCTTTAAAAGGCAATTTTTATTTTATTTTTTAAATAAATTAAATTACTTATATAACCTTTTTTTTTGTTTTAAAATTTTGATTATTTAATAATTTTTTAATCAAATTAAAGCTCGGTTCACTTATAATATTATCTTAGTTAGGAACTTAAATAATAGTATAGACTAATCATATGAGAGACTCAAGGTGAAGAAAAAAAGAATATAGAAAGAATTTTTAATTAATAAAAAGTATATGAGAAAAAAAAAGCATAAATTTATATTCTTATTTATTCAAAATTAAAAGGCTTAAATACCCCTCCCTTTATTTTGTTATTGTGATTTTAATTTAAACTAATAATATTTATAAAATAATTTTTTTCAAAAAATTATATTTATAAAGATAATTAGAATAAAAAAATTAGTGGAAATATTTTTTAGTTATAGTGGAAAAATTAAAATAATAGGAAAGTAGTATCTATTTAGAAGAGTAAAACTAGGAATAGTGGGCTAATAAGTGATATTGTTTTTCATTTTAAAGGTTAAATTACTCATGCAACCTTATAAGCATTTCTTCTTTATTGTATCATTTAAATTATATATATTTTAACTAAGGCTCAGTGTGTTGAAAAATTAATATTTTCAACAACTTAAATTTTTAAATATGTTTGATAGTCTAAAATAAAAACTACTAGATAGTATTTTATTTTATTTTTTTACAAAAAAGTGTGGAAAATGATAAGTAAGTAAGGGATCTACTTATCACTTAATAAAGAAAAAATTTAATTTTTTTATTCTATTCAATTTTATTTAAGACTATATTGTCCTTTATAAAAAAATGTAATCCTATTTAATATTTAATTTAAAGTAATATACTAAACAAATTTTATAACTTAAATCCTACACTTAATTTTTGAGTACTTATTTGTTCAACACTAATTTTTTAACACTTAATTTTTTAATTTATCAAACATAACTTAAGTTAGCATTAGCTAATTAAGTTCCACAATAAAAAAGCTCCATTTAAGTGTGATAAGAAATCTTAAAATTAAATGAAAATTGTGTAAAAATGATAAAGGTTTCCATTCATGCATTTGTTTATCTTAAAAAGAAAATTAAAAAAAAAAAAACCCTTAACTAAAATCCTTTTAGATAGGTGTTTATTTTTAATGTGGTCCGTTTAGGGTTTTAATCTTTTTTCTTTATGTTGTAATATCCTTACAATATCTAATTTTATTACCACTTTTATTTTTATACTAATCACAGATAAATAAATTGTCCATCCAAAAACACTATAAATTAAAGTGATAATTTTTTATTAAAAAATAGAGAGATTTATTGATTCACAACCCCCTTTTTAACATAGTCAATACTTGAGACTTCAAAGATTAAAGCTTCAAAATTACCAAAACAAAGAAAAATGTACAACACTTAAATTGTGAGGAAAAGAATAAACTATTTCAAAAACATTAATTTTTTATAAGCTGTGAATTAAGAAAGAGAAGAGAAATTCTCTCATAACTCAATAACTCTCATCCTTATACTTATCATAATAGTGCTGGGCAGTCTAATCATACCAAAATAAATGTCCTCATAATTTTAGTATTATATATTGTGAAAGAATCCCACTATTCTAATGGACACATGAAGTGACAATCATTGACTCCCTTACCCTACAATGTACTCCCCGTATTCTATCAACGGTTACTGTTTTTTCTTCTTACCAATCTGTCTGCTTCCCAAGAAATATTATTACTCAAATATATTATGTAATTTTGGATAAATTATAATTCTTTTAATTGAGTTAACAATGTTGATACAATATCAAAAATTATTAAAAGTCTTTTTCTATGTTTTATTACGTTTGAACTCATATTCTCTTATATTGATAATAATTTTAATATCAATCGAATTAATATTAAATCGATAATCAAATACTTAATATTAATATGGATAAATTGTATATTTAAAAATAGTTAGAGAAGATTAAATAAAAAAGGTAGATAGGATAGGGGTTGGAGCGTTGATTTTGAGAGGAGGGGACAGCGTAAAAATAATCGTCACTTCATAAACTGTCAGGTGTCGTTTCATACTTCCCTAAACCCAAAATTTTATGTTGCACCACCCCACTCCCTCTTCCTCTTAATTGCGACTGCCAATTTTAAGACTTCATTCTTTTTCCTTTTTTCTTTTAAGGAAAATAATTACTGAATGGAGATATTGGATATATCCAAAACCTGTTTGAATGAGAATATTTTTACTTCTGAATTACACAATGGAAGTGCAGAAAACTCTGCACAAAACTGACGTTTCAAAAATGAGTAACTTTTTCTGTATTTTCTCCACTCACATTAATATATATGAATACACAGCAATAAGGAAACTGATAAACACATTTCATAAGACTAAATAATAAGTTAGCAACAAAAAGAGAATATATATAATATATATAGATATATTAGGGTTCATGTTTGTGTAGCAAAGAGAAGAGGGTGGAGTCTGGGTGTGTGTTCTCTTTGGGGTTTCCATGTGATCCCCAAAACAACCAACAGGGCAAGTAAAGACATCTGATGGGACATACTGACAAATGCAGAGACAAGGGACAGAGACAGTACTCCCCAGAAAAACAAAACAAAAACTAATATGAAATTGAAAGTAAAAATAAAAAACCCCGAACCCCAAAACCCAGTCACAAACTATACTTGTTTCAAGTAAACAGTAAATCGATGAAAAGATATACAAAATGTATGTACTATGGGGAGTGTAAGTAAGTATATATATTATATGGTAGTAAGTATATAGATGTTTTGATGTTGTGGGGATTTGTCAGCTGGAGGGAAACCGCTAAAGCCAATACAGACAGATTATATATTATATATAATATTTTAGTTATTTGCTATCCCACTTTCTTGCTCTCACACGTTTCCTCTGTCTCTTTCCCACCGACCAAACACAGAACCAAAACCCAAATAAAAAATTAAAAGAAAATGCAGTGTTTTTTTTTTTTTTGTAAGTTAATGCATAAAATGTTACTCTGCCCTATCTACTACCTGCATTTTGAAACGGGAAACGGGGATTCCGGGGATGAGCAATAGCGGGACGGTGAGTTCCCTAGCAAGGCAAAAGATTGAAGGGAAAAGAAAGTGTTTTTTTTTTTGTCAAATTCTATATTATATCCTTGTACTATGCATTTTTAGTGGATATAGTCCCTCTATTATAATTTTATCATTTCTAATCTTCTACCTTTTGAAATGCATATTTTCAATTATGTCTTTATATATATATATATATATATAAGCACAAGATACATCAAATTATTTAAAATATATTTTTTAAGATAAGTTTGTATAAGAATTGAAAACACACATTTTAAGACGTATCGAGTGTATTGGTAAGACACATTGCACTCTTAGGTAGCGTTTGGTATGATAAAAAATAGTAGTTTCTTAAGAATTTAATTAGTTTAAAAGTTATTTGAATGTTTGGTATATCAAGGTTTATTTACTTTTTTTGGAATTTAACTTTCCTATAAACATGATAAAGTGACTCACAAAATAAAAAGTGGGAAATTTAAAAAAAATATTAAGATAAAATTAACCCTATTTTATATTAATTTAGGATATTAGTCTATTAATAAATGTAAAAAAAGAGAAGAAACAACTGTTGCCTCCTTCCTTCTTCCTACTATTTGGTTTTTTCTATTTCTTCAACGGATTCTTACAAATAAGTTTTTTTCAACTAAAAATTTGATTTAGCACTTATATTCGTATGAAATACTTTTTTTTTTTTGTAGTAAATGAGTAGAAATATTCCATTAAATTGTGTAGGAATTATGGGTTAGAGCGCTTATGATTTTACATTCCTATGATTTAACTATTTTTTATATACCTATGGATTAGCCTTTAGCTAAATAAAACGTGATTTCAAGTGTGTTTTTTTTAATTTATCCCAAAACAAGTTTTATATATCCATGATTTTGTATATATATTATAATTTTTTAATTATGATTTTGCATATATTTGGATCAACATGATTTTTTAAATTTATTTCAATGAAAATTATAATTTTCCTGTACCAATCAAAACTATAAATTAAAAATAATAATTTAAGAATTATCAATTAAATTTTATTATTAAATAATTAATTAAAATATTTGTTAAGAATAAAATTTATTATAAAATTAAATACATGAATATCATCTTTTATTTAAGAATGGTAAATTGGTAAAGTATCATTACATTTTTTTGAAAGTACTCAGTTAACCAAACGTGATAATATAACTTTCTTAATATTCTAATTGATACTTTCCAATGTATATCAAGAGTTGTAAAGTAATTTTACTATCAATCATATTCCTAGCAGTTACATTTTATTGGAATCATAATATGAAAAAGCACCAAATGATAACTTAAGCAGAGAATAAATGTTTAAAACGTAAAAACAACATTATCAAGAAAAATAACCATGAACCTCAAATATGGACACTAAATCAGACATGGACGATATAAAAAAATCAAGAGGGACTACCCAAACATGCTTGGAGGAGTAGTTAGAGTTCCCATTTGACATCTAGATGATGAGGGTTCAACCCTATCATCCCTTCCCCTTGGAATGTAATGATAAGAAGAAATCAAGAGGGACTAAATACACTAAAGATGCATACTATAGGGAGGTTACATAAAAATTGACCATAGTTTTAGAGAGAGAGAGAGAGAGGAAGGAGGGAATTGCGGGGAAAAGGGAAGTGGATAGTGACAGGACGAGAAAAAGAGTGGGAGGACCTTGATTTCCATTTTCCATATTCTTTGGCAGCCTTTCTTTCCTTTTTCCCTCCTCTTTTCTTTTCTTCTCCAAAACAAAGAAGAATAAAATAAATAAATAAGACAGTGGCCCCCAGCTTTGGTTCTTATGGCACCACTATTTCCCAACCAAAAAGCAAAAAAATAAAATAAAATGAAGAAACAAACAAAGAAACAAAACCCCATCTCATTTGTTTTCTTTTGCTTCTTATAACATCATCTCTCATTTTCCCCATAATATTATATATTCCTTCAATGTGCTTCATGATCAGTATTTTTCAGTACTTTCTTCTCTTCTTTTTCTTTTGTTATTCAAATATATTTTTGGGGTTCAAATATGCTTGGTTTTGAAAAAAAAAAAACATAAGAACATCAATGTAACTGTATACTTTGAAATGATTTAAGGAACATATCAATGTCTAGTTCAGAGCTAGTCATAATGAAGACCACTTCTTTTGATACGATAAAAAGATTACAACATTGGTATAGCTATATAAAGATAACTCCCTTTTATTTTCCAACTTTCTACGCATATATATAATGCATGTTAAATCGAGTAGAAAAAAATTCGATATCTCTTTCAAGTAAAATTCAATTTTGAGTTTCGTGGTTAAAAAAATATATCTCTATTTAAAAATTTAATATAACTTTTTTCAAAATAACTTTCGAATATCAAAATATCTTACACCAAATATATATACATCATTGCTTTCTTTTTAAATCATTATTTTCTCCTCTTCTTCCGAGGTTTATTTCTATTTCCTTTCGGTCCATCAATAAGGGTTTTTAATTGGCACCTGGGATTCATTTTCTCTTTATTTTCCTTGAAAAGATAGAAATTAGTATTAATTTTAATTTGGACAATATGAAACTAGTAATACAATTTTATAATTAATTTTTCGTCAAACCTAAAATCACATGTTTCAAATTGAAGCATGTAATGTTTTGAAATTTTTTTACATTAGTTTAATTCAAGATTCAATGGCTGAATAATAATCTCAAACTTAGATACATTAAAAAGAAGTGAAAGAGTCTATATAGTATGAATATATATCCTTTTAGTTTTTAACAATCATCTCATCTGTTGATAGAAGGCAACATTTAATTTCAAACCTTAAATGTCTCCAAAAAGGCATTAATATAAACCCTGGTTTGAAATTTAGAAATTAAGACCCACCAAATACAACAACACCAGCCGTTAATGTTGAGAAACCTGAACAATTTTGGATAGCTAATTGCTAGTAGATAGTCTCTTGATCTTACGCTTAGAATCTTATTAATATATTTATTTTACGATTTATAAAAATTAATTTTTTCAGAGTTCATGGCTGCTTCCTTTAACAATATTGTTTTGAAGGAGAAAACTCAAATTCAAACTTTGGAATACAATTTAACTTACTACTGCACTCACTTATTGGGATTTTTACTTTAAAAGTGTGAATAGTGAACATTGAAACTAAGCCTATATATATATGGACAAGTTAAACATTCAACTCCATGTCTGCCTGTGTCTCAAGTTTAATTTTTAGATATCTACTCCCAACAGGATCTATGTCGAGTCAATTTTTGAATTAAATGTATTTGTCTTGCGTTGGATGGATATATACACTCACTTGAATATGGTTGATAACAACGTTTGGTTCAAGTTTTATATGTCTGAATTTTATTGGATATTTTATGGTTTCTTTTCCCAACCATGTTGGGTATTTTGTAGTGCCATATAACCATAAATGTCTACCTTTGTCTTTCAAAAATACAAACTAAAATTCTTGTCAACAATTTTATTTTGGTTTCAAGTGATTTCTTATTATCTCTAAATTAATAACAATCACAGTGGAAAAGAATTTATGTTCAAATTTAATCGACTTTAATTTCGTACAACTCCTAATCTCTACCCTTTAATAAAAAAAATCAACAATTAATGCAATAATTATTAATAGATGACATTTATAAAGCTGTGATTCAAATGTAATTTTTTTTATCCTTCAACTTAAACTTTCTTTGTACTAAATTGATATCTAGATAACTAAGCTTAGTTATATAATTAGATAAATACTAAGCAATACTTAAATAAAAGAGAATAAATGTAAAGACATGAAATTAATTGTTTCTATCAAAAACTAATTGTTGGAATTTGTTTCAAATGGTGATCGCAAGTGAGGGAAGACAAAACTTGTGGTTGGTATTCAATAATGAGCATATGGGGGTAGGGGGAGATAGAGAGAAGTAAAAAAGGTAGGGTAAGAAATTTAATCAATTACCTACTAAAATAATGCTGACAAACACAAATGGGTTCTCTCCACTACCGTCCCTGCCTTCACCTAAATGGAAGATATTCTCTTTTGAGAGTCGAGAGATGAGATTGTACATAAATTCTTGCGTACCCCCATCCCTTCTTTGCAACAATGATAGGAGGGATATCTAATTAATTTATGACAATTGCATCACCTGCCCTTCTACTCTTATACAATTTGTTCCAATCCCAAGTGCATCCATTTCTGCAAAAGTTTTGGTGTTCAACCTGCTCTTATATATTATCCCAATCACAATCAAGAGTTCTTAAATTATTTAGGCCCCATGTTCATGGTTATATCTGATTTTTTTTTTTTTCTTGGTTCAACTTTTTATTGATTTGTAGTGTAAATACATGGTTTTGGCTGTTAGTTTCCATTATCAAAAAGTCCCTCTACATAGTGTGTATTCAATAGTAATGTTGCTATCAATAATGTACTGATATTGTTGGCAAATGTTGAAATCTTGAATTTTTGAGTATCCGAGTTCGCTTTTTACCATGCTGACATTATTATGTGATCTCCAAACTCACTATATGATGCTGTTATGTTTGGATTTTGTCTAATAATATTTCAGGCACTTGTTCGTTTCTGCTTGTATTTTATTTATACTTGTAAACTCTAGAAAAAAAACATAGAAATGTTGTTAATACAACCTTAACTTAATGGTAAGGCGAAGACCTTGGAAATTTTGAGCTATACCATAATACGAGAGTTTGATTTAGATTCATTCTTGTATGGTAGTTTGAAATGAGTTATTTATTTAGTTCGATACTTGTAATTATTGATTGTGTTGTTTAAAATGAAATATTAATGTAATATATGTGTGGGATTGTAATTTTTAATTTATGATTAAAAAAACTTTTATAAAGATTGTGAATTGGTGTTAAATCTAGGGAACAAGAAATGAAAAAAATTAGCAGAAGCCAAAGGTGATTTCAACTTTCAATTAACACTATCTCAATTATTTGTTAAAATTAATATAATTATTTGATGATATTATAGACTATATTCAAATTCTATAAATTCAATATGTTAAATGTAACATTTAATTTGTTTTGATTTCCTAAAAGCATCTTGAAATTCACACTTCTGATCATACTATAGACTATAGTTTTAATTTGCACGCTTGTTCCTGTTTCACCTAAGCTAGAAAGACATGGGATTTTCCTATTTCATATAGGCAAAAACATACCCTGTTTCACCTTGCAAATAAAGGAAAATATTTGACCTTTCAACAGTAAAAAGGGAAGAACAATGGTGACTAGAAGAGTGAAACATTTGACATGATTTATCTTGCTTTTAGGTGCTATTATTATGCTTGTGTTTGCAACTTAATTAACCAAGTACCTTTGAACCCAAAAGAAAGAAACTATAAAGGATGAGCAAAGCAAACATTTTGATTATTAGGTAGGTGGAATTTGGAAATGATTAGTAGTTTTGAAAAAGAGTCAATTGAGGAGAAAAAAAAAAGTTAATTAGTGACCCATTACTATTAATTTCAAATCATTAATTATAACTCTCTTTTTTTAAATACATATCGAATTTAGGAAGAATTTGTAATTATAGTCTAAACCAGATATTTTTAGTTAGAAGTTACTCAAGTTTAATACATTGTTGAGTTAAAAATAAATCCAAGCTATGAATAACTCAAGTATCCTAATACTTGAGTCAAGTAACTTGCTAAATTAATAAAGTTTTATTATGTATATATCAACCAAATTGTAATTGAAAATATATAGTTTGGATTTTGATATATTTTTATTGGCCGAAGTTTAAATTAAGTTTATCACTTAAGAGGTAGATTTGGTGATCAAGCAATATACCCTTGAGGATAAGAAGCCTTTAGAAGTATGAAGACAAGGGATGTATTCTTACGGTTTTTTTAAGGGGTAAGAATTCGCTACGTCATCTGTATTCCTTTTGCAACAGTTTAATGCCACATTAGTATTTTCATCTTGAAAAAAAAATTAAATCCAAATAAAAATCCTCAAATTCAGGATAAAACTGTTAATATGGAATTAAATTATTGAAAATGGATAATATTTCTAATATTACTTAATTAACCAGTGAGTTGTAATATCTTTCAAAACAGGTTAATAGTTTTACCCAAGAAAAAACAATAGTAAGATTTTTATTAGTAGAGTGACTTGCATTCTTTTTGGATAATATACATAGGTTACAAGGGCTGAACCAAGTTAAAATATTATCTCTTTCAAGTACAGTCGATCTCATGTTTTCCATACAAATTTTCAATAAATAGTATCAAAGCAATGATTCAAGACTCATCATGATGCAACTTGTGTTTGCAAGTTCAGAAAAATGTAAGAGGAGATTTGCTGCAATGAGATGCCAATTGCTGGTGGAGATCTCAACTAGCAAGTGGTGCTTCGACAAATTTTGAGATAATAATAAAAGAGAATTGGCGTGGTTGAAGATTGAAGGTAAATGTTGATGGAAATTGTTCCAAAGTTAGAAGTTGTTAAGTCCAATATTTGTGAAGGTCTATAACTTAAATGTGCAAAAGTTTACTACAAACAGATTGTCTTATAATGACAGTTCGAAAAACACCGCTTAAAATAAAAATTCCATTATAAGTATAGAAATCATATACCAACGGTCAAAATGGTTATTCCAACGCAGAAATCACCATTGGTACATATATCGTCGGTATAGGCTTTTGTTGATGAAAATAGAGGTCGTCAAAATAGGTCAAAGGGCTTATATCGATAGTTTAAGCATCACCAAAGTAAAATTATCAGTAAAATGATCGTAAACAAAAGTTGATTTGATATGCTACCAATACCAATGGTCTTGTGCGTCGGTATAGGTATAGTGATAGTTCGTTCCAATGATAAAATTTTCAAGTGTCATCTCATATATTGAACATATAGCAATATTTAGTGATCATCAAATTGTCATTGTAACCTTACATACTGGACTTTTTATATTGTGGACATAGGACAACAATGGTTCAACCATGTTAAACATTGTCTCTTTTGACTATGTTTAATTTTGTGTTGATTACATTTTGTCTTTAAACTCTCAATATTTTAGGTTTTCTAGTATTCATAAATCTCAACTTAAATTTGAGCTCAAACATAAATAGTAGAGTTAAAGTGTAACATGAGAATGAGCTTTTGGATGTTAAAAGTACTTTTGAAGTTTAAAGAAATGTTTATCCAAATAATCACAAGTACTGAACTATTATAAATAAACTGTCCATTTACACATAATGAGATTCAAAGACTTACACATATAATTACAAATAGTAGGTCTCAAACTTGAATATTTAAGATCTAAGGTTTTCGCATTAACCAATTGAGCCTAAGACTTATTGGCGCAATGCTAAACAATTTTTTTTTTCTAAACGTGCATTTGAGGCAAACTAAGAACTTGGCTACTATACCCTGTTAGGATTGGGAAAAATTACCCTCATTTATTGATCTATCTTCCTCATAGCTTTTAGTTTAATAAACTTTAAATTGTAAACATTAAATATATATTTTTTAAAAGCATTTTCTATAAATTTATAAACTATTTGAACTTTTTTATACTTTATTAATGAACTTAGTAAGATGGGGCCAAAGAAATGAGAAGATAATGGAATAGGTAACCAAAGAATGTGAAATCTTAATGTAAGAGACAATGATGGCCTAAGCTTTAAAAAAATATATATTCTTAGAAGGTAACCGACATTGCTGAAAATTGATGTTGTTGGATTGATTGAGAAGTAAACTAAAGATTTAAGAGCAGCTATCCACTCCAAAAAGTATGCATCATCATCATATCGAATGAATTAGATTTATTTGCCTCAACAGTCAAATTCTAATACTTTGTGAAGGTAATTTGTTTTAAAACACCTAATAATCATGACTTTCCTTTTTAATGTAATGTTTAAAGTTGAAATATGCTTGACCCAATATGATTAGCATTAGTGCTATATTTGGATAGACTTTAACAAAAGAAAAAAGAAAAGGAAATAATGCAGAAATCTTTTATTTGGATTATTAAAAAAAATTTAATAGTTGTTGTTTGGTTAAATAATGTAACAAAAAAGTAAATAATTTATTATTTTTCGGGTTAATATTAATGTATTGAAAATGTATAATTTTATAAATCGTCAAGAAATCAAATAATGAAACGTCATTCAAAATGAATATAAGTGATTTAAAAGTTTTGAATAATATATCATTTAATTCTCTAATTGTATACAGAATTTCATGTTGTTAGTGCATCGAGTATAAATATTTTGTTTTTTTATAAACTAACATATAATATAAGATTTGGCTTTGTTTTGATTGGAACGTCAAACCAAATAATAAAACAGATAAATCTTAAAATTATACATGAACTTGAATTATATGTGTAATGTGATATATGAACTTTAATTTTATGTAATTGCCTACATGAAATTTTATTTTAGTTCAATTTTCACAAATTATTAACACTATAACTAACATGGTACCATTTAAAGCTTGCTTTTTGCGTATACAAGCAATTATCTTTACTCAATATGAGAATAATTATATTTATTTATTTTTCTAAATACGTAAAATTAAGTCAAAATTAAACTTTTATGTATATAATTGTACAAAATCAAAATTTATATATAATTTTGAGATTTATTGCATTATGTACATAATATTAGTGTCAAATGTAACTGTAATTGTAACTTAGCTTGCATTTGGTAGGTCAATATAACTTGTCATATGTAATTGACATATTCTAACCAACACTCTAATGTGAAACTCAAGTCAAACCGATGCTATGAAAACTTTCAATATGATTAAAATTTTCTTATATGAAAAGATCTGATTTGCAATGAAGATGATCTTGAGAATATCTTGATACTTTATTCCATATTGAAGACATTATCAAATGCTATTATTGAGGTGGTAGAGATCCATGCTGGTTGTACTTTTGTAAGCCATTAAACACCTATTTAACAAAAGGTTTATTATAGTTAAGAGTACTTGTTCTTTTTTTGTTTTGTTAGAAACCTATTTTTAGTGCAAATTCATTGAAAGTAAAATGCCCATGTTGACTAGTTTACAACTAGTCTTTCAAATAAAAAGTTTTAGTGGGAAAAACGATTTAAATTGAATATAAGAATAAAGTTGTAATGTGGTGAGTGAGTTGAATTTAAATCAAGTCATAAACTTATTGATATATAGTAGATTATTCTTTGACAAAGCTCGCGCATAACTAAACTTTAGTATTCATCTCTTAACATCTTAAAAATTGAGGTGTTATTTTATTCTCAAATACGACATGAATGATATCTTAGTGAAATGACATCCAAGCGAAAAAAAAATCTATATTCTTGATAGTCGATGGGTCACCTAATTAATCAACCTTTTTTTGAGTTTTTCTCATACAAAACTCATTGATTTTGACATTATTATAGGCTCATAATTAACAGATTAACCACACTGTTTCATGTTTTATACGCCGACAATGAAAATATATTATTTTAATTAAAGAAAAATAATATGAGAGGGCCCAATTTTGCCCTTATTTTCCATTACCCCAACTTTGATCCCCACTTCCTAATATTTTATACTACGAATTTTAGGGTAACAATCACCGGCCTATCTGTAAAAGAAATTCTTCGTCTTTGGTCCCTGCAACAATATGAGACAACCATTTAAATGATGAGTTTTACCATTTTCTAGTTAAGTTCATATCTTAATACTTGCAACTTATTCAAGGACGAAGTGAAAACTTTTTTCTTGGTAGAACTAAATTATAAATTTGAAGAAGGATTAAAATGAAAATTTATTATTATATTATTTTATGGATTGACAAAACTGATGATTCAACATTTTTGGAAAATTCAAAATTGAATTATAAAGTTTTAAGAATTAAAATACAATTTTGCTTTTGTATTAACTTGTAAATTTATAATTTTTGGAAGGACTAAACTATCATTTCACCATTTTGGGGGCTAAGATGCTTGCCCCTTGTAGTGTTGTCCTCCAACTTAGGCTGAGCAAAAAAGAAAAAACAAATTGAGAATCTGAAAAACGATTTGAACCCAAGTTTTTGGATGATTTTGGGAATACAAATTAATAAACTATGGTTACTTCAATCAAATCGAATTTTTTTTATTATAATTAATTTTAATTTTTATGATATAAAAAATAAATATTTTATATTTAAAATAGTAAAAATAATTTTTACAAATTTATATAAAAAAATATTTTCAATTATTGATTTTTTTATTACTTGAAAAATGTTTTTTTATAAATATTTATTACAAGGATTTCAACTTTTACAGAATAATGATTGAAAAAAAAAAGTCCAACAATAAATTTAAAATTTTAAAACTCAAAATTATTATAAAGATAAAGAAATAAACCAAATTATTATGAACGAGTAGAAAAAAAAACTGATTAAATCAAAGCCAACTCGTCGTAGATTAATTTATTCTTTACCCATATCATTTTTTTATCAAATAATTTTTGATGTGTTTTTAGTTTACAAACATTGATTACGAATTGGTGTCGGAATAGAATTATAAAATTTTAAGAGTCAATAACAAAAGGTTAAAAGGAACTTAAATGGAAAAGAAAACTCCAAAAAAGCTATAAATATAATTTTAGTAAGTAATGGAGGTAGAAGGGCTGTGCCTTGGAGTGTTTTTTTGAGGAACCCTATTTATATTTATAGGCCAACGAGGGAGGAGGAAGAAAAATGTTAATGGGTGGCAATAAACGGTGGTTGAGGTGATATATAGGAAATGCATATACATTTTAATGTATAGATTGAGAGAAATAATCCGTAATCAATGTGTATAAAATACCAAGTATAGGAAGGCATTAGAGAAAGTGACCCATTTTCCATAGTCACCACCTCAATCAATGCATTTGTGATTAGGGGCATAATAGCAATCCACTTACTTTTGTAAAGGCACTAGTTTAGTCTAATATAGCCATTGATTGATAATTCGTGGGATAACCCATCATCATCAATATTCCCACCCAAAGTAACCATGTTTTTGTGAATCAAGCAGTCCACCGTCTTTATTTTTATTTTTATTTTTATTTGATTATCAAATTATTTGACGACTAAGATAATACTAGAAATATGAGTTTTCCAAAAATTCCATAAACATCTTTACTCTTATTTAGACAAGGTATATACTAATTAAGGACTTCAAAAACCCTGAATTTGCTTATACTTTACACCCCCGCCTACTACTGAATTAATAAAAGCAATCAAAATTAAATTAATTCAATTTCCGTTTAATCAGTTAAGAGAATTATCTGATTTAAAATTATAAATTTATTTGTTTTTCTTAAGCTACTACTCAGATGTTGTGCACATCCAATAGTCTACAATGTTGAATTTTAATCTCATGGTTTAAGCTCAAAATTTCTAGGGATCAGCTGTGATTCAAATATGACATCTAAAGGTGGCAAAAATGAGGGACTTTTAATATAAAAATATGGGAACAAGAGTACAAAAGGGTTGCACATGAACATAACAAAAATAACACCACCACAATATAGAAGTTAATATTACTAACCTATCATAATTTATATGAACACAACACGAATAACCAAATCTAACCTACGTCCAACCATTCACTTATCATTAGCATTTATTATTCATAAAGCTAATCACAAATTAAATTATACCAATGATTCTGGACATTGCTACTATGGGAAATTAATAAGCTTCCAAAGTTGTTCCTAGAACTGTAAACTCAAAGCTCAAGTATCTGAATCTACGTCATTACAAAGCAATATGCAGATATTCAACTACACTATGGATCGAATCAGATTTCAAGGATTCAGTCTTCACCCTGTTAATCGAAACCTATTCGACAACGCAGTTTTGATAGAGTAAAAGATGTTGAAACTACACGGACAGGTAATGGAAATGGGGCAACAAAAATCAATGGAAGAAGGAGAAGGAAATGCAGCAACTAGTTTCACCGGAAACCTTCGGTATGCTATAAGTTATTGGAAGGATTATGGTAAACTACAACCAGATGAGTTTAAAACAGAACAGATTCATTGTATTCTTTTCTTCTAATTGCCATATAATTATCCAGATATCACTCTATGTTTTTACCTATTTTTTCATTGCCACAGAATATTGAAGAGCTTCCGAAGGAGCATTTACTATCAAATGCCTCGAAGCAGCAGACCAAATGCTTGCATGACAACATGTTGCAACCAATATACTGGTCAAATCATTATCACACAGATTGTAAGCTATGCTGTTGCAAAGCTTCCCGTAGGCATTGAACTGCACCGTCGTAATTTAAGAAGCCCATGAACCAAAATTCATGACTATCAACAGAGCTAACTTGGATGTACTTTTCAGAAGGATTGACTCTGCTTGTTGAAGGATTAATTGCTTTAAGTTGGTGTAATGGGATAACTACCTGTTTAAGCAGACAGAAGAAACGTCAAGAACCGTAAGTCAGTAAGTCCCTATACTGTAAACCTGTACCCAAATGTTTTGCTGCAAAAAAGTTACTGATGCGTTGTGTCTTCAACAGAATAAAGTGGAGGAAATAGGATCTCATTGCGACCAGTCCTTTTAAAATGGAAGCATGTTAAGGCTAATGCAAACAAACCTTGTAGTAGCTCCATTCAGTCTTGCTACCATTTTGATAGGAAAGTGGACTGTCACTGCAATACGCAAGCTTCGCTGTAGATACATATAAAACTCCCATGACAGGACCAGCAGATGTGGACAAGTAACATGCAAAAGAATTTTGAAGTTGCTCTTCAGGTACCGTCTCAAAAGTTTGTCTAAAAATTTTCTCATAGCCACCTTCTGCTAAAACCTTTGTTCCCTGAGCAATTCTTCCCATGGCAGCCTCAGCAAAACTAGGACTTGTTTTTACTGATAAAGAAAAGTGAAAAATATATTTTCAGTAATTTTATGCATTTCATACTACTTCATAAGCAAGATAGAAGACACGGGGTGAGAGCAAAAGGGGAAAAAAAATAGCATATTATTTTAATTTGCCATGTTTCTGTCTTTTATAAAATTGAATCTTTGACAATGTCCCATGTCCAAACAGAAGCAACAGTATGATTCTAAAAGGTGCCATACAAGACCCATAGAAAAGAATCCAGGCATGATGAAGGATGCATAAGATCATTACTTTGTGGTCATTCTGTGTATGACTAAGTTGAGGTAATGTAATGAATGATGACCAAAAAAGTGGCAATAATGTAGCGAGATAAGGAGTTAGAGATGGCCTTAAGTACAAAAGGGATATGCAATTGTGTTATAGACTGCTCAAGAAACAATGTAAGCATTAAGAAAGTGATGCACAATTTAAATGATTGTAGCATGCACTTAAAGAAAGTAATTAGGTGGATGAATAGAGTTCTAATGTTAGAGACAGAAGGTGAGAAGTAAAGGAGAAAAAAAAAAAATAAGAGACCCCAAAGTTGGATAAAGTTTAGGAGACATTTATAGTGCAAGAGTTGTCATCAACAGATGTCCACGAGACATCTCAACAAAGAAATAGAAAACATGGTTTGGATAATAATAATTATATCGATTAGAAAAAACAAGAATATACTTTCAGTTATATTTAAGATATGGGTAAGTTTTGAGCATCCCTAAGGATAAATCAGATGATACCCATGATTTAAGAAAACTAAAATGGTTAAACTTCAAATAATTAGCTATATGACTAAATGCAGAATAGAGGAACAACTAGCTTGCTTCTGATCCAAGGTCAACCACAATAGACTAGAAAGCTCTTACTAACCGTTGAGAGATATGGGAGCAATAACCACTAAATCTCTGGAAACTAAAGCTACGTCATGCCCCCCTTTTACTGATCCATTCATAACACTAACTCTATGTTTGGGTAGATGTTTGTACAGAAGGTCCACCAGGTTTTCTCACCCCTGATAACCTCCCTTGGCTAGGGTGTAAATAAGTCACATTTTGCTTTGTCAAATATTTTATCAGCTCAAGTCTTTTGTTTGATTAAATGCAAGTCTATAACTCAAATCTTAAGCCTGCTTTATAAGAAGTGAACATGCCAATTGAGGAAACCGCAGTACCCTGATCTTAAATCTTACATCAAATTCTGTTCTTTCCCAAGTAAATATTTACGACACAAATGCTAACTCCAGCCAACACTTGACAAATCAATACTACATTTCCTAAAAGCATGTTAAAAACAAGAAAAAAGAATGAAGTTTATTACATTCTCTCCCTTTCCTTAATCACAATATCTAAAGTTGTCCAACCATTGCCAAAATGATGCTTCCCTAATATCCTATAGTGCTCTTACAACTAGCGAGCTATACAAAACACGAACCCTACCAAATAGTGCACCCAGATATTAAATCCTAATTCAGTATCTGAGATTTCAGTTTTCAGTAATATCAACCAGCCAAAATGACCAAGCACCCGATATCAATTCTAACCCTAAAGGCCCAATCGCAATCGAATTCATACCAGATACAAATCCAACCAAGAGGGGAAGCACCAAATATTAAAAATAAACTAGAAAGCAATTGAAATTCTAAAATAAAACAGAAAAAATACAGTGCTGCCACGTATTCCCGGCCAGATCCTCCGCTTTCCTCGTCGCTTCTGCCACCTTCCTCCCCCATCTCCCTAAGACATCCTTCACTGTGTCCATCTTCTCTGTTTCCAAGTTCAGATAACAAATAATTTAATAATTAATTTTTTTAAAAAAATCAAAATAGAAATAAAATGTGTAATGGCTTGCCTTTGAAGGAAGCGGAAGAAGATTCCGTAGGTGGAGCATGAGTAACGTAAGGATTGGATCCGTCAGGAGCTGACATGGTGGAACTGTGATCCACAGCACGCGATTCGCTGATCAATTCCGGACTCCAATGAACTGATTTCCTCGATCCGGATGGTGACTGAACCGGAGATTGCTCGCTTTGAATCTGACTCACTTTCGGATTCTGAGTCTCTTTCTCTTCCTTTTCCTGTGGCTCTGACGTTGGAACCACAACAAAGCCCTCCGCATCCATTGCGGGATCCGAGTCTTTCAGGTTCGGTTCTCGGATCGGAGCTGAGCTGGAGGTGGGTTGCGTTTCCGTCTTCGGTTGTTCCATTGCTCTAGAATGTTCGAGGAAAAGCAGGCCCTGCGTAAAGTAGCGTGAGGGATCGGTTGCTAGAAGTTTAGCAGGAGAGGAAACTGTTTCAAGCCTTACGGGCTCCACCAACTTTGTTCTCAAATCCAATTAATAGATCTAATTTCATCCAGGAATCTACATTATCTTTCAATTTTGTTCTTAAGTTCGATATTTGGTTAAATTATTATATTAGTTTCTATACTATCTGTTTGTTTATAATTTCACCAATTTTAGGTTGCAACTCAAAAAAAAAAAATTTAAAGCTAAATTAATTTTTTGAAAGTAAAATATTTTTACATTGTTTGGCAAATTTTATTAAAATCAGTTTTTGAAAACTATTTTCAATAAAATAAACATTGTAATTCAAATCTAAAATATTTTAAAAATATATTTCTTTATTTTTATAGCAAATTTCTAAAGGTCAACTTTAAAGTTGATTCTTTTAAATGTCAATGGAAGTCAATTTTTAAATGGGTCGCATCTAGAGGTGTACATGGGCCGGGCGGCCCGGCCCGACCCAGCCCGGCGCGAAAGCCAGCCCGAAATGTGGGAGGGTTTGGGTAAAAATATAGGCCCGAAAAATAGGCTTGAACAAAAAATTAAGGCCCGTTTAAAAAATAGGCCGGGCTTGGGTAAGAAATTTTTTGCCCGAGCCCGGCCCGGCCCGACCCGAATTCACTAAAGGACAAAAAAATTTATTTTTTAAAATATTGTTTTCTTATTGTTTTTCTCCCTATTTTGCTACCATTTTACTATTATGTTGCTATTATTTTGTTGTTATTGTTTAGATATTGTATAAAACTTATTTTATTGTTAATTTTGTTATTATTTTAAAGACATTTGTTAATTTTGTTATTATTTTAGAGGTATTTGCTTGTTAAGTTACATCTATTTTAGTGTTCTTTAAGTCTACATATTTTTTAAAATTTATTTACAATTTATTGAAAAATATTTATTTTAATTTTTTTAGTATTTTTGATGTATTAAATATATTTAAAATTTATATAAAATAATATAAAAATTAATACGGCTGGGCCGGGCCGGGCCCGGATTTTAGCATTTTTATATGGGCCGGGCTTGGACAAAATTTTAGGCCCATTTTTTGGGCCCGGCCCGGCCCGAGCCCAATGAACATGCCTAAATTTTTAGTTGGACCCGGCCCGGCCCATGTACACCTCTAGTCGCATCATATATATATATATATGAAATCTTAGATATTTGTGTATTTTTATTTATTTTTTGTTTGTTATTTTATTAGAATCTTTTAATGTTTATTTGAGGCTCTCAAAGTTTGAAGTTTTATTATTAAGTTGTCAGGAATAAAAGATATATATATGGTGAACTCTCTTCAGCTTAAGTCCTCACCTTGACAAGCTTATATGGCATTTTATTGTTGATGGTTAGTATAGTGTTAAGTCAGCCTACACAACAGCGATGAGCATGTACTCAAACGTGAATGGATTCGCTCGGGATGGACCTTGTTAACAAGTTTGGCAAGTGTAAGTTTGTAACACCCCTATATCCAATTCGGCTCAAAGAACTTGATATAAGAATATTATATTTAGTGTTAAAGTGATTTTGACTAATCACTAATATATTTGAACATTTAAATGAAAAAAAATTATAACTTATATTTTAGACCCTACTACTTGGAACACACTTGATCTTCCTAAGTACATACCATTCTATTCAAAATTTTGAAAACATACACTCTTGGCACTTGGAGATGTGATGTGATGGATACTCACAACCTCAATTACAACTCTTCATAATCAATGTACCTAATCTGCGCAAGGAAAACAAAACCGTACGCTGAGTAAAACTCAGTGGTATTTCTATAATTTAATATTTAAAGACAAGATAATATAATAAGCACAATTAAATTTATAAGGACATATTAATGTCTAGTATCATGACTATCATTTTTCATTTATTAAACAATATCCTAATTCACACAATTGCTATATAAATGGTTATTCACATATCAAACCATATTTATTCCTATAATGGCATTAATCATACAATACTCAATTCATGAATACATCATTATATAGACCATACTCAATTATCACATAAATTATAATTTCACATACATTCATTTATAACATATTCAATCTTTATCATTTGCTATCCTAGATAGCTTTTCACAATATGAACACAAATCAATTGAGCAATGGCACTACTCATTCCATATTCAATTCATGAGTATTTAACTCATGTATTCTATGTATTTACAACATATTTCACATTTTATTTTCAATTCACTATAACAATTTCATTTCTCATACCATGCCATTTCAATATCAATTATAAAACTTTATTATTTATTTACCCTTATTATCACGACTCGGACTCGGACGGATACACGGATCCAACCAAAACACACCAGTTTGGCACCCAGTGCCTTATTGGATAATTCGAAGTAATGATTTGACACCCAGTGTCTCATCAGCTAGGCCGAAGTAAGTTGGTACCCAGTACCTCATCGAATTTATCCGAGCTAATAATTTGACACCCAATGTCTCATCGACTCAAGGGCGAAGTAATCCCTGAACTCTTCCAATCCTATGGCATGCCAATTATATCTGACTCAACTCGATACAGTTAATAGGGTTTAATTCCACATTTTAGATATAATTAATATCCAATATTGATTTCTCACATGATCACATAATTATACATATATTCATTTCAATTCAAAATCAATCCATTCAATATATATATATATATATATATCTACCAATTCAAACCATTTCAATCAATTATTAAATATCAATTACTCACCTCAACACTTACCATATACATTAAATAAAAATTATAACAATTAATAACTAGATTCGGATTATAAAAATACAAACTGTATATCCTCATGTTACTCCTCGTCAACTTTCTCTTTCCTCTTCTTACCGGATGTTTTCGGCACGATGTTAGCTACGAAAATTGAAACAATTTAAAATTATCAAAATAACACCAATTGACATCAAATACTTTGATTTTCTATTCAACTTTTGCCTAAATTCCAATTTAATCCTTAACTTAAACTAATTTCATTTCCATCACCATTTATTTTTTTCACTCAATTTCTACTCATAACTAAACTCTCTAATTTTCCCATAAAACTCTAATTTTGAAATTCTTTCAATTTAGTCTCTATTACACAAAACTTATAACTTATTTTACAATTTAATCCTTTACCCAATTTTAACTTGAAATTCTATCAATTAAACTCCCAATTCATCAATTAAACTCCTAATTCATCAATTTATTCAACATAATAACATCTAATAATCTACTAACTTTTAAAATTTCAACATATACCAAGTAGTATTTTGTTCTAGGATCATAAAAACTCAAAAATTACAAGAAAAGGAATTGAATTGACTTACCAATTTGAGTTTGAACCCTTGAAATCCCTAATTTTCTTTTTTCTTTTCTCCCTCCTTTTTCTTTCCTTTTTCCCTCTGTTTCATTTGCTTATGTTCTTTTAATTCTGTTTCTTTCTTTTATTCTATTTAGTTATTATAATATAATATAATATAATATAATATAATATAATATAATATAATATTCTTTATTATTAAATAAGTATATATATTTTAACTAAAAAAAATCTAAGATTTTTCCTACATATATCGCCTCAAATTATAATAATGGCATAATTGCCTATTTTGTCATTTTAGTTTTTTAATCTATAACTAAACTTTCACCCCTATTGCAATTTAGTCCTTTTTCCTAATTACTCTTAATTCAAACTAATTTACCTAATCAAAACCTAATTAACTACACAACTAACTTCGTAAATATTTATTAAAAATATTTATGAATCTGTTTTATGAAAACGGAGACCTGACAACACACTTTTCCAATGACCGTAAATTTTGGGTTATTACATTTCTCCCCCTTAATAAATTTTGTCTTGGAAATTTGCCTGGAAAAAGGTGGGGATACTGAGATCACATAGTTTCTTCTAGTTCCCAAGTCGCTCTTTCAATACTATGATTTCTCCACAATACTTTCACTAAAGGAACCCGTTTATTACGTAACTCTTTTACTTCTCGTGCTAATATCTCCATCGGTTCTTCTTCATAAGACAAATCAGGTCTAATTTCTATATTTTCTGTCGAAATAATATGAGAAGGGTCTGATTGATATCTACTATCATATAAAGCTTCATAGGGAGCTATTTGAATACTTGATTGAAAACTATTATTGTAAAAAAATTCAGCCAACGGTAAATAACGTTCCCAACCTAATTCATAATCAATCACACAAGTTCAAAGCATGTCTTGTAGAATT
The DNA here is from genome assembly GCA_020496765.1 of Gossypium stocksii. Classification (NCBI taxonomy): domain Eukaryota; kingdom Viridiplantae; phylum Streptophyta; class Magnoliopsida; order Malvales; family Malvaceae; genus Gossypium; species Gossypium stocksii. The sequence goes on along the minus strand of CM035622.1, from coordinate 7,743,141 downwards.
TAAATAATTCTCTCGGATTGTCCATCAGTCTGCGGATGGAAAGTTGTACTGAAATTGAGTTGAGTATCGAAAGATTCATGCAACAATCTCCAAAATCTCGATGTGAACCATGGATCCCCATTAGAGATTATCGATACAGGAATACCGTGCAACTTCACAATTTCTCGAATATAAACTTCAGAAAGTTTCTAAAGTGACCAATCAGTTCTAACTGCTATAAAATGAGCTGATTTTGTAAGCCAATCAACAATCACCCAAATAGTATTCTATTTCCTTGCTGATAATGGTAGCCTTGTTACAAAATCCATAGTGACACAATCCCATTTTCATTCAAGAATATTAATAGGCTGAAGTAATCCAATAGGAACCTAATGCTCTACCTTAACTCGTTGACAAGTCAAACATTTACACACATACTCAACTGCATCTCTTTTCACTCCTAGCCATTAATAAGATTTTCGCAAATCGCGATACATTTTTGTTCATCCAGGATGTAAAGCAAAAGGACTATCATATGCTTCGCGAAGTATTAAAATTTTCAATTTAGAAACATTCAAAACGCAAATTCGATTGTGAAATCTCAAGCAACCACAATTATTAAAGCTGAAATTTTCTAATATACTATTCTAAATCATTCTCTTTTCTTTGTCAATTTGTCATCTTCTAACCATACTGACTTAATCTGATAAAACATCACCGGTTTGATTTTTTATTCAGCCAATAAGCTTTCATCATAATTGATACTAAGCTGAGCAAACATTGTTCACAATTCAATCGATGATTTTCTTCTCAATGCATCAACTATAACATTAGCTTTACCAGGGTAGTAATCAATAACACAATCAATTTTTTTAATTATTTTTTTTCAAAAGCTCTATTCAACAATGCTATCTTAAATTCAACTCCTTTTGAGATAGAAGATTTTTGAGACTCTTATGATCGATATAAATATAACACTTTTCACCATACAAATAGTGTATCCAAATCTTTTAGAGCAAAAACCATAATAGCTAGTTCTAAACTGTGTGTCAGATAATTGCGCTTATGCATTTTTAGCTGACGAGATGCATAAGCAATCACTTCCTGTCTTGCATCAAAACACAACTAATACTGCTCAAGGAGCATCACTATAAACAACAAAATTCTTTCCATAAGAATCGAAAACCTTTAGTAGATTAACTTTGGAGTTATTCTTATAATCCTATATTTCCTTTTTACTCAATTGGTCTTTTTTTCCCACTTAACCAGAAGTCTTTTCTTCATTTATTTTTCTTAAAATTATCTCTATATTCTATAGTTCCTTTCTACACATATTTACCTAGCTTATCATTTATATTCATTCTTTATCCTTTCTTTTCATTTATTTTTATTTTATTCTTATCACAACTATTTCATACAAATCATGACACTATTCTTTTAACTTTTTTTAAGCTGACACTATTCTTTTAACTTTTTTTAAGCTCTATTTTGTTATACTTTTATATTCTCATTTTTATTTCCTTTCTTTTCTTTCTCTTTTCGAGGCAAATAAAGATTATCCCAGTTATGGATCAGAGTTAGTACTCTTAATTCAAACCTCTTAGAAATCTATTGGCCCGGCCACTGCCAACAGTCTCCTTGAGGTAACTGTTCTTTCCAAAGTTTGCCTTTTTTATTACACAATTTACGACTTTGTTATTTCTTCTTTTTCTTCTTCTTCTTCTTCTTCTTCTTCTTCTTCTTCTTTTCACACTTTAAATCGCTCTTTATTCACTAATTCTTAAAATCATTTCACTACTTTTTAATGTTCTCTAAAGTACTTACACTACTTTTTTATGTTCTCTAAAGTACTTACACTATTTCTTTTTATACTTCATTTTAAAAAAAAAATTCATTTTCTGACCTTTATAATTGGAAAATATTACTATTCTATTCTACTTCTCATATTTCTATTGTCTCTTCCATTTCCAAAAGACTAACCTCATATTAATATACCAAACTTTTCATTCAAAAGCTCTAGCTTTCTAAGTTCTCATTCTGCACATGTACAACTATATATACATTTATACTCATTTTCCTTCATATTCACTAGCCCTTAAATTTTACTTTTAACCACTTAAATCCATTTTTGCGTCTTCTTCCATCTCTGATTCTATATCTTTCCTTGGAAAATTCTCTATATTAAGTTTTAAATTCTCTTCAAATTCATCTTCTACGATCCAATTTGAAAATTCCTCAGGAATTTCTTCCTCTTCCATCTTTATAACGGGTATTGAATCTATAAATTCTCTTGGTAATTTTCTAACAACTAATTTTTCCATCCATGGCATGTTAAAGACATTTTGCTTCCCAATCAACTTTCGTGAACCTATACTTTGTCTCGCTATCTTTCTTGCTCTTTCAGAGATTATAAACTTCACGTAGTGTATAACTATATTCCAATAAGTTTATGGTACCAATATCTTCCAAAGTAGATCTAAAATCATTTGATGCTCTTGTTAAAGTAAATCTAAAATCATTTGATGCTCTCGTTCTATTAATGTTCCTCTACGGGTCAAGTATTGCACTTTTTTCTTTCTAATCAGTTTATGTCTTCTTTTGATTTTATTCTATAATCTTGCACTTCTCTCATCATCCTATCAACTTTCTCCTTTTGTGTTGAAGTTGTTATCTCATCAAGCAATATCAGATTTATTGCCATTTCTTCTAATATCTATGGCAAAAAAAAAAATAAGTTTTTATCAAATTTCAGTATTTATCTATTTCCCTCTTGAGTCAATACTAACTAATTCAAAATCATTTCCTTATCAATAACAATTCCTATTTTCAAACTTATCAATACTTCTAAAATTGATATCACATCTCATCACATTGATATATCCTATATAGCATGTACTTTTAGACTTGTTCTTTTCCCAGAAATTAGAAAACCAAAACTCTAATACCACTAAATGTAACACCCTTATACCTGGTTCGACCCAAAGAACCTGATATAGGAATATTAAATTTGGTGCCAAAGTGATTTTGGCTAATCACTAATATATTTGAACATTTAAATGTAAAAAAAATATATAACTTATATTTTAGTCCCTACTACTTGGAACACACTTGATCTTCCTAAGTACATGCCATTCTATTCAAAATTTTGAAAACATACGTTCTTGGCACTTGGAGATGTGATGTGACTGATACTCACAACCTCAATTACAACTCTTCATAATCAATGTACCTAATATGCGCACGGAAAACAAAACCGTATGCTGAGTAAAACTCAGTGGTATTTCTATAATTCGAATGTTTAAAGACAAGATAATATAATAAGCACAATTAAAATTATAAGGACATATTAATGTCTAGTATCATGATTATCATTTTTCGTTTATTAAAAAATAACCTAATACACGCAATTACTATATAAATGGTTATTCACATATCAAACCATATTTATTCGTATAATGGCATTAGTCATACAATACTCAATTCATGAATACATCATTATATACCATACTCAATTATTATCCCAGATAGTTTTTTCACAATATGAACACAAATCATTTGAACAATAGCACTATCCGTTCAATATTCAATTCATGAGTATTTAACTCACGTATTCCATGTATTTACAACATATTTCACATTTTATTTTCAATTCACTATACCAATTTCACTTTTCATACCATGCCATTTCAATATCAATTATAAAGCTTTATTATTCATTTACCCCTATTAACACGACTCAGACTCGGACAGATACACGGATCCAACCAAAACACACCAGTTTGGCACCCAGTGCCTCATCGGATAATTCGAAGTAATAATTTCACACCCAATGTTTAATCGGCTAGAGAAGTAAGTTGGTACCCAGTACCTCATCGAATTTATATGAAATAATAATTTGACGCCAGTGTCTCATCGACTCAAGGTCGAAGTAATCCCTAAACTCTTCCAATCTTATGGCATGCCAACCATATCCGACTCAGCCCGATATAGTTAATAGGGTTTAATTCCACATTTTAGATATAATTAATATCCAATACTGATTTTTCATATGATCACATAATTATACATATATTCATTTCAATTCAAAATCAATCCATTCAATATATATATATATATCTATCAATTCAATCCATTTCAATCAATTATTTAATATCAATTACTCACCTCTACACTTACCATATACATTAAATAAAAATAAAACAATTAATAACTAGATTCGGATTATAAAAATACAAATCGTATATCCTTGTGTTACTCCTCGTCAACTTTCTCTTTTCCCTTCTTAGTCGATGTTTCCAGCACATTGTTAGCTACAAAAATTGAAACAATTTAAAATTATCAAAACAACACCAATTCACATCAAATACTTTGATTTTCTATTCAACTTTTAACTAAATTCCAATTTAACCCCTAACTTAAACTAATTTCATTTCCATCAGCATTTATTTTTTTCGCTGAATTTCTACTCATAACTAAACTTAACTCTCTAATTTTTTTCATAAAACCCTAATTTTAAAATTCTTTCAATTTAGTCTCTATTACACAAAACTTATAACTGATTTTACAATTTAATCCTTTACCCAATTCTAACTTGATATTCTATCAATTAAACTCCTAATTCATCAATTTATTCAGCATAACAACATTTAATAGTCTACTAACTTTTAAAATTTCAACATATACCAAGTAGTATTTTGTTCTAGGATAATGAAAACTCAAAAAATACAAGAAAAAGAATTTAATTGACTTACCAATTTGAGTTTGAACATTTGAAATCCCTAATTTTTCCTTTTTCTTTTCTCCCTTCTTTTTCTTTCCTTTTTCCCTCTATTTCGTTTGCTTATGTTCTTTTAATTTTGTTTCTTTATTTTATTCTATTTAGTTATATAATATAATATAATATAATATAATATAATATAATATAATATAATATAATATACTTTATTATTAAGTAAGTTTATATATATTTTAACTAAAAAAAATCTAAGATTTTTCCTACATAAACCGCCTTAAATTATAATAATGGCATAATTGCCTATTTAGTCTCTTTAGTTTTTGTTTAATCTATAATTAAACTTTCACCACTATTGTAATTTAGTCCTTTTTTCCTAATTGCTCCTAAGTCAAACTAATTTACCTAATCAAAACCTAATTAACTACACTTTTTCGATGCTCATAAATTTTGGGTCGTTACAAAGTTCCCCCTCGAGTGAAGGAATTTATATAACGTTGCCTACACCATTTTCTCCCTGTTAAAATGTAGCTACTTGAGACGTGTATTGTGGTGTCGGCCGAATGTTACCAAGGCCACGGGGATGAGGATGTTGAATATGTTCTGTTGCATTGTTGTAAAGCGCAAGCAGTTCGATGGCCTGCAAATGTCCCTATCGATAAAGTTACATTGAATGATTTTTTGTTGGGACTGTTGGCTTTGTCAAACGACGTGGCCATGCTCCGAGGGTTTGTGCTTATGTGGTAAATTTGGTTAGCCCGGAATCTCGTTCAATGGCAGCATTGCGAGCTTTCTCCGTCTTGGGTTATCTAAATGTTAACTGTTTAGTGTAAGATTGGATGGTAGCTAACATGGTTTATACTTTTGCTAGTGATGCGTTAGCCTCAGTATGGTGGTGTGTGTTAGGTCAGTGTGCGAGCGGGAGATGGCTTAGGTGGTGATACACGTTCCTTGTTCATATGGGACAACATGTTGGCAGTCACCTCCCATGGTTTTATAAAATTCAACGTTGATTGTAACACCCTTAACCCGTCTCCGTCGTCAGATTAGGGTTACGAAACATTATCGTACAATTAGAAACATTTAAACATCATATCATTCAATCTATTAATAATATCATAAACCATTCATTCACATGCATACTGTCCTTAAATTGAGCCCTCGAGGCCCTAAAAATAGCTTAAGAGCAATTCGGGACTAATTTGAAACAAAACAGGAAGTTTAGGAAAAAGTTGCAAAAATTGGAAACATGGGTCACAAGGTCGTATGGCCAGGCCATGTGGAATCACCCCGAGCCGTATAACTCTCTGAGTTGCCTCACACGCTCGTGTGCCAAGTCATGTGTTAAGTCGTGTAACTCATTGACTTGAACCCTAAGAAAACCTCAAATGACATACGGCTGTATGCCTTACACGCCCGTGTCCTAGGCTGTGTGAACCCAAAATTTACCTAAAATCAAACCAATTCAAAACCATTCCATGCATAAACATTCAATCCAATTGTGTACACTTTCAAGGGGCCAAAACATCATCCAAGCATACATATAATTGCCATTTCCGAGACCCTAATTCAACTAACCAATATGTCATTCAAAGGCATCACAATTAGCATCCAAACATCACTTACCTAAGCATGTTCACATGCCTCATTTCATGCATACAAACCTAGTTCATTTTGATACTAAAACATACCGCATTTAACCATTTCCAAACCATTCAAGTCATACCATAAGAGCCTTATTTACCAGCCTTAACAAGTAACCAAAAATGAAAACATTTGGTAAACATAAAAATTCACCAACCAAACATAATCTTTAAGACCAGAACATATCAAAGCACCATTACACAACATCCTATACATGCCATTATAAACCTTGGCAAAAAGACTAAAAAACTACCGAATTATCTGCTGGATAGTTAGATAGATCTTCGACGAGCTTCCAACCAAATCGAGCTTCCGATAATCTATAAAACAAAGGAAAGAAACTATGTAAGTAACGAGTGCTTAGTAAGCTCATATAAACCAAAACATAACTTATCATTTCTTTCGCATGATATAAAGTATTAGTATAATATCAACCAAAAATCATAAGCTTGGCATATGCCTATACAATATCATCAAATTCACAAGTTAGTATACATGTACATGATCCAAATGAATTTAACAATAAGATATATGGTCTACCATGTATAAGCATAATGTTTTACATTACCAATGTTACCATAATGTCATGTTTCATAGTATTACCATGTATAAGCATAGCATTTTACATTACCAATGTTACCATGGTGTCATGTTTCATAGTATTTGTATACTTACCATTCATTTTCCTTTTCTTTCCCATTAAACCATCTAGAATTACATCGGATACTTAAGAATTCTCACACAAAGTGTGCCTTTACATATAACCATAACCTTTCCTTTACATCATTACTCACACGAGCTATGAAATGGGCCTACTCACACGAGCTGTGGGTTGGAATGTAAGCTACATAATACTGCTTACACGAGCTGTGGAGAATCCGCAACAAATGCAGGACTTCAGCCATCAGTAGGACATTCAAGACCAGCATCTGAAACATGAAAACCCTAATGACATGTCATTTGTATCCTAAGAATTCCTAAGGTTCAACTAGGACTTGATATCCGTCAATTCATCATAGCATTTATAAATTTGTATTTTGATTCATTTAGATTAAAATAACATAGTAAACATTCAATTTAAATAACATTAGCACAATTACCATTCATACGAACTTACCTCGATAACTTGGAGTGTAGAAGTTAGATCGAACTAATCTAAAGCTTTAGCTTTTCCTCGATCTAAGTCTGAACATGGTTTATCTTGATCCAAATAGGTAATTTCAATCAATTAAGCACTTCTAGGATTCAATTTAATCCACATTTCATATTTATGCCAAATCACCAATTTGCCCTAACATTTTAACTTTTCACAATTTAGTCTTTAAACTTATAACTTAAAATCTAACCATTTTAATCTAAATCCATGTTAATAAAATATGTAAGGGACCTTGAAGCAACCCATATTTATCATAATTTCACAATAAAACCCTAGAATTTATGCTTTAACAAATTAATCCCTATTTCCAAAATTCATCAAAAATCAATTAACAAAACTTGTTATTTTTCAACAATGATTCATAATCTACATCAAAAATTAACAAAAAAAAATTCATGGCAAGTTCCTCAACCTTTAACAATTTTTCAATTTAACCCCTGGGCTAGCTAGATTAACCTACAACGAACTCAAAAACATAAAAATCATTAAAAACGAGACTTGAAATCACTTACATGCACCAAAAAGAGCTTGGACGAACCTAACCCTATCCTTCAATGGTGATTTTCAGTGGTTTTGTGTGAAATGAAGAAGATGAATATTAATTTCTTAGTTATTTTTGCTTTATTTACCCATTTACCATTTTAACCTTTAAAATTTATCATAATTTCATCAAAACCATATCCATAGCTATCCACTAATTCATGAAATGGTCTAATTACCACTTAATTCCATTAGATTTCCTTTCCATAGTCCTTTATCCCTTTTAACTAATAGAACTCAACTTTTACACCTTTTACGGTCTAGTCATTTTTACTTAATTAAGCATTTAAATATTAAAATTTCTTAACGAGATTTTAATATGACCTTAATATAATCCCAAAAACATTAAAATAATAATAAAATAATAACTCGCTCATCAGAATTGTGGTCCCAAAACCACTATTTTCAATATCACTGAAAACGGGCTGTTACATTGATGCCTAGGGGCGAAGCCAGAAATTTTTTTTAAGGGAGGCCGAAATTAAATTGTAATTTTTACTATCATAATTTTTAAAGGATTGAATCAAAATTTTATCATTTTTAGGGGGGCCAAAGTACAATTTTACCTTTACTAATTTAAAATTTAAAAATTTTAAAGGGCCAAAATAGAAAATTGGGCTGGGGCTCGTGCTAGCCCCCTAGATTCGCTCTTGTTGATGTCTCAATTTTTGAAGACAAACATGCTGTCAAGGTTGGGGGTGGTTATTCGCGACAATCGTGGTCACCTGGTAAAAGGCCTCATGGGGTTTGAAAGGGCGTCGTTTAGTCCTAGGATAATAGAGGCTTTTGCTGTCAGGGAGGCTTTGTTGTGGTTGAAATCTTGGCATCTTGACCATGTCATCATCATGTTGGATTGTATGTCAGTTGTGCATGCGTTGACTCGACCCATAGTGGATGATTCTGAATTTGGTTGTTTAATTTTTGATTGCAATTGGTGCTAGGTTCATCATTTTAGCACTATCCTTATGTTTGGTTCATTTGGCTAATAGGTAGCTCATCCGCTATTTTGGATAGCCTTATTACATGTAAACCACACTAAATGAATTGTTTTACCTATTTATTTCTTAGAACATTTGAATATTAATGATCCGATAAGCTTGTCTGATGGGGATGTAGAATAATAGGTTATAGGTGTATGGGGTGAGCCTGTTGACTCAGGTTTACTGATCCTCCCTGTTAGTCATCCTACAGTTCTTTTATTTTCTTGGATTTTGAATACATATGGTTTTTTCTTTAAAAAACATTTGTAAATTTAAAAAAAAAGTTATATATATATTTTTATTAAGAATCAAAAGTTATATTATTTCAATCAACAAATTTAATGAAACCAACTAAGTTTAATGATTGTGAAAATTGAACGTCAATAATGATAATGAATCTCAAAAAAAGAGAGAAAAATAGAACACACAGAATTTTACGTGGAAACCCTTTTGGGGAAAAAAATTATGGGTAGAGAAGAAGAAAAATTCACTATGCCGAATTCGAATGATATAATAGGAGTATAGACTATGTCTATTTATAGGTTTATAAAACCATATTCCAATCAAAGTCTAATAGAAATAATGCTGTAATGTTAAAACACCTTATTATAATCAAATATCAAACATATTTATTATATTTATTGTAAAAAATAGTTTTATACATCATCTCCACCCTAAGATCTTGCATATATTATTTTTCCACATAGCTTTTAACTTAATATATATATATATATATACATCGTAATTTTTAATAAACACAAAAATATATTCATTACACGTTATATTCGTTGTATTTCTGTTCATAAAATTACATGATTGATGTGATTATTAAAACATAAAAACATGATACTGATACTACATTATCAAAATATAAATCATATTTATGGAAGTGATAGCATGAAATGCTGTGAATCAATGGAAGTTGAATACAGTAGCTTGAAACTTTTGTTCTGTAATCTGATCCAATATTTTAGTCATTTGAGGTGATAAATGATTAACCCAATCTCCAACTTCACCTTTCCTGAAGAAATCAGAGTTGCTAATAGGACGTTACTTTGCTTCACATCCTGATTGCTCAAATTCTCAAAACTACACAATTCCACTATTTCTTTCACAATCTTATTGTTTTCTTCGTCTGGTGTAAAGGGTATCTCCAAGAACTCTGCAACTTTCCTCACACACTCCAAAGGCTCTTTCTTCACATCTTCAGATTTCAAGAACAACACTTTCTTAGGAGACTCCACACTAGCTTTCTAACACCCAAAACGTGATCCCAGAATGGCCCATAGTGCGAAACCCCTTTGCAAAACAACTCAAAGGCTTCCTCTAGTGTAAGTGGTGGTTGTACTTTAGATCTCAACCTGTTTGTGAAACAAAGACATCTATGGGGTCTCGGCAAATGTGAATGAAACGGCAAGCCGAGACATGATCGGTCATGCGTTTTGGCAGCAAAGAGTAAGGAAGGTGAGTTGAAAGAAGCCGAGGTGAATATAGCCCTTCGATGAAGGAAGTCGATCCATCATCGGTCATCCGTGGAGGCACAGAACCAAGTCTTGAGGGTTTGCTTTGTGCAAAGGATGGTTGGTGAAATCGTAAGAATTCCTGTTGATAATGGCGAAAACGAGGGCCGTTAGCCACGTCATGCCGCACTTAGGGGATGTCGAGACGATGATGTCTGTGGGTCGAGGCTTGAAATGGTCATTGATCAATAGGCATCCTCGGAGGGAATAGCTTGATAGCCAGAAGCAATTGTATTGGAGAAGCTGGTCAAACCACCGGCCTTTCCCTCGAGGGAGAGTGGGCGGCATTCCACTGAAGTTTTTGCAAGTCTTTTGGTACCCTTCATGTAGTTGTAATTCTCTCTCAATGGTCAAAGTCAAGAAAGCTTCCATAAGGAAGATACAAAAGTAGAGCAACTAAACTAATTTCATAGATGTTATGGAAAAATGATTTGCAAATCATCGTTTTTTTTTTTTTTTTTTTACAAGCACCACAAGTAACCGGCTTGCAACGGTGCACCTTGTGCATGTCATGTGATGTGCTACTTTTAAATTAAAAATTTATTTTTTTCAAGCCACCTAGGTACTGGGCCGGGGCATAAAATAAAAGCTAACAATTACCTCATAGAAACTGATATTTCTTTCCATTTATATATAACTAAATTATGTAAATAAAAAAATAAATTATTTCAGTAATCATTTAATAATTAATATTTTTATAATAAAAAGTTACAAAACAACAATTAACATTTTAGATTTTTTTATCATTTATTATTAAATGTCTAATAAAAATGATTTAGGCGATTTTTTAACATTTACCTATTAAACTAATTCGATATTGATTCCAAAAGATTAAAGAATTTATATAAAAGGATGTAGGCTAAAGGATGGATATAAAGAATAGGAAAGAATTGTTTATGTACCTGAAAGAAATGTAACAAAGATATAAAGAATCCTACACCGCTACCAAGTTTCGATGTTACACAAAGGAGATAAGCTAAAAGATGGATATAAAGCATACCTATAACATATCTCTAGACTGTAAAAGCATAAAGAGTTGCTTGTTGGTTAAGTAAAAATGGTAGAACAGAAGTGGTACAGGTGACTAAAAGAAACTACAACGATTAGGGAGTGAGAGATCACTCCGTAGAAACATAGCAATGAAGCATTAAAGTCTTAAAAGATAGCTTATTGGTGGCCATAATCACCCAGTAGACAACTAATAATTCATAGGGTACACGTAAAGAAATGCTATAATTACATCAATCACAAAGGATTAGATGATTATTATCAAATTATAATGAAATTTGATATAGTGAAAATAATTGAATATATGAAAAAAAAAATGATGAAATGGATTGTAAATTGATACATTATGAAATTAAGGAACTAAAACATAGAATACGGATTATTGAATATAAGAAATGAAATTAGTGATCGAGTGACAGTAAAAATAAATAATAATGGTAAATTTTGAAATTAAAAATTTTATTAGAATTTCAAAAATTTTATTAGATAATTTATAAGAGAAAATAAATGAAAGTATTAGAAGATATTGCAACATCAAATGTAAAGTCATTTATTTTGGATATGTTATCAGAAAAGATAAGAGCAGTTATACATCCATTATCTCCTTATTTGTTTATATTTTACATTGACGGTCACAATTTCCTACTTGACAAGCTGAAGCGAGAGGGCAACTACATGGTATATCTATTATGGGTATGACGAGCTATGCATGGGACATTAGCAAAAAGCATGAACTTTGTTATGGTAAGATTTGAAAATGATAAATATGACAAAGACTTCATTAAAAGGAAAAGACTTCATTAAAAGGAATTATTTGGTCATATGGGTTTAATGACCTCTTGATATTGATTTGAGTTTGATATGTTTTTCTTTAGATAGAATGAATATGGAATATTATAAACTCTGACTTAAATTAATGTGATGTAAACTTAGTAGAAATGTTAGGATATAGTTGGTATGTCAATTAAGGTTTCATATGTTTATTCTATTGGAGTTTCGTATTAATGTTATCTAGGGTTCTGGAGTTATGTGATTTTTCATGAAATTATGATGTGTTACCCCTTGGTGGGGCATATTATGCTAATCATTGGGCATACACTACCTCTTCAAAGGTCCTCATGATATATTTGGAGTTTTGTTGCCTTTGAGTATGGGACTTTGGTTCTCATGTAGTGTATATGGATTTCCAGAAGTGTTTAAGTCTTGTTCTACTGAGATAACAATGAGTGTTAATCTAAAATTTGATAAAAATATAATATCAAAATAAAGTTATGCATATAAAATATATAACCTAAATGACTTTGGTAAATTATCCTTTAACATTAATGTTGAATGTACTTTGCTTATAAATCTTGGAGATGTGAACAAAGTAGATATGGGAATGCTTAATGGGTATACGCATTTCATATGCATGTGCCTCTATGTTTAGTTAAATTATATACTTTTATCTTGCCATGTTATTATGATACATGTGTAATAATCTTGTTGAGATTTTTAGTTGGTTTGTTTGACATCCCACACTCGACCCAGTTGTCAGATCTAAGTGTAGGACGTCACATTACATTACCAGAGAAATTCAAATCACTTTCAACCATTATGCTAAGTATCTTAACTCATTCAAACATCAAGATCACCAAAATAACTAAAATCATGAATAAACACAATATCGATATTTAGAATACATTGATTAGACACATCTTGGTTCAGCTCGTGCCCACGAAGGCATTTGTGAATATTTAGAAGTGATTAGGGACTTAGTGCTGAAACAATAGGTGAAGTTGAAACAGAGGACATCGCGACGTCTCTATGTGCTTGGTGAAGCCACAATGTGAAAAGACCTAATTGGAACATTGGACAAGAAAGTTGCAGTGTTGAGACAGAGAACGTCGCATAAAAACTTAATGTTTGACTCAAAACATTCAAAATGCACCTATCTTGACCCTAGGAATTTCCCATCAATGTCTATGGCTTTTAGTACTAAATTGCATGTCCTAAACATCCTTTAACATACAAACATAACAAAGATTACACCATTCTTAAATGCAACAATTTATCAACTAAAATATGGTCTTACACTCCCATAACATAATAATCAATGCATCTCAACCTAAAAAAAGTTAATCAAGTAGTCTAACACTTATAAACACACATACTAGTTTATTTATCAAGCGTTGAAATTCCCCAAAAAAAAAAAAAAAACTTCAAAATCCATAACTAGACAAAAAAAACCCAACTTGACCAAAATAACATATAGCTAGCAAATTTTAACTTAGGCACAAAAGAGTATGAACTTAATCCGAGCCGAGGTAGTGAGTCTTAGATACTTGATAGATCTTTGATCTACTAGAGATTTTTTTCAGGACCTGCGCATGGAAACAAACAAATTTGTACGCAAAGTAATGTTTACTTAATGGTGCAAACATAATTTGAAATCAATACATATAATGAAATTAAATTAAGTGGCATGGTTGGAAAAAACATTATATCTCATAATAACATGCTTAACATTAGCATCATAAATCACATAAGTTTCTATATTATTCAACTATTAAAACACCTTCAGGGTATTCATGTTACACTATCAATTATAAAAAATATCAACACACCCATAGGGTATTAGTGTCTCATGTCATATAACACAAATCAATCTCGATATCAATAATTTAAACACTATCACTTATCATTTATAATTCACATTTATTTTATTATTTCGGTATCTATTAACTGACTCAAACTCAAGGATAGATACACGAATGGATCCACCAACAAACCAAAATACGCACATAAGTGCTAACCATGTATAATGTACAGATCCCATTAACCACAATAGAATACACTTGTCAATCGAAGGTATTTGAGCTAGTGATACATTCTTGACCCCTAAGGTATTAAAGAACTATCACATAATAATATTCATTCAGTGCTATATCTCCCACCTACAAAACGGACCTTATTGCATACAAACTATACTCGTAACTCTATTTGATACTATTAATAGGACATGATTGATTATCAACAATCATTAAAACACATCATAACCAAGATAACATAACATTATCACAATACAATTTCATCGTCACAAATATACATATACATATTTCAAACATAACCCAATTGACTCAATTGATCAGCTATATGTACCGTTTGACATCAATATTATTCGATTATATTTAACTACCTATTCAAGAATAAATTGAAGTCAAATTGTTAGAGCACAAACTAAAATAGCTATTCATCACAACTTTCTCTTTTCTTTTATCCCTTAGCATCTCCATGTCATCTTTGACTATGTTTGATAAATTTGATTACAAAAATTCATTAGTTTCACATATTACAGATGGAAACATACATATTAACATGAATTGCAATCGATTCAATTTAATCCCTTAAAACTATAATACTTGAAATGCTTGTATCTCTTGATCTACCCGATCAAATCTAAATCTGACTTCATATTTATTTATTAGGAGCTTTTTTCTATCATTATTCACTATCAAATCCAAAAGTTCTTATCCCTTACACTTAGGTCCTTAGTAACACATAATTAACCTTATAATCAAAACTTGATTTAAGCTTGATTCAACTGTTCCCACTATATTTCAAACATTTTTCTTAACCTAGCCAACTTAGTTCTCAACAATCCATAATATGCAAGCTTCCATTTCATTATGAATCCAACAATGGCACCTTGACGCAATTCACATCATAACAAAAACGAATCAATGGGTCGACTGGACTAACATATCTACATGAAAAATCTACAAAAATATTAAAAGAAAAGCTCACCTATTTTGCTAATTAAGGGTTGATGAACACTTAGTAAAAATTTCCTTCTTTTGCCTTTAGCATGCACAACAATGTGAAGAAGATGTTGATAATTTTAATTCTCTCCCACTTACTTTTAATATATACACATGTGGTTAAAACTAAATTAAGCTTAATTAGAAACTAGATCAATGGTTAAAATTTATTTAAGACATACTTAGTAGGATTTAATGACCATGATCATCCCTTTCCACCAACATGATTTTAAACAAGGAGAAATTGTTTTTGAGTCTTGGTTTATTAGCACATTAAGGACTTGGTAAATATCTAATCAAATCTTTCTATTTAATCATCTCACAATTTAGTCTCTGTATTATATTTAATAACCAACCTAATTTAATTTACATTTACTAATTCAACCCCTGATAAACGATAAATTATACATATTTTTACCTCATGTTTAGCCTAATTTTCGGATGGATTATCATTAATTTTGTGAGAATTGGTGCTCTTAATCTTTCTTTTTCATATCTTATACTCAGGAGAGCATAGGGAAGGGAAAAGAACGGAAAACAGACCAAAAACTATGAAAATGGGCCAAAATATAAAATCGAAACGACCCAAGAAGTTACCACACAGCCGTGGCACATGGCCGTGCCACATGAAGACCACATGGTCCAGCCCCCGACAAGCACGGCCAGGCCGCACGGTCGTGCCTCCATCGACAGAATCTCACACGGCCTCTTGTCGTGGCACACGGGCGTGGCACATGAGCGTGTCCCTGTCGTGAGGAAGAGGAATTTCACTAGGATTTGGATACTTAGGGGCTAAGAAAGCCATTCTAAACTCTATATAAAGACCCCAGGAGGCAACTCTAAAGATATGCTCTTTTCTCTCAAGAAATAGCGCCATAATTCTGCCAACACAAGGAGTGAAAGCAAGGGATTACTCCAAGGGAAGCCGATTGATTCATCCCAGAAGTCAGAGTTCTACATCAAGACAGAGGATCTCCCTAAATTCCTTCAAAGGTTTTTGGGTTCTTTATGTTTTGTTATCTTATTTCTTCTGAGATGTTTTCTTTATTAATTATGAACTAAACCTCTCAAATACTTTGGGGGGATGAAACCTAAGACAGATCTCGTTATTATTTATTCTTGAATTATTTGATAAATACTTGAATTGTTATTAATTATGTGTTCTTTATTCTTGATTTAATAATCCTAAGTATTACTTCAAGAAACTAATATGCTTAGGCAGAGGAGCAAAAGTCCCTATTTTAAGAGTAGATCTATCATAATTAAGTAGAGTTGCATGCAACCCTAGACATAGGGCGATATAAATCTACCAGATTAGGGTCAAACCTAATAGGGGGTCCATAGATCGAATTAATGCAACCTAGGGGTGTTAATTAATAAGACTTTAATTAACCACCTAGGATTAGTTGTTCTTATCCTTGACGGAGGTATTAACATAAGTTAGGGATCTCTACGGATCAAGTCAAGTGAATAAATCGTCTAGTTCAAGAAGTTAATAACAAGTGAAGTCTAGGTGGATTCTCCCTTAAGTATTGCTCATATCAATCAGCTTTTCCCTAAAGTTTTCCCCAATTTACTTTTTGTGCACTTTTAGTTAGTTTTAGAATTAGTTTCAATCAATCCTCTTTTATTTTTAGGCTAGATAATAGAAAGGAAGTAAGTATTAGTACTTTTGGTTCCTTTGGGTACGATAACTCGGTCTTGCCGTTAAACTATACTACTGTTCGATAGGTGCGCTTGCCTTTAAAATCGTGATATTAGTTAGTTTTGGTGTGATTAGTTTTTATAAATTTTATTACTTAATATCGCGAGATTATCAAGTTTTTGGCGCCGTTGCCGGTGAACTGAAATATTAAGAAAACTCGATTTCTATTACTTTAGCCATTACTATATTGATTTATTTTCAGTTTTTATTTATTTTTATTTTATTATTCTTTTCTTTTATTTTATTCTATTTTTCTTTGCTTTTTCCTTCTAGGTATTTCTAGTTTATGACTAGAAACAACCCAGCAGGACCATTGCTTTTTGACGAAGATTTAGAAGTGACAGTTCGCAGAAATCGCAGAGAGATCAGACGAAGCCTACAGTATCCAGAACAAGATCAAGAACAAAGGCCAGAACCTACAGAAGAGATGGAAGCAGATCAAAACATTCTACCACCTCCCGCAATAGTCGCGCCACCCGTAAATCAAGAACAAGCTCCTCGCACTATGTATGATTATTCTAAACCTAGTTTGGTTGGTACCCAAACTAGCATTCTTAGACCTACTATTGCTGCTAATAATTTTGAATTAAAGCCTAACACTATTTAGATGATACAGCAATTGGTGCAGTTTGATGGTTTATAGGATGAAGATCTAAATTCACACATAGCCAATTTTTTGGAACTTTGATACTTTTAAAATTAATGACGTTTCTGATAATGCCATTCGTCTAAGGCTATTTCCATTCTCTTTGAGAAACAAAGCCAAACAGTGGTTAAATTCTTTACCACGAGGCTCAATCACCACATGGGAACAGATGACCGAAAAATTTTTACTTAAATATTTTCTTTCAGCTAAAACAGTTAAATTACGAAACGATATCTCTTCTTTTGTGCAGATGGATTTAGAAACACTATATGATGCCTGGGAGAGATGCAAAGATCTTTTGAGAAGATGCCCTCATCATGGCCTACCTTTATGGCTACAAGTTCAAACATTTCACAACGGTTTGAACCCTTCAACAAGGCAAATGATCGATGCCGCCGCAGGAGGAACAATCAATAACAAAACACCAGAAGCAGCTTATGAATTTATTGAAGAGATGTCACTGAATAATTATCAGTGGCAGGTCATAAGGACAAAGCCGATAAAAGCCGCAGGAGTTTATAATATTGATGCTGTCACTATGCTTACTAACCAAGTAAAACTTTAAATAAAAAGTTTGATAATTTTATTGGTTCTACGTAGGCACAACCAGTGATGCAGTGTGATACAACTCCAATAAACATGTTCAATCCAGATTTTACATCCTATGGACATAGCATGGAAACTGAGCAAGCCAACTATATGGGTAACAATTCTAAACCTTAAAATAACCCTTATAGTAATACTTATAATGCAGGTTGGAGAAATCACCCCAATTTTTCATGGGGAGGATAAGGAAATCAAATACAACAGCCTCCTCCGGGATTTCAGCAGCCACCACCACAATAAGAGAAAAAGCCAAATCTTGAAGAGATGTTCACCAAATTTATGGCTGCATCAGAAACCCGTTTCCAAAACACGGAAACAGCGTTAAAGAATTAGCAAGCATCAATTCAAGGGCTTGAGAATCAAATCGGTCAGCTTGCACAATTAATTTCAGAAAGACCACAAGGTGGACTACCAAGTAATACTGAGCCAAATCCTAGAGAACATGTCAAAGCAATTACTCTAAGAGATGGGAAAGTCCTAGCTGAACCAGAAAAGAAATCTACTCCAAAATATTCAAGAGACAAGGCAGAGGAATCTAAGGAAAACACTCCACAAACACTCAAGGAATACAAACCGCCCATTCCATATCAGGCAAAGTTGAAGAAAGACCATACAGACGCTCAATTCGATAAATTTCTTGAACTTTTTAAACAATTACACATTAACTTACCTTTTGTTGAAGCAATTTCGCAAATGCCAAAATACGCGAAGTTCCTTAAAGAGCTTCTGACAAATAAAAGGAAGTTGGAAGAATTAGCCATAGTGGAACTCAACGAAGAATGCTCAGCTATTCTCCAAAATAAACTACTAGTAAAACTGAAAGATTCAGGGAGTTTTACTATTCCTTGTTTAATTGGTAGTTTACTTATTGATAAAGCCTTAGTTGATTTGGGTGCTAGTATTAATCTCATGCCTTACAAATGTTCAAGCAATTAGGTCTAGGGGAACCAAAGCCCACTAGGATGAGTATTCAACTAGCTGATAGATCTATTAAATATCCTAGGGGAATCATAGAAGATGTGTTAGTAAAGGTAGATAAATTTATATTCCCTGTTGATTTTGTTATGCTTGATATGGATGAGGATATTGAGGTACCTTTAATTTTGGGACGTCCATTCTTAGCCACTGCTAGAGCTGTTATTGATGTAGGGGATGGTAAATTAGTACTCAGAGTTGGTGAGGAAGAAGTCGTTTTTAAAAACTATGATGCTATGAAATTTTCTAAAGAACAAGATGATTCATGTTATTTTGTTGATATTATTGATTACTTTGTTCAAGATAAGTTCAGGAACTTCTATGGTAGACACGTTGGAACTGTGTCTTGTTCAAGGTGGAGGAGAATATGAAGTCACCACTGAAATTGAGGAACTAAGAAAGGAGTTAGATTCTAATGAAATCATCACAAGACACATAAGTTATGAAAGTCTAAAAATGAATGTTGAGTTAAGACAGAAACCTTCCATTGATGAACCCTCTAAATTAGAGTTGAAGCAACTACCAGATCATTTAGAATATGCCTTTTTAGGGGAAGATTTAACTTTACCAGTCATTATCGCAACATATTTGAGCATTGTAGAAAAAGAGGAACTACTCCATTTGTTAAGGGAACACAAGCATACTATAGCTTGGAAAATTTTAGATATTAAGGGAATTAATCTGTCCTTTTGCACCCACAAAATTTTAATGGAAAATGAATATAAGCCATCGGTGTAAGCTCAGAGACGATTGAATCCCAACATGAAGGAAGTTGTAAAAGCCGAGGTAATTAAACTTCTAGATGCAGGCATTATTTATCCTATTTCTGACAGTTCTTGGGTAAGTCATGTGCAGGTTGTTCCTAAAAAGAGAGGCATGACTGTGGTGTCTAATGACAAAAAAGAGTCAATACCTATAAGAACAGTCACCGAATGGAGAGTTTACATTGATTATAGGAAGCTAAATGATGCCACTCGAAAAGATCATTTTCCCTTACCTTTTATTGCTCAGATGTTGGAAAGATTATCAGGTCACATGTATTATTGTTTCCTAGATGGCCTCTCTGGTTACTTACAAATCTTGATAGCCCCAGAAGTTCAGGAGAAAATGACATTCACATATCCATACGGTACGTTTGCTTATCGTAGAATGCCTTTTGGTTTATGTAATGCTCCTGCTACTTTTCAGCGATGCATGCTAGCTATTTTCAATGAATTCGTGGAAGACATCATGGAGGTATTTATGGATGATTTTTCAGTTTTCGGTAATTCTTTCCAACTTTGTCATAATAATCTAAAACATGTTTTGATAAGATGTGAAGAGACAAATTTAGTGCTAAATTGGGAAAAATGCCACTTTATGGTTCAAGAGGGTATTGTACTAAGACATAAAATTTCTAGTAAAGGGATAGAGGTAGATAAAGCAAAAGTTGAAACCATTGAAAAATTACCTCCCCCTAATTTAGTTAAGGCTATAAGAAGCTTTTTAGGACACGCCGGTTTTTATCGTAGATTTATTAAAAATTTTTCTAAAATAGCTAAGCCTTTAACAAAGTTGCTAGAAAAAGACGTGCTTTTCAAATTTGACCAAGAATGTTTAGACTCTTTTAACACTCTTAAGGAAAAGTTAGTCAATGCCTCGATTATGATTTCACCTGATTGGAATCTACCTTTTGAACTAATATGCGATGCAAGTGATTTTGCAGTAGGTGCAGTTTTGGGACAACAAAGAGACAAGCACTTTCAACCGATCTATTATGCTAGCAGAACTTTGACAGCCGCTCAAGCAAATTATACTACCATAGAAAAAGAATTGCTAGCTATTATTTTCACATTTGATAAATTCAGATCTTATTTGATTTTGTCAAAAGTCATTATTTATACTGACCATTCTGCTCTTCGCTATCTCTTAACTAAAACTGATGCAAAACCTCGATTAATAAGATGGATTCTATTGTTACAGGAGTTCGATTTAGAAATAAAGGACAAGAAAGGAGCTGAAAACCTGGCAGCAGATCACCTTTCAAGATTAGAAAATACGCAACCCAAGTACCTCGAAAAAATAAATGACTTGTTTCCTGAAGAACAACTCCTATCCTTAGCAGATGCAACAGTTCCTTGGTTTGCTGATTTTGCAAATTATTTAGCAGTTAACATAACCCCAAAAGGGTTGACCCATCAGCAAAAGAAGCGATTCTTCGCTGATGTGAAAAACTACTTTTGGGAGGATCCTTTTCTTTTTCGAATTTGTGCAGATCAGGTTATTCGAAGATGCGTTACTGAAATAGAAGAATACCAAATTTTAAATCACTGCCATTTAGGACCCACAAGAGGACATCACAGTGGAGCTAGAACTGCTCATAAGGTACTTGAATCAGGCTTTTACTGGCCTACACTTTTCAATGATACCAACAGGTATGTGACCTCTTGTGATAAATGTCAGCGAACAAGTAATATTTCTCAACATAATGAAATGCCTCAAAACTATATACTTTCATGCGAAATATTTGATGTATGGGGTATTGATTTCATGGGTCCATTCCCTACTTTATTTGGGAATAAGTACATCCTAGTAGCGGTAGATTATATGTCAAAATGGGTGGAAGCCCAAGCCTTACCTACTAATGATGCTAGAATGGTAGTACAATTTTTGAAGAAACTTTTCTCTCGATTTGGAACACCTAGGATAATCATTAGTGATAGGGGCACACATTTTTGCAATGCCTAGTTTGAAAAAGTCTTAAAAAGGTATGGAGTACACCATAGAACAACTACCCCTTATCACCCACAAACCAGTGGCCAAGTCGAAGTGACAAATAGGGAACTAAAACGCATCCTAGAGAAAATAATAGAAACAAATAGAAAGGAGTGGTCAAGGAAAATAGACGATGCTTTATGGGCTTATAGAACTGCTTTTAAAACACCTATAGGTACATCTCCCTATAAGCTTATCTATGGAAAAAGTTGTCATTTGCCATTTGAACTTGAACATAAAGCATTTTGGGCTATCAAATTTTTAAACCTTGATTTTAAGCTTGCATGTGAGAAGAGATTAAAGCAATTAAACGAACTCGATGAATGGCGTTGCAATGCCTACTAGAGCTCACGACTATATAAGCAAGCCATGAAGCAACGTCATGACAAAAGACTGAAACAACCTAAGCAGTTCAGAACAGGTGATCTTGTCTTACTCTACAACTCAAGGCTGAAACCATTTCCTAGAAAACTCAAGTCAAGGTGGTCAGGTCCATTCACTGTTCAAACTGTCTTTCTATACAGCACAATCGAGGTAACTCACCCCAACCACGGCATGTTCAACGTAAACGACCATAGGCTTAAACATTGTAGAGGTGAGAATTTTAAAGATAAAAGGGAGGAGCTTCAGCTCCACGAAATCCTTTCGTGATACATCCAGGAAGAGTCGAGCTTAGACTCTAAATAAGCGCTTCTCGGGAGGCAACCCGAGCACTAACTTAGTAACTTTTTTTTCTTTAAAATTTTAGTATTTTTCATGCATCAACTAACCCTTTTTAAATGCAGAGATTTAGGACCACACGGCCATGCCCACGGGCGTGTCCAAGGCCGTGAGAACACTTCAAGCAGAGACACGGTCGTGTACAGAGGCCGTGTATAACCAGAGCAAAAATTTTCCCAAAACACGAGCCACCGATAAATAGCCACGGCCGTGCGATATAACTGTGGCAACCTTTCGACTTCAACACGGGCTACCGACAAATCTCCACGGCCGTGCGACATGGCCGTGGCAACCCTACAGCTTAGACACGGGCTTGCAAAATTCCCCACACTCGTGTCCCTAGATCGTGGCCAACACTGTCAATTTGGAAAGGCCGTGTGACCTTCTACACGGCCATGTGAAGAACAAAACCAATCGCAAACGGCCATGGAACTTATCATACGACCGTGTGAAAAGCGAACACGATCACAAACGGTCTTGCGAGATAGCAACACGAGCGTGTACTTCGAACCAGGCACGCCAAAACCACTGAATTTCAATTCATACGGGCAAACCTCGAGTCACACGGGCGTGTGACATGCCCGTGTGACCCAAAAACTATAAATAGGAAGCCACTATTCATTCTCTTCTTCACTCAAAACCCTAAAATCCTCCCTCCCCAACCACTATAAACGCTGCCACCGACCTTAAAACTACCACCATGCTCGTCCACAGCCGACCCACGCCTATGCAAACCCACCCCACGATGGTTCAACCTCAACCCACGAACGTGAAACTCTATTTTTGGTTCTATTTTCTCATTTTTCTCATTTTATTTATTTGTATCTCATTTTTCTTTACTTAAATTTTACTTTCAAGCATAGAATTTGTTACATTATGATGAATAATCTAGAATGTTAGAGAACATATTAGGATTGCACGCCATTTAAGCGCTCATTTGCTTGCCATTTATCTCATAAATTTAGTATAAATACATACCCATATTGTTTGTTCTTGCTACCACTTAGAATGGATTTTATTTACTATTTTGGTTAGTCCCCATTTTAATTTTTTAGACACATTGTCGTTTTAATTTACACATTTAATTTTACTATAGTTTGCAATTTAACTTCGATTTTTAGAACTAATAATTCTAACTTTATTTTAGGTAACATGTTATCGCGCGATAAGAAAGTTGCCATTCCAGCTTCAAAGAAACAAAAGCGGCCGGGTAGTTCATCATCCAGACCCACTTCCGAGGCTCGACACCCGTTCATCACTTTTTCCCAAGCCTCCCAGCAGGAACATTATCAATTACTCCGAGCTCGCACTATATCCACCGGCCGATGCATAGATTGGGCCGACCTCGAGTAGATACACCTAGTGGACGACGTCCAAGCCCTATTAATGACCGAGCCATGGGAACAGTTCGTCCAAATCGTGGAGCTCACATACTTAGAACTCACCCTCGAGTTCTGCTCCATATTCCATCTGCAAACCGTGATAACTAGATTCAATGATCCAGGGACAGTCCAGTTCTGTTTGGGAGGTCTCGTGCGACACCTTAGCATTCCAGAGTTTGGCTCAGTACTCGGGCTCTACACAGAGCAATTCATGGCAGACGAAGACTTCCCCAACCTTTCTCGCCATATCCATATCAGGCCAGTCGACTGTTGGAACGAAATCACCTCGGGGCATCAAACATATAACCCCAGTGTTAGCAAGGCGACTGCCCTCGTTCCCTCTCTGAGGTACATTCATGCTCTCCTTGCTCACACTTTGACAGGTAGATGGGAGAGCACAGGCGTCGTCAACACTCATGACGTCTACTTCCTATGATGCATGGCGAATGGACACATCATCGACTTAGCATACTTCATCGCGCACACCATGCAGCATCAGACGGAGAGGCACCGCAGAGGCGTCTTATCCATGGGGCCCTACATTACACACTTGGCCCGCCACTACGGGTTCCTGAACACCGCAGCCCAGACATTCTCTTACACACTCATCGGCCAGATATCTCCTCAAGGCATCGCGACTATGCTTCATATGAGGATGATCGAGCGGAGGCCAGGAGGCACCCCCTTACAGTTCTGCCTCATTCAGGAGAGTGAAGACCCAGAGGACATTACTGATAATGTCCCACCACCACCACTGGAGGAGGATGCACCTACCGAGCCACTATCCCCTCATCACCCATCTCATGCAGCAGCCTCCCATGCTGACCTATCTGAGCGCTTCTCACAGTTCGAGCAGTAATGCTTCCAGCGCCTCGATCATATCGATGCCACCTTACTACAAATTTGTCAGCATCTCAACATCACTCCATTGCAGCCCGTGACCCACATGAGGATTAGAGATGTCTATTCCTCCTAACTTTATTTTTTATCTTAATTTTTATTTTTATTTTTATTTTAACTCTGATCCTTATTTTTACCTTTTCCTTTCTTCTAACTTTATTTTCCTTTTCCTTTTTATTTTTAATTCACTTTATCTTTTTCATTATTTGAATATTAGTATTTTTAGAACTTAGTTTATTATTTTCCTTTTATTTCTTTTTCTATTTTTCATATCGGCTAATCCCTAATGAGTAATCTCTCTTAATCCAAATTTCCAACGACTAATAAATACTTTCGTAGTTTCAAAGGAGCTTTACAGCTTAAATCTCTACGAAAAAGGGAACATTGCCACAACTGCCAACTCTTCCAATCTCTGTCTCACTAATCCATCCAAAGCAGGGAGTTTCATACATCTCCCTATCTTATGATCTTGTGCTTTTATTGCTACTAATGCTATCTTTGTACATTGAAGGCAATGTACATCTTAAGTGTGGGGGGGAGGAATCTATTTTCAGTCTTTACACTCTCTTTGAAATCCTTGAACTTTTCTAACTTTCATTCCTTGCATTATCTTCAACCTCCTATTAAGAATATATTTTGATTGATTTATGATTTTTATTGATATGTTGAGAATTAAGACATAGGTGCTTGTACTTTGATTATTCAAACTTTAAAACACTAGGGAATCAAGCATGATTAGTTGAAATTTTTTAGAACCCCAAATTTTTTTCATAAGTTATTTTCCTTAATTCTAAGTATTATCTTGAGATTTGAAATTCGCAGGATTGACATCAAAAGCCATAATTCTGGTGAGATTTTGAGCCTTTTTGAGTATACATTCTTTCGTGCTCACTTTTGTTATTGCTTTGAGTGAGTCAATACTGATTT
Source organism: Gossypium stocksii (assembly GCA_020496765.1). NCBI lineage: Eukaryota > Viridiplantae > Streptophyta > Magnoliopsida > Malvales > Malvaceae > Gossypium > Gossypium stocksii. The sequence goes on along the minus strand of CM035622.1, from coordinate 7,717,167 downwards.
GTTATTCTAGAACTTGCTTCGATTATACATGTCGAAACCACATCATTGATTTGATATAACGAGATGATAAAGGCACCTAGGATTTAACCCACTTACTCCACAGAAGCCTACCTCTATAAATTAACCCCTAGTGAACCACATTGAGCCTAACAACCTTTTCTTTGACTTACCTCTAATATTAACCTTTCACCTATTTTTTGTTGAATTCCATTCAATTATTTTGACCCCTATTTTTGTCGAGATTTGAGTTGAAATTTTTATCTAGCTTTATTCTCTTTTTCAGAATGTAAAATTTTATCCAATTTATTGTATTATATTTGAACCGTTCTTAAAAAAAAAAACGTATGTATTAATTCAGTTGTAATCTGTAATAGTTCAAATAGTTTTTGCATATTTCTATTTTAAGGCTACCAAGGTGGAAATGATGTTATCATAAGAATTAGCCCAAAGAATATGTTCCAGTGATAGAGATTTTTCTAGCTAGATAATTTTTCAGTTCAATCTCGATTCTAACCCTCTTTTGTAGCCTGTGACAACACCCTTAACGAAGCCCCATTACAACTATTGAAAGGCCTTTTGATCGATGTATCATATCAATCTACAGTGGTAGAGATCTGATTTTCTATCAAGCCTATGGTAATAACTTTTCAGGTTGACTAGAGAGTGCTTAATTTTTGAACCCTAAACGCTTCGAGTGGATAGAGTGAATCCTTAGCGAGGATGTCAACTCCTGTTAATTAAGATGGAGAGATAATTACTTAAGAGAAGGGAGAAAACTTATGTTTCAATGATAAAATTCTCAACTTAGAGTGATTGAATCTTTAATGTTCTTCTGATTGAATTATCATTGTATGAATACCTGTGAATTAATTTGAAATCTTATCGATAAAGATTGTGAGTTAAGAGGAATGATTCTTGATTAGGGATTGAGATTTTACTTGAGGACAAGCAAAAGCTTAAGTGTGGGGGTATTTGATAAACGATAAATTATACACATTTTTATCTCATGTTTAGCCTAATTTCCAGATGGATTATCATTAATTTTGTGAGAATTTGTGCTCTTAATCTTTCTTTTTCATATCTTATACTCAGAAGAGCATAGGGAAGAGAAAAAAATGAAAAACGAGCCAAAAACTATGAAAATAAGCCAAAATATGAAATCGACACGGCCCAAGCCACGGCCGTGCCACATGAAGACCACACGGTCTAGCCCCCAAGCATGGCCAGGCCACACGGTCGTGGTTCCATCGATAGAATCTCACACGGCCTCTTGTCGTGGCACACGAGCGTGGCACAGAGGCGTGTCCCTGTCGTGAGGAAGAGGAATTTCACCCGAATTTGGATACTTATGGGCTCAAAAAGCCATTCTAAACTCTATATAAAGACCCTAGGAGGTAACTCTAAAGATATACTCTTTTCTCTCAAGAAAGAGCGTCATAATTTTGCCAACACAAGGAGTGAAAGCAAGGGATTACTCCAAGGGAAGTCAATTGATTCATCCTAGAAGCCAGAGTTCTATATCAAGACAGAGGATCTCCCTAAATTCCTTCAAGGGTTTTTTGGTTCTCTATGTTTTGTTATCTTATTTCTTCTGAGATGTTTTCTTTATTAATTATGAACTAAACCTCTCAAATACTTGAGGGGGATGAAACCTAAGACAGATCTTGTTATTATTTATTCTTGAATTATTTGATAAATATTTGAATTGTTATTAATTATGTGTTCTTCATTCTTGATTTAATAATCCTAGGTATTACTTCAAGAAACTGATGTGCTTAGGCAGAGGAGCAAAAGTCCCTGTTTTAAGAGTAGATCTATCATAATTAAGCGGAGTTGCATGCAACCCTAGACATAGGGCGACATAAATCTGTCGGATTAGAGTCAAACCTAATAGGGGGATCCATAGATCGAATTAATGCAACCTAGGGGTGTCAATTAATAAGAAAACTTTAATTAACCACCTAGGATTAGTTGTTCTTATCCTCGACGAAGGTATTAACATAAGTTAGGGATCTCTACGGATCAAGTCAAGTGAATAAATTGTCTAGTTCAAGAAGTTAATAACAAGTGAAGTTTAGGTGGATTCTCCCTTAAGTATTGCTCATATCAATCAGCTTTTCCCTAAAGTTTTCCCCAATTTACTTTTTGTGCACTTTTAGTTAGTTTTAGAATTAGTTTCAATCAATCCTCTTTTATTTTTAGGCTAGATAATAGAAAGGAAATAAGTATTAGCACTTTTGGTTCCCTTGGGTACGATAACTCGGTCTTTTCGCTAAACTATACTACTGTTCGATAGGTGCGCTTGCCTTTAAAATCGTGATATTAGTTAGTTTTGGTGTGATCAGTTTTTATAAATTTTATTACTTAATATCGCGAGATTATCAACCCCAAAATTTCGTATTTGACACATAATTATTTGATTCTAATTTTCAGCTAATTCGATTAAAGAAATTCGACATTGAAATCAAATGTTCTGATGTCGTTGAAAATAGAGTCATTACAGTTTGCCTCTTCAATGCAAGGTAATTATAGTGATTTCCATTGAACTTATTAAGCATTTTATGCTTACACATTTTTGCACATAGATTTTGTTTGGTTTGTAAAACTTCACTCAACCTCCTGATTACTATACCATCTTTAAGACTATAAAAGTTTGAAACTAGGGTATATCTAGATGTGGCATATATCTTGAAAGTCCTTCATGTCATGATTCTCTCTCTCTCTCTCTCTCTATATATATATATATATATATATAATTTAGTTTCATGTTACCTTACTCTTATGTTGGATGTCAATTATGATTGAGCTTGGAAGCTTTACTTAATGTTTCTCTACGTTATCCTTTTTTGTTCATCATAAACCGTAAATTATACATATTTTTACCTCATGCTTAGCCTAAATTCTGGATGAATTATTATTAAATTTGTAGAATTTGGTGCTCCTAATCCTTTTATTTCATGTTTTATACTTAAGTGAGCATAAGGAAGAGAAAAGAGCAAGGAACGGGCCAAAAAGGGGCAAAGTAGGCCCAATTCAATAATCAACACTGCCTAGAGGTTCATCATACGGGCGTGGCACACGGGCGTGTCCCTGTTGTGATGAAGTTCAATTTCACTTAGAAAAGGCTACTTAGAGGCTAAAAAAGACATTCTAAACTCTATATAAGGACCCTAGGAGGCAACTACAAGGACACACATTATTCCCGCCAAGACGGGGAGTTAAAGGCAGGGAATTACTCGAAGGAAAACTGATTAATCCATCTCAGAAGCCAGGAGCTACATCAAGACAGAGGATCTCCTTTCTATCCTTTAAGGGGTTTTTGGGTTTTCTTATGTTTTTCTATTTTATATATTTTGAGATGTTTTTTTTTTACAATTATGAACTAAAACCCCAAATATCTAAGGGGGATGAAACCTCAGACAGATCTTGTTATTGTTATCTGAACTGTGTGATAAAGATTTGATTTGTTCTTAATTGTGTTTTTAATTCTTAAATTGATATTTCTGGGATATTGATTTAAGTGTGGTTCACTAGACCACTTCATCTGAAACTGTCATCAGATGGATGAGAAAGATAAAAAGCAAGATGTGAGAGCGAGTAATGCTCCTTCGAGAGGTAGACCACAGAAAAACCTGGGTAGTGGGGCTGGCAGCAGAGGTGCTCCTAGAGATTTCACCGTGAGGTCCGAGGGCAGAGCGCCTACAAGGACTTACGCTATTCGTGCCCGCGAGGAGGCTTCATCTCCCAATGTGATTACAGGTACCTTTTCTATCTATGATATACCTGTTATTGCTTTGATTGATCTGGGGTCTACCCATTCGTATATGTGCATGAAATTGGTATCTAGTATGAATGTGCATGTTGAGTATACCGAGTTTGTAGTAAAGGTGTCAAACCCATTAGGCAAGCATGTGCTAGTTGACCAAGTGTGTAGTAATTATCCCTTGACAATTAGTGGCCACTGTTTTCTGGCTAAATCTAATGCTATTACCGTTTGATGAATTTGACGTAATCCTTGGTATGGATTGGTTGTCTGCTCATGATGTGGTAGTAAATTGTGGGAGAAAATTCATTGAGCTGAAATGTGAAAATGGGGATGTTCTTCAAATTGAATCAGGTGAAATCGATAACTTGCCTATAATAATGACTTCAATGATAGCTTAAAGATACATGAGAAAAGGGTACGAGTCGTATCTTGCTTTTGTATGGAACACCTAAGTGTCAGAAGTAAAGATTGAATCAGTGCCAGTAGTATGTGAGTATCTGGATGTGTTTCTAGAAGAGTTGTCTGGATTGCCTCTAGAGAGGGAAGTTGAGTTCGGTATTGAATTAGTCCCTAGTACAACACCTATATCGATTGCCCCATATAGGATGACCCCGATAGAGTTAAAGGAATTAAAGGTTCAGTTGCAAGAGCTTACGGACAAAGATTTTGTGAGACTGAGCTATTCTCCGTGGGGTGCTCTGGTATTATTTGTGAAGAAACAAGATGGTTCGATGAGATTATGCATAGAATACCATTAGCTTAACAAGGTTATAGTGAAGAATAAGTACCCTTTACCTAGAATCGATGACTTGTTCGATCAATTGAAGGGGGCTACTGTATTTGCCAAAATAAACTTGAGGTCCGGTTATTATCAGCTAAGAGTCAAGAAGCAAGATGTACCAAAAACTGCATTTTGGACGAGGTATGGCCACTATGAGTTCTTCGTCATGCCTTTTGGTTTAATAAATGCTCCTACGGTATTCATAGACTTAATGAACCGCATTTTCTGACCCTGTTTGGACAAGTTCATTTTCGTCTTTACTGATGACATATTAATTTATTCACGTGATGAAAGTGAGCATACAGAGCATTTGAGGATTGCATTACAAACCTTAAGAGATAAGCAGTTGTATGTTAAATTTAGTAAAAGTAAATTTTGGCTCCGAGAGGTCGGATTCTTGGGGACACAAGGTGACGGGATCAGACTTGACCCGGGTAAGATCTCGTCCATTGTTGAGTGGAAATCGCCAAGAAATGTATCAGAGATTAGAAGTTTCTTAGGTTTAACGGGTTACTACAGACGGTTTGTTAAAGGATTCTCCATGATTGCTACTCCGATGACGAGACTATTATAGAAAGACGTCAAGTTTGAATGGACAAAAAAGTGCCAACAGATTTTTGAGAAACTAAAGGCTTTGTTAACTGAAACCCCAGTCTTGGTACAATTTGAACTGGGAAAGGAATTCATAATGTATAGTTATGCATCCTTGAATGGATTAGGGTGTGTACTCATGCAAGAAGGCAAGGTAATAGCCTATGCCTCGAGACAGCTGAAGCCACATGAGAAAAACTACCTAACACATGATTTGGAGCTAGCCGCCATAGTTTTCGCATTGAAAATTTGGAGACATCACTTGTACGGCGAGAAATGTCAAGTATTCACTGACCATAAAAGCCTAAAGTACTTGATGACTCAAAAAGAGCTAAACCTTCAGCAACGAAGATGGTTAGAATTGATAAAAGACTACGAGTTGATAATTGACTACGAATTGATAATTGACTATCACCTTGGGAAGGCAAATCTAGTTGCTGACGCATTGAGTAGAAAATCATTGTTCACCTTGAGGGCTCTGAACACTCGTTGACTATAACCAATGATGGTTGAATTCTAGTCGAAATGAGAGCTAGACCAACGTTCTTGCAAGAGATTTGTGAAGTTCAGAAAGGTGATAAAGAATTACAAGCCAAGATGACTCAGTGTAAGACAAGTGATGAATCAGATTTTCAGATCGGTACCGACAGTTGATTGATGTTCTGAGATAGGGTTTGTGTACTTAAGAATGATGAGTTTATTCAAAAGATTTTGCGTGAAGCACATAGTTGTTGCTTATCTATCCATCCTGGTAGTGTGAAGATGTACAACGACTTGAAGAAAATGTATTGGTGGTCGGGCACGAAGAGAGACATATCTGAATTTCTTTCTAAGTGTTTAATTTGTCAGCAAGTAAAGGCCGAACACTAAGGGCCTTCAGGTTTACTTCAACCCGTAATGGTTCCTGAGTGGAAATGGGATCGTGTGACCATGGATTTTGTGGCTGGGTTGCCATTAATGCCAAAGAAAAATGATGTCGTATGGGTTGTCATGGATAGATTAACAAAGTAGTCTCATTTTATACCAGTTCATACGGACTACTCACTTGAAAAACTAGCCGATTGGTATATCTCCGAGATAGTAAGACTGCACGGAGTACCCTTATCGATAATTTTGGATAGAGACCCGATATTTACATATCAGTTTTGGAAAAAGTTACAAGAAGCGTTCGAAAATTAAATTTCAGCATTACTTTCTACTCGCAAACCGATGGTCAGTCAGAAAGAGTGATTCAGATTCTTTAAGATATGTTCCGGTGTTGTATCTTGAGTTTCAAGGTAGCTGGGAAAAGTACTTACCGTTGGTAGAGTTTACCTACAACAATAGTTATCAGTCAAGTTTAAAAATGGTGCCCTATGAGGCTTTGTATGGGTGCAAATGCCGAACACCCTTGCATTGGTTAGAACTTAGATAGAATCAGATACACAGGGTCAATTTAGTCAAGGAGACCGAAGAAAAGGTTAAGGTGATTCACGATTGCTTGAAAACTACCTCGGATAGACAGAAATCCTACGCGGATTTGAAACGAAAAGAGATTGAGTTTTGAGTTGGGGATAAAGTGTTTTTGAAGGTATCTCCATGGAAGAAGGTCCTCAGATTTGGTAGGAGAGGTAAATTAAGTCCACGGTTTATTGGACCCGATGAGGTAACCGAGAGAATTGGACCAGTAGCTTACCGATTGGCCTTGCCATTCGAGTTGGAAAAGATTCATGATGTCTTCCGTGTGTCTATGTTGGGCCGTTATCGTTCTGACCCTTCACACATGATTACACCAGCAGAGGTTGAGATCCAACCGCATATGACCTATGGTGAAGAGCCTGTTAAGATTTTGGCTTGGGAGGTCAAGAAATTAAGTATCAAAAGTATAGCACTTGTAAAAGTATTATGGCACAGACATGAAGTCGAAGAAGCCACCTGGGAACCCGAGGAGACTATGAGAGATCAATACCCAAACCTATTCACTGGTAAGATTTTCAGGGACGAAAATCCCTAAGGGGGAGAATTGTAACAACCTGATTTTGGGCTTAGTCAGAACAGTGGTTTCGGAACCACAAATCCAAGGTTAGAGAAATTATTTTCTAGTATTATTTTATGTGTTATAACATAATTATACGAGTGCATGAAAATTTTGGTGAATTAATTTTAGCGATTGTGAGCTCAATTTCGAAAAAGGACTTAATCACATAAAGGGCAAAAGTTGTGATTTACTAGCTGTCGAAACCATTTTTAGCAGGTTTTAAAAACGGGGTCGACTTGTTTTAAAAAAATGAAAACGGGAGTCACCACCAATCTTTTTAGGTGTGATTGGATCACCTTTAAAACATTTTGTGTTGAAATCATTAGTTTTGGTCTACGAAATAAAGAAAACGGGTTCGAGAGCTGGTTACGTACGAGGAAGGATTAGCACCCTCGTAACGCCCAAAAATTGGTACCAAATTGATTATCAAATGTCTTTAATGTCGGAAATTTAAAACTTTTAAGATGCAATCCTCTTTAAAAATATTTTGATTTGAAAAATTAGGGTTCACTTGCATCAAATGAATCAAAATATTACATCCAATAAGTTAGGACGCAATATTTTTAAGGCATTTGACACTAAGTTAGCCTTTTTGGAAATACCTATCTCGAAACGACAAAACGCTATATCCAGTAAGTTAGGACATAATACTTTGAAATTTCAAGAATAGTTGTTTATATTTTAAAACTCAAAACATTTAGAAGGGTGCTTGGCTATTCGAACTCAACGAAAAAAGTTGTAGCCCAGTAAGTTAGGGCACTACTTTCTCGAAGCTTCCAAACACCAAGCATTGCCTTTATTTTTGAAAACTTTGGATTCTCGTTTTAAATCAATGTATGAGGATAATATACGAACATTATGAAATACCACATACAAGATAACATATGAAATAATAAGTAAATAAAAGCATGAATATAAGTAATATAATAAGAATAATATATATGTCAAATATTAGTTAACATACATGGAAGAAATAACAATCATGGCAAATCTCAAATAAAAAACATACATACAAGGACGTATAACATGCATTAAAAATAAATAAATAAAATATTTAAACAATGAACATGCAAGGTAGTGATTTAACATATATTTAAATAAATTATAAACAAAAATAATGCATGATATACAATGTAATATAAAATATACATACAAATAACGATAATAACACATTAATATGTGTATAAAAAAATACTAATATAATAATAATATATATATCAATAAAAATACAATACTTAATATTTAGTATATAAATGATATAATATAAAAACTATAAAAGGGTTAATATATGTAAATAAAATATTTAGAATAAAATAATATAAAAAAAGTAATTAATAAAACATATAACACAAATTAAAATATAATACTTAACAATAATTTCAAAATGTATAATAATAATAGTATATAAAATAAATAATAAATATAATAAATAATAAATATATAATATATAATATAAAAGTATATAGGTTGAAAAATAAAATAAAATATATAATATTTATAATTAATAAAATAAATGTACGATACAAGTTAAAAACATAATATTTAATAATAATAATATAGAAATAATAACGTAAAATAATAATATATAAAAAAGGTAATATATAATAAATAATATGTAATGATAATATGTAAAATAGATAATATATAATATAAAAATATAAGGTTTAGGTAAAAAGCTAAAATAAACAGTTAAAAAAAATAGATAATCACGTGGGGTTAATTTTAACATTTTGAAAATTATAGAGACAAAATTAGGAGGAGTAAATTTATTTAGGGACTCAAGGGAAACACGCGCAAAACACGAGGGACTCACGGGGTAATTAAACCCTCTTCCTCAAAACGACGGCGTTTCCCAAATACCGATTTAAAACTACTGCCGGGACCAAATTGAAATCAAATCAAAACATTAGGGCAAAATTTTAATAAAATAAAATGAAATTATAAATATAAAATATGCGGAGGGACCAAATAGGCAAATAAACCTTTTCTAAAAAATGAGCGGATCCTCCCCGGGTATTCGGGTCAACGCGCGGATCCTAGGGTATTGAAACGATGCCGTTTTGGAGCCCATCGTTTTAGGCAAAACGACACCGTACCCACTAGGCTATAAAAGCCCAATTTTTGCCTCAGATTTCATTTTGTAACCCAAAAATAAAAAAAAAGAGAGAGGAATGCTCTGAAATCCTTTTCAGCCCTCGGAGTTCCGACCCTAGGGCCGTCACTGCCCGTCCCTGGGCACCGTCGTGTGTGGTTCTCACGCGCTAACGCGCCGCCCCTTAGACCACCGCACACAATGGCTAGGGTTCCCAAAATCCCTCCTTTTCCTTGCAAAACGTTAGGTAAACATTTCTCCTTTCTGTTTCTTTTATTATTTTAAAAATAATCTGTAAACATACATGCGAACAAACAGATTAAACAAAAAGAATAAAAAAATAAAAAACGAATCAAGTTACCTTCAAAAATATCTGCTTTATTTCTCTGCTTTTGAATAAATACAAAATTTTGATGTTTGTGTGTATTTGTGTAAATCTCTGCTTGCGGATATCTCTCTAACTCTGTGTAAGTATCCGTATATGTGTGTGTCTCTGTGTGTGAAATCGTAACTGTGTGTCTAAAAAAAAAACCTTTTTACAGATTCGAGAAAGGCTTTATAGCCTTAAACCGCTGCGTATTTTGGAAAGAAATCGAAAGATTTCTTTCCATATCCTATTCTAATATATATGCTTCATTTTGCTTTTGATTTTTTTCCTTTTCTTTGTAGGTGATTTGCGAGGATCTCGGTGGTTTGCTGGCGTGAACTTGTGCGGCATGATTCGACGCTGAAGTCACAGCCCACTGGTGGAGGCATGATTGGTGGCCAGGCTGGTGCGCTGAAAGGCCTCGGGATAGTGCATTAATGGTGGCCTTGATTTTGGGGACTGGACAGACGCTCCCCGAACGTTTCAGAAGCAGTTGCGGCGCGATAGTGTTCAGGAAACCCTAGGGTCTCCTGTTCCTGTTAAATCACTTGGGCCTTTTGGGCCGCTAATGTATACGGGTCAAGGGTGTAAAAGGGCTTACTGGGTAATGTTTAGTTAGGTCAGCTATTGTGGGTTAGGTCGGGTCTGAAGGTGTAATTTGGGCTAATGGCATTCGGGCTATGTATTGGGTCAAACTGCTATTGGGCCCTAACGTTTGTAACTCGGACTTTTTTAACGGACTGTTTAATAAATAAATATTTATTTATTTTCTTTTGCTCTATTTAAGCCCGGTCAAATTTGGGCTACTACAGCTGCCCCTCTTTGCTCATTACTGTGTAACAGGAATCGAGCAAAGATTTATAGAAAGACCAAATTTGACTGGTCTTGTCAAATCGTGGTCTTCAAACTGCTTCTTGGAAACTTATGACTGTCGTGCTAATATCTTCGATCTGCTCTTCGCCGAACACAGAGGCTCCAAATCCGCTTTTCGCTTTGCTCTCTAACAATACAGAGATGGCAAATCATCTTAGATTTGCTTCAACGTAAGCACGTGAAGGCCAAATCAGCTATGTCTTCGATTTGTTCCTTGTGAGCACAAGGATACCAAACCATCTTGGATCTGCTTCAGTATAAACATCTGAATGCCAGATCTGCTATGTGTCTGCCCTCCGCCGAATACAGAGACGCCAAACTTCAATTTGTTCTCTGACAATACAGAGATGCCAAATTATCTTAGATTTGTTTTAGCGTAAGCACGCGAAAGCAAAATCAGCTATGTCTTCGATTTGTTCCTTGTGAGCACAAGGATACTAAACCATCTTGGATCTGCTTCAGTATAAACATCTGAATGCCAGATCTGTTATGTGTCTGCCCTTCGCCGAATACAGAGACGCCAAACTTCAATTTGTTCTTTGACAATACAGAGATGCCAAATCATCTTAGATTTGCTTTAGCGTAAGCATGCGAAAGCCAAATCAGCTATGTCTTCGGTTTGTTCCTTGTGAGCACAAGGATACCAAACCATCTTGGATCTGCTTCAGTATAAACATCTGAATGCTAGATCTGCTACGTGTCTGCCCTCCGCCGAATACAGAGATGCCAAACTTCGATTTGTTCTCTGACAATACAGAGATGCCAAATCATCTTAGATTTGCTTCAGTGTAAGCACGTGAAAGCCAAATTAGCTATGTCTTCGATTTGTTCCTTGTAAGCACAAGGATGCCAAACCATCTTGGATCTGCTTCAGTATAAACATCTGAATGCCAGATCTACTATGTCTTCGATCTGCTCCACTCCTACCAGTGGGATGAGATCTGCTGTTTTAGCCTATTACCCTACCACTTAGGGAGTTAAGGCGAGTCTTCGATCCATTCCACTCCTGCCAGTGGGATGAGATCTGCCATTTTTACCTGTTACCCTACCACTTAGGGAGTTAAGGTGAGTCTTCAATCCACTCCACTCTTGCTAGTGGAATGAGATCTTCTATTTTAGCCTGTTACCCTACCACTTAGGGAGTTAAGGCAAGTCTTCGATCCACTCCACTACTGCTCAGGGAGATAGGATCTGTAAATTTAGCCTGTTACCCTACCACTTAGGGAGTTAAGGCAAGTGGCCAAAATCTGCTCCATTGCTGGTACATGGAGATAAGATTTGCCAAAATTTGATCTGTTACCCTACTGCTTAAAGGGTTAAGATCTGCTGAAATTTGTAGTTTCAATCAATCTTTCTACATTGTCCACTGGGGAATCTATCTGCAGAGTTGATTTCCTGGAATTTATGCTTATGCCAAATAATTAAGATGCCATGATCGAAATGAGTCAAATGCTTCCTAATTAAACATATTATGATGCAAAATGTTATGAGAATGATTCCTATTTCAGGTGTTATCTCTCATTCAATCATCAAACTCTGCTCGTATGTCTTCAAATTTTCTCTATCAATTTGGTCAATTGTACCATTTCCAAATGTCACGACCTACTGGAGATGCTTGTGAAATGACCCTCTTATTTTAAGATCGACATCGTCTAATCGCCATTTGGACCGAAGAAGAAAATCTCTTGAGTACCTCCGATCCTAACTCAATGGGAATTCCTTAAACAATTGTCATGTTTCAGTTTCTTGTATTATCTAGAAATTTCCAGAGTAATATGCAAAACTTCGTTTGTGAAGATATTTTAGTTCATCAATCATTATTTCAATGCAACATGCTTTATGAATAATGGACAATAAATAAATTGATCTTTGAAGAACATTATAGTTCGACTGATTTATCAAAAATAATACAAAGGAGATTAATCTAGGAATCTATCTTTAAGAAGAAAGAGAATCCAAAGATAGTAAACAGGACAAAAATCAGATGCCCTAGATATCGCAGCTTGGGCTTCTATATACAGGCTCTATGAAAACTACTTTGAGTTTAACATGTGTTTAGAAGACCCAAAGTACTTTGTTGATGCCCCAGCATGTAACATACTTCGCTTCTTGTTGAATCAGGTATAGTAAGGTTGCTGCATTCCTTTCAAAATTTGAGCTGCCCTTTCGGGTTTTCAACTTAAAACCCCTTTGGTCTCAAGGCACCCTTTGCGGGTTTTCACCTTGGCCTATCCATTTTCTTTTTTCTCTTTTTCTTTTTTCTTTTTTCTTTTCTTTTTTTTGAAATAGAAGTCTCAAAGCGCCCTTTGCGGGTTTTCACCTTGGCTTCCGTGAGAAATTCTTGTGGATGAACCCTCTTTATCATAAGTCTGTGTCATCCATTTGATTAGGATGAATACTTCCAAGTTAAGTTCATTAGAGGTATTCAATTCTTAACTCCATCAAGGCTTGCAGGAAAAAATCTTGATTCATAAACCTATGAGAAAGGGATTGCTCTAGCAGCAGTCCTGGCTGTCGTTTGACAAACTCTACACAAAAAGATGGTTTACTGATATTATCCTTCACCCTGGAATGCTGAGGTACATAAAGTGCTCTTGGAGTAGTCACCCGACCACGGCTTGATGACGTCTCTGAAGCATCCACCAACTTTATAAATTGCCCCAATTGGGAAGCTGCCAAATGAGCGTAGCAAACAGAGGCTACAACAGATATGGCTGTGGTGCTCCTTTGATACACGTAGGATAGAGAGTGAACAAGCTCTTGCAGATCATTAGCTGAAAACCCAATCTAGTCTAAAAGAACATGATAGTGGGTCGGCCTTGTAGTTCCTACAAAGGTAAAAATCATCGTTCTTCGGATGGCATACTTTGTTGTTAATGACAGTAGTAGGTAGCACATTGTCAAGAGATCCTTGCTGGAAAAACTTAGTATGATGGGTTTCTCATGCAACAATAACCACAAACTTAGGGTTCCAATTCTCGTCAAGGTGCTTGCGAGCCTCAATAACTTGATCAAGTCCTTTGTTTATCATTTGACTGAACTGAGACTCGCTATCTCCATCCTTGGAGATAATGACCTAATCAGGCTTCCTCTTCCCTGAACTTGTATAAAAATTTAAGAGAGCTTCCCTCATGATACCTTCATCCACTTTGTCAGAAATTGGTTTGGAGAGAGAATCTATCATTCCAAGCTTAAGAGATTGTGCACGCACAGATGCTGTATAGTAGAAAATCAAAGGCCACTGCCTGGAGCTGACCACCGCAGCGATTGATGGAATATCTTGCTGTTCAGGAGAGTCATGAAATACATCCATGCCCAGGATAATGGTTGGGACCTGTGAAATAACTGGAATTTAAGGTGTTTGCTCCAGCGTAAGCATAGAGAGTAAGTGGTAGCTTCTTATACCAATCTTTACCAGTCTCGGTCATCTTTCTGTAATTTATTTCTCTTTCTTTTTCTTTTGGCAACCTTTGTTGTGATATGGCGCCTTATCTTTGAACAGACTGCAAACTTTTGACATTGTGCAGTTGACTATGATCCTTTTTTTTCTTTTTTTTAAAATTCGATGACTATTGACTTTGTAATATTGGCATATGAAGCTAACCTCACTCTCTTAATGGAGTAGTTGCCATCCACAAAGATAAGTCATTATCAGCTTGAAGCTTTTGACGAGCTCGGGCCCATGACATACATGCCCCATAAGTCTTGACTCCCTTAAATTTGGCATTCATCGTATATCGGATGCGATCCCTTTCCATGGTGGACCAACAGTGCCCTAAACCTTCATGTTTAACCTGGCAATTGTAAATCCTCCTGCATGCGTCTTTGGACCACATTTTTGAATTCCCGTAATAGTCTTAACAAGGTCTTCTTTTGTCTCCTCAACTATGTGCATTCCAATTTCGCAACCTTTCCTTCCTCTAAGGCTATTTCTACCCTCTCTTCATGGAGTAAAGTTTGATTCTTCTTGCTTTACCATTTTCAAGAAGTTCAAAAGCAAGTCGCAATCTTTGTCATATTCAAAGTACTGAGATTCCTTTAAACACATGTCGCGCTCAAAAAGAACTCTGAATCTATAGTATCGTTGCCCATGTCATTGATATTTAGGGACCTATGATAGGCACAAAAGAATATACAAAGAATAAATGAATTCAAGAAAGATTATTTACATGCTATGAATGAAATGAAAGTTTAGAAAGAGAATTTAAAAAGTTAAAAGAATATTTATCGGTATAAAAGAATGAAAGAATATTTGCTTGTATCGATAACAAAAGTATGTTTTATTGAAATAAAAATGTCTGAACACGAGCCTATTTCACAAATGAAATCTTGTTACTCCTAGGCTTTAGAGTAACAAGAGTGTTCTGCAGACTACTCTGTATAATTTCTAAAGTCTACAGGAAGTTCTTCTGCAGTCCAGTTGCTTAAGGACTTTCTGGGTTCGTAGGGACGAATGTCCTCCAGATTTCCTTAATCAGTCCGCTCTTCATGTATGGCATTGATGGAATGATTTTCATTTGCAAACACCCCCATCTCTAGGTAAGCTATCCTTCCTAATACAAAAGTCTAAGATATATAAGAGAGCGTCTTCTTTTTACTCAGCCATGACCCTCTTCTCTCTTTCTCTCTTTCTTTCACTTTTTAACCTTAACTAATTAGGGTCTTTTTTATGGATTTAATATACATGTGCTGTGATGCAATGCAAATGCATGAATGCAAAAGAAAAGGAGATGTTGATCTTGAATTCAATTCCATTAGAATAACTTTTCTAGAAAACAGATTTCTTTACATGAAAATAGATTACATATGCGGTCTTGCCCTTCACAGTCTAAGTAAACGCTGATCTTTTCTTTATGGTCGAATCCTGTAAATTCTCCAAAAGTTGCCTTTGCTAGCTCCCTGCTACTTAATCTGAGCCTCGATCCCTTGCTCGCTTATCTCTACGATACTCACCAAAAAGTGCCGGCTCTTGGATGATCTTTGTTGGCAATCAAGTCATGTATTCCTTCGTGGACTTCCGACTTTCTCGCGTCATGCTCTTGGATAACCTTTGACTTGAATCTCTGGCAATTACATCATGTATTCCTCCGTGGACTACCAGCTTTCTCTCGTCGTGTTCTTGGATAACCTTTGTTGACTTGAATCTCTGGCAATTACATCATGTATTCCTCCGTGGACTACCAGCTTTCTCTTGTCGTGTTTACTTAGACTATATTCAGATGACCGCACTATAATCTACTTTATCAAGAAATTTGTTTCCTTATGACAAACTATTCTATTTAGGAATTGGATTTAGAATCAACACCTTCTTTTCTTTGATGTAATGTAATGCAAATGCATGGATGCAAAAAGGTATCGATCTCGATTTGATTTCATTTAGAAAACTTTATTTAGAAAAAGAATATCTTTACATATGAATGGATTACAAATACGCCTTCGCCCTATGGCACAAAGCTTCAACTCTCCTAAACAACAAAGCTAACTCTTGACTGTAACTCGCATTTCATGCTCAATGTATCAGTTTGTACCTTCAGGGTCCGTAAATGATCTTCTACCATCTCGAATTTGAGCTATGGCTTCACCCATGAGATAACCATGGACACCTCCTCCAATGTCTGTGAAGTTGTTCTGATTATCTTGAAAGAAAGATTGGTGAACAAGTAGGCATCCCTATTTCACAATATGCTGCCTTAAAACGATATCCTATATCCTCAATGTTTCTTGAGAGCTTTCAGACTTCTACCTACGCAGAACATTTTGAATTGCCTGCCTTGGTACCTTCGCAGCATAGCTAATCTCTAAAGGTCTTTGCATGATACAGTCTTCTTTAATCGCTTTCTTTTGCGTCCATTTGGACAGGCCATCAGGGCTTGCATTTCCATTGTCTCTGATAGGTGCAACATAGTAAACTCATGCTTGTTGTTTGGTAGTGGTCCTATAGTAAATAAACCTTTTACCATCATAGGCACGATTCTTTCCATCCAACTCACTTTTGTAGGTCCCATGCATTCTGTCAATCACTTTCCTTCCAACACTCTTACCATCGACCATATTCATATGAAAGAGAAATGCTGTAATGGTAGAAGTGTCCATCAGTACTCTTCTTGTTCACCTTGAAGTGATTGGTGAGTACATTACCTTCTACCCTTTAGTTCCTGCAGCACGCCTTGCCACAGGGTGTCGAACAATCTTCTTCGCATCCAATTCTGCTTTGATTGGAACAACATTAAGAAGTACTAGTAGCAGAAGAGGCATGAATTCCAACGCTGCCCTATTTCCCTCTTGCTCTTTCCTTTTTTAGCTCGCTTCCTTTCCCCATGAAGTTCATCAACTTCCTCACAAAAGTTGGAATACAGTCAGCCATTGAGTAAACTTTATCAACTTGAATCTTAGGACAATGCCACAAAACCGAATGTTCCTCCACCACAAGTACCAGATCGGCTTTTCCAAATGTAAAGCAACTGTATACAAGATTCCAATACTGAGTGATGGCCCAAAACAAATTCTTGTATATTTTTAAGTCAAGCAAGTACTGCAAGCCCCCATAGTTGTTGTAGAACAATTACTTGGCTTCGCTACTCCATTGATCCCATATTTCCTTTAACTCATGGTGATTATTCTGTGTAACGCTGATACAAGTGTAGTCTGACAGCTCTGACACATATCCCACAGCTAGACTATCTTCCTTTACTAACTGAGTTTGCTCTGACCATATATGGACGTTAGCGTTGCCTTCCACTCTATCAAGAAGTTCGTTCTCCATAATAAAACTCTCTAACTTAGAAACTGACCGAAAATCGATACCTTTTAAATGCGAAATGATATGCAACAAAAGAAAGGAAATAGTTAGTATCACATGATAACAATAAACTCAAAGATAACCTGCAAGGGTAATAACTAAGGTATAATTCTATCTAGGTTGAGCTCTTACGGTCCTTCTATATGTGGTTTAGTTCTAAAGTTGAGGTACCCGAACCAGCAGATTCCTCGATCCTCACCCATTATAGGCTCATTCGAATCGAGTTCAGTTCAGGGGGACACATTTCCCTATGGATGCACGGAGATGAAAATCTCATGAAACCATAGGTACGGATGTATCCCGAAAGTGATCCCTTATCCTGCACAGAGGCGAAAACCTCACGAAGGCGTAGTTTTTCACTCCCACGTAAGGGTGTGACCACAACGGTCATGCAAATGCAATACGCGCCAAAATATAACAAACATATGCAATAGTAATTCAAACACATGTAATGAAAGAGGATTGTATTTCAAAATTTTTCAAATTTCCGACATTAAGACAAAAAATTAATAAATTATACGGCTTGACTCTCTTATTGGTATCCCCAGTGGAGTCGCCAAGCTATCGAAACCATTTTTAGCGGGTTTTAAGAACGGGTTCGACTTTTTTAAAAAAAATGAAAACGGGAGTCGCCACCAATGTTTTTAGGTATGATTGGATCACCTTTAAAACATTTTGTTTTAAAATCATTAGTTTTGGTCTACGAAATAAAGAAAACGGGTTCAGGAGCTGGTTACGTGCGAGGAAGGATTAGCACCCTCGTAACGCCCAAAAATTGGTACCAAATTTATTATCAAATGTCTTTAATGTCGGAAATTTAAAACTTTTAAGATGCAATCCTCTTTAAAAATATTTTGATTTGAAAAATTAGGGTTCACTTGCATCAAATGAATCAAAATATTACATCCAATAAGTTAGGACGCAATATTTTTAAGGCATTTGACACTAAGTTAGCCTTTTTGGAAATACCTATCTCGAAACGACAAAACGCCATATCCAGTAAGTTAGGACATAATGTTTTGAAATTTCAAGAATAGTTGTTTATATTTTAAAACCCAAAACATTTAGAAGGGTGCTTGGCTATTCGAACTCAACAAAAAAAGTTGCAACCCAGTAAGTTAGGGCACTACTTTTCTCAAAGCTTCCAAACACCAAGCATTGCCTTTATTTTTGAAAACTTTGGATTCTCGTTTTAAATCAATGTATGAGGATAATATACGAACATTATGAAATACCACATACAAGATAACATATGAAATAATAAGTAAATAAAAGCATGAATATAAGTAATATAATAAGAATAATATATATGTCAAATATTAGTTAACATATGTGGAAGAAATAACAATCATGGCAAATCTCAAATAAAAAACATACATACAAGGACGTATAACATGCATTAAAAATAAATAAATAAAATATTTAAATAATGAACACGCAAGGTAGTGATTTAACATATATTTAAATAAATTATAAACAAAAATAATGCATGATATACAATGTAATATAAAATATACATACAAATAACAATAATAACACATTAATATGTGTATAAAAAAATACTAATATAATAATAATATATATATCAATAAAAATACAATACTTAATATTTAGTATATAAATGATATAATATAAAAACTATAAAGGGGTTAATATATGTAAATAAAATATTTAGAATAAAATAATATAAAAAAAGTAATTAATAAAACATATAACACAAATTAAAATATAATACTTAACAATAATTTCAAAATGTATAATAATAATAGTATATAAAATAAATAATAAATATAATAAATAATAATTATATAATATATAATATAAAAGTATATAGGTTGAAAAATAAAATAAAATATATAATATTTATAACTAATAAAATAAATGTACGATACAAGTTAAAAACATAATATTTAATAATAATAATATATAAATAATAACGTAAAATAATAATATATAAAAAAGGTAATATATAATAAATAATAGGTAATGATAATATGTAAAATAGATAATATATAATATAAAAATATAAGGTTTAGGTAAAAAGCTAAAATAAACAGTTAAAAAAAAATAGATAATCACGTGGGGTTAATTTTAACATTTTGAAAATTATAGAGACAAAATTAGGAGGAGTAAATTTATTCAGGGACTCAAGGGAAACGCGTGCAAAACACGAGGGACTCACGAGGTAATTAAACCCTCTTCCTCAAAACGACGGCGTTTCCCAAATACCGATTTAAAACTACTGCCGGGACCAAATTGAAATCAAATCAAAACATTAGGGTAAATTTTAATAAAATAAAATGAAATTATAAATATAAAATATGCGGAGGGACCAAATAGGCAAATAAACATTTTCTAAAAAATGAGCGGATCCTCCCCGGGTATTCGGGTCAACGAGCGGATCCTAGGGTATTGAAACGATGCCGTTTTGGAGCCCATCGTTTTAGGCAAAACGACACCGTATCCACTAGGCTATAAAAGCCCAATTTTTGCCTCAGATTTCATTTTGTAACCCAAAAATAAAAAAAAAAAGAGAGAGGAATGCTCTGAAATCCTCTTCAGCCCTCGGAGCTCCAACCCTAGGGCCGTCACTGCCCGTCCCTAGGCACCGTCGTGTGTGGTTCTCACGTGCTAACGCGCCACCACTTAGACCACCGCACACAATGGCTAGGGTTCGCAAAATCCCTCCTTTTCCTCGCAAAACGTTAGGTAAACATTTCTCCTTTCTGTTTCTTTTATTATTTTGAAAATAATCTGTAAACATACATGCGAACAAACAGATTAAACAAAAAGAATAAAAAAATAAAAAACGAATCAAGTTACCTTCAAAAACATCTGCTTTATTTCTCTGTTTTTGAATAAATACAAAATTTTGATGTTTGTGTGTATTTGTGTAAATCTCTGCTTGCGGGTATCTCTCTAACTCTGTGTAAGTATCCGTATATGTGTGTGTCTCTGTGTGTGAAATCGTAAGTGTGTGTCTAAAAAAAAAAACCTTTTTACAGATTTGAGAAAGGCTTTATAGCCTTAAACCGCTGCGTATTTTGGAAAGAAATCGAAAGATTTCTTTCCATATCCTATTCTAATATATCTGCTTCATTTTGCTTTTGATTTCTTTCCTTTTCTTTGCAGGTGATTTGCGAGAATCTCGGTGGTTTGCTGGCGTGAACTTATGTGGAACGATTTGACGCTGAAGTCATAGCCTACTGGTGGAGGCATGATCGGTGGCTAGGCTGGTGCGTTGAAAGGCCTCGGGATAGTGCATTGATGGTGGCCTTGATTTTGGGGACTGGACAGACTCTCCCCGAACGTTCCAGAAGCAGTTGCGGCGCGATAGTGTTCAGGAAACCCTAGGGTCTCCTGTTCCTCTTAAGTCACTTGGGCCTTTTGGGCCACTGATGTATACGGGTCAAGGGTGTAAAAGGGCTTACTGGGTAATGTTTAGTTAGGTCAGCTATTGTGGGTTAGGTCGGGTCTGAGGGTGTAATTTGGGCTAATGGCATTCGGCTATGTATTGGGTCAATCTACTATTGGGCCCCAACGTTTGTAACTCGGACTTTTTTAACGAACTGTTTAATAAATAAATATTTATTTATTTTCTTTTGCTCTATTTAAGCCCGGTCAAATTTGAGCTACTACACTAGCAAATTGTGTTAAATAGCCAGAGAGCTATAACTAGGGGCCTTTAAAGAGCAAATAAACAAGTGATGGCCAGCCATGAAGAGACAAAGAAATAAAATTTGGTCAAAATTAGGTGTAGTTGGTGACTAATTTGTACTAAAAAATAATAAAATAAACAAAGTCTTCATTTTCTTCATTTCTTTTTCTCTTTCACTGAAATACTTAGCCAAATAATGGGTTTTTAAAGCTTAAAATTTAGTCAAGCTATTTCTCTTGCAAGTAAGTGATTCTAATGGCCTTTGTTGATAATTTTGATACTTTTGGAACCCTTGTAGCATGAGCTAACTATTGAGGGAACTATCTTGCAAAATGGTTGAAAGTTTAGAGATTCACCATGAAAGCATTTATGTTGTTAGCCGAAGTTTTATGGAAGAAAATGAATCTTAGTTGTTAAATAAACAACTTTTGTGAAGGGGTGTTCATGAGAAACACCTAAATGGACCTTTTTGTATAAGTTATAAGTTATTTGGTAAATGTGTGAAATAATGGAAATGTTGATGTTTGTCATAATTATGTATTTCGCTTGGTCGAAGATATGGTATGTCGATGTGAAAATGTCTAATTGTGGTTGTCTGGTTGAGTGTTTAGGCCATGTTATGTATTAGTAGAATTGGTATGTGTTTGATTTTATTTTAGGGTGGCAAAAAGCTTGGTAGATAGCCTTATTTTTGTCCACACGGGTAGACACAAGGGCGTGTGTCTAGACCATGTGTGACAGACAGTCCGCCCCATGGGCATGTTGATAAACGCTAATTTATACATATTTTTACCTCATGCTTAGCCTATATTTTAGATGAATTATTATCAATTTAGTGAGAATTGGTGCTCTTAATCCTTCTTTTTCATATCTTATACTCAAGAGAGCATAGGGAGGAGAAAAGAATAGGAAATGGACTGAAAATGAGGAAAATCGGCCAAAAATGACATAACACACGGCCCAAGGAATCACCACACGGCCGTGCCACACGGCCGTGCCACATGAAGATCACACGGTCCAGCTCTCGACAAGCACGGGCAGGCCACACGGCCGTGCCAAATCACACGGCCTTTGTCGAAGTCATACGGGCGTGGCACACGGGCGTGTTCTAGTCGTGAGGAAGAGGAATTTCACTCGAATTGGGATACTTGGAGGCTAAGAAAGACTCCCCAAAGCTCTATATAAAGACCCTAGGAGGCAACTCTAAGGGTGTGCTTATTTCCCCACAAAGGGAAGTATTCTTTGCTGCCAACACAGAGAGTGGAAGTAGGGATTACTCGCAGGGAAGCTGATTGATTCATCCCAGAAGCCGGAATTCTGCAGCAATATAGAGGATCTCCCTAAATTCCTTCAGGGGTTTTCAGGTTCTTTTATGTTTTGTTATTTATTTCTTCTGAGATGTTTTCTTTCTTTATTATGAACTAAACCCCTCAAATACTTGAGGGGGATGAAACCTAAGACGAATCTTGTTATTATTTATTCTTGAGTTATATGATAAATACTTGAGTTGTTCTTAATTATGTGTGCTTAATTCTTGTGTTAATAAACCTAGGTATTAATTCAAGAAATAGATGTGCTTAGAGCAGAGGAGCAAAAGTCCCTGTGATAAGAGTAGATCTACCATAATTAATCGGAGTTGCATGCAACCCTAGACATAAGGCGACATAAATCTGCCGGATTAGGGTCAAACCTAATATGGGGAACCATAGATCGAATTAATGGAACCTAGGGAGTTAATTAATAAAGGAACTTTAATTAACAACTTAGGCCTAGTTGCTCTACGCCTCGACGGAGGGTTTAGCATAAATTAGGGATCTCTACGGATCAAGTCAAGTGAATAAATCGTCTAGCTCAAGAACCAATAACAAGTGAAGTCTAGGTGGATTCTCCCTTAAGGATTGTCCATATCAATCAGCTTTTCCCTAAAAGTTTTCCCAATTTTACTCTTGTGCTTTTCTTAGTTAGTTTTAGAATTGGTTTAAACAAACCCCTCTTTTATTCTTAGGCTAGATAATAGAAAGGAAGTAAGTAATAGTACTTTTGGTTCCCTTGGGTACGATAACTCGGTCTTGCCACTAAGCTATACTACTGTTCGATAGGTGCGCTTGCCTTAAAGCGTCGCGATATTAGTTACTTTTGGTGTGATCAAGTTCTTTATAAATTTTATTACTTAGGTATCGCGAACGCATACATCAAGTTTTTGGCACCGTTGCCGGGGAACTAAAATATTACGAACACTCGATTTCTATTACTTTAGCCATTAATATATTTATTTATTTATTTATTTTTATTTTTCTTTTCTTCTTATTTTTTTCCTAGGTTTTTCTAAATTTATTATTTTTATTATTTTATTTTCGTCTCTTTTTTTTTTATTTTTCTAGGTTTTTCTTGTTTATGACTAGAAACAACCCAACAGGACCATTACTTTTTGACGAAGATTTAGAAGCTACAGTTCGCAGAAATCGCAGAGAGATCAGACGAAGCCCACATTATCTAGAGTAAGAACCTGAGCACGAGCCAAAACCTACAGAAGAGATGGAAGCAAATCAAAACGTTCTACCACCTCTAGCACTACCAGCAGAACCAGTAAACCAGGATGAAGCTCTTCGAACTATGTATGATTATGCTAAACCTAGTTTGATTGGTACTCAAACTAGCATTGTTAGACCTGCTATTGCTGCTAATAATTTTGAACTAAAACCTAACACTATTCAGATGATACAGCAATTTGTGCAGTTTGATGGTTTGCAGGATGAAGATCCAAATTCACATCTAGCAAATTTCTTGGAATTTCATGATACCTTTAAAATAAATGGCGTTTCTGATGATGCCATTCGACTAAGGCTATTTCCATTCTCTTTAAGGAATAAAGCCAAACAGTGGTTAAATTCTCTACCTCGAGGCTCAATCACCACATGGGAACAGATGACAGAAAAATTTTTACTTAAATATTTTCCTCCCGCTAAAACAGCTAAATTACGAAACGATATTTCTTCCTTTGTGCAGATGGATTTAGAAACACTTTACGATGCCTGGGAGAGATACAAGGATCTTTTGAGAAGATGTCCTCATCATGGACTACCTTCATGGCTACAAGTTCAAACCTTCCACAACGATTTGAATCCATCCACACGATAAATGGTTGATGCAGCCGTAGGAGGAACAATTAATAATAAAACGCCAGAAGCAGCTTATGAATTTATTGAAGAAATGTCATTAAATAATTATCAGTGGCAAATCATGAGGACAAAGCCAACAAAAGCTGCAGAGTTTGTAATATTGATGCTGTTACTATGCTTACTAATCAGGTAGAACTTTTAAATAAAAAGTTTGATAATTTTGTTGGTTCTACGCAGGTACAGCCAGTTATGCAATGCGACGCAACTCCAGGAAATATGTTCAATCCAGATTACTCCTCTTACGGACATGGCATGGAAACTCAGCAAGTCAACCATATGGGTAACAATTCTAGACTTCAAAATAACCCTTATAGTAATACTTATAATGCAGGTTGGCAGAATCACCCTAATTTTTCATGGGAAGGACAAGGAAATCAAAGACAACCGCCCCCTCTAGGATTTCAACAGCCACTATTTCAACAAGAGAAAAAGCCGAATCTTGAAGAAATATTTACCAAATTCATGGCCATGTCAGAAACCCGTTTCCAAAATCCCGAAACAGCACTAAGGAACTAGCAAGCATCTATTCAAGGACTTGAAACTCAAATAAGCCAGCTCGCCAAGCTAATCTCTGAAAGACCGCAAGGTGGGTTACTAAGCAACATTGAGACTAACCCTAAGGAGCAACTCAATGCCGTGGATACGATAGATGATGAGGGGTTAACCAAAACCAACCTAAAGCCATGCAAGGAGCCTGTGGTAAGTAAAGGAAATGATGAGGTAAGTCCCAAAGATGAAATTGTCAAAGAATTTAAACCTCGTATCCCATACCCAAACGCTTTAAAGAAGGACCGCACAGATCAGCAATTCGGTAAGTTTCTTAAACTGTTAAAGAAATTACATATTAACTTACCTTTTGTTGAAGCAATTATGCAGATGCCGGAGTACGCAAAATTTTTAAAGGAACTTCTCACAAATAAAAGGAAGTTGGAAGAATTGTCCACAGTGGAACTTAACGAGGAATGCTCAGCTATTCTCCAAAATAAGCTGCCAACCAAACTAAAGATCCAGGGAGTTTTACTATTCCTTGTTTATTTGGTAGCCTAGACACCAAAAATGCTTTAGCAGACTTAGGGGCTAGTATAAATGTCATGCCTTATAAACTGTTTAAACAACTAGGTCTTGGAAAACCTAAGCAAACTAAGATGAGCATTCAACTGGCTGATAAAACTATTAGGTCTCCTAAGGGAATAATTGAAGATGTGCTCGCCAAAATTGATAAATTTATATTCCCAGTTGACTTTGTTGTTTTAGACATTGATGAGGATAGCGATATACCATTAATTCTAGGGCGACCCTTTTTAGCAACTACTAGAACAATAATTGATTTAGGAACAGGTGAACTTACACTACGTGTAGGTAATGACAAAGTTACTTTACAAGTTCAAAAAGCAATTAAAACTGTTGATAATAATATAGTCACAAGTCCTTGTAAAAACTCTGAACTCACAACCCAACCTTCTGTGCAGGATACACTTTACATAAAGGTAACCCAATCACAGACAAGTCCATCCAATGGAGATGCACCTGAAAAGCGAATGCTTCAGATCGAGGAACTAGATGAGTGGCTGAGCTATCATGAAAAACCCAAAACATGTCACACTCCTAGAGCATCACCAAGATAACCCTCAGGTAAAAACATGTCAAATCAATATAGAGGATAAGGTACTCTTACGGGAAGACGACCCTCGAATCTTGAATTCAAAAGAGCATACAAGTGACGTACCCTACTTCACGGTAACGAAAATTTTCCCTTATGGTACAATAGAAATAAAACATGAGTCACTCGGCACTTTCAAGGTAAACCACACTCGACTCAAACATTCTTTTAATATTAATCCTGAAAACAGGCCAGAAGAGTTCCAACTCCTCAAACCACCGTGAGATACCCAGCTCGAGAAGAGTCGAGCTTAGACTATAAACAAGCGCTTCTCGGGAGGCAACCCGAGCAATAACTTAGTAACTTTTCTTTGTTTAAAATTTTTCTAGTATTTTTATGCAGTAACTAACATTTTTTATGCAGAAATTTAGGCCACACGGCCAGCCACACGGGCGTGCCTAAGGCCGTGTGACATCTTACACGGTCGTGCACCCAAACCATGCACAAACAGAGTAAATTTTTCCCAAAAGCACGGGAGGTCAACAAATCCCCACGGCCGTGCGATATGGCTGTGGCAACCCTGCAGTATCAACACGGGCTAACCCCGAGACACACGGGCGTGTGCCTCTATTCTCTCATTCGGTTCTATTTTTTTTCTTTTCTCATTTTTTTTCCTTTATTAGTTTCCTTTTTATTTCAAAATTTATTTTTATGTTTAATCCTTTTAATCATTACAGTATTAGTTTTTTTTAGAACTTAGTTTATTATTTTTCTGTTATTTAATTTTCTATCTTTCATATCGGCCAATCCCTAACAAGTAAACTCTATTAATCCAAAATTTCTACGACTAATTAAATATTTCCACAGTTTCAAAAAAGGAGGTCTACAGATCATATTCGAACGGAAATAGGACCGCCGCTGCCACAATTACCGACTCTTCCTCACAAATGCATCATAAATTCAGGGAGTTTCAATTCTTTCCCTATCTTATGATATTATACTTGTCTTGCTATTTATATAACTTTGTACATTGAGGGCAATGTACATCTTA
The DNA here is from genome assembly GCA_020496765.1 of Gossypium stocksii. NCBI lineage: Eukaryota > Viridiplantae > Streptophyta > Magnoliopsida > Malvales > Malvaceae > Gossypium > Gossypium stocksii. The sequence goes on along the minus strand of CM035622.1, from coordinate 7,690,393 downwards.
AGTGTGGGGGGGAAGCTTACTTGAAATCTTTACATTATCTATGAAAATCCCTGAAATTGTACTTCATGCATTGTTCTTAACTAATTCTCAATCTCCTATTAGGAATTAATTTTGATTGATTTATGATTTCTATTGAAATGTTAAGAATCAAGATATAGGTGCTTGTACTTTGATTATTCAAACTTTAAAACATTAGGGAATCAAGCATGATAAGTTGAAATTTTTGAGAACCCCCAATTTTTGCATAAGTTATTTTCCCTAATTTTAAGTATTATCTTGAGATTTGAAATTCGCAGGATTGACATCAAAAGCCATAATTCTGGTGAGATTTTTGAGCCTTTTTGAGCATACATTTTTTTTCGTGCTCACTTTTATTATTGCTTTGAGTGAGTCAATACTGAATTGTTATTCTAGAACTTGCTTTGATTATACATGTCGAGACCACATCATTGATTTGATATACCGAAATGATAAAGGCACCCAGGATTTAACCCACTTACCCCACAAAAAGCCTACCTCTATAAATTAACCCCTAGTGAACCCCGTTGAGCTTGACAGCCTATTCTTTGACTCACATTCTAATTATTAACCAATAACCTATTTCTTGTTAAATCCCATTCAATTACTTTAACCCCTATTTTTGTCGAGATTTGAATAAGAATTATTATCTAGCTTTACTCTCTTCTCTAGTTGCAAAATTGTAAATTTCCAAGTTATCATATTTGATTTATAGTTCCCAAAAAAAAGAAGAAAGAAAAAAAAAGAAAAAAGAAAAAAAATGAATACATACAGTAAAATTCGATTGTAAATTGTAAATAGTTCAATGAGTTTTTGCATTTTTCTATTTTCAGGCTACAAAAACAGAAACGATATTATCTTAAGAATTAGCCTTAGAATTAGGTTTTAAAGTGATAGAGATTTTTCTAGCTAGATAATTTTTCAAGTTCAGTCTCGATTCTAACCCTCTTTTGTAGCCTATGACAACACCCCTAACCAAGCCCCGTTATAACCCTTAAAAGACCTTTTGATCGATGTATCATATCAACCTATAGTGGTGGAGATTTGATTTTCTAGCAAGCCTATGGTAATAACTTTTCAGGTTGACTAGAGAGTGCTTAATTTTTGAAACCTAAACACTTCGAGTGGATAGAGTGAACCTTTAGTGAGGATGTCAACTCCTGTTAATTAAGATGGAGAGATAATTACTTAGGAGGAAGGAGAAAACTTATGTTTCAATGAAAAAAATTTTCAGCTTAGAGTGATGGAATCTTTAATGTTCTTTTGATTGAATTTTCATTGTACGACTACCTGTAGATTAGTTTGAAACATTATTGATAAAGATTGTAAGTTGAGAAGAATGATTCTTATTTAGGGATTGAGATTTTGCTTGAGGACAAGCAAAGGCTTAAGTGTGGGGGTATTTGATAAACGCTAATTTATACATATTTTTACCTCATGCTTAGCCTATATTTTAAATGAATTATTATCAACTTAGTGAGAATTGGTGCTCTTAATCCTTCTTTTTCATATCTTATACTCAGGAGAGCATAGGAAAGAGAAAAGAATAGGAAATGGACTGAAAATGAGGAAAATGGGCCAAAAATGACATAACACACGGCCCAAGGAATCACCACACGACCGTGCCACACGGCCGTGCCACATGAAGATCACACGGTCCAGCTCTCGACAAGCACGGGCAGGCCACACGGCCATGCCAAATCACACGGCCTTTGTCGAAGTCACACGGGCGTGGCACACGGGCGTGTTCTAGTCGTGAGGAAGAGGAATTTCACTCGAATTGGGATACTTGGAGGCTAAGAAAGGCTCCCCAAAGCTCTATATAAAGACCCTAGGAGGCAACTTTAAGGGTGTGTTTATTTCCCCACAAAGGGAAGTATTCTTTGCTGCCAACACAGAGAGTGGAAGTAGGGATTACTCGCAGGGAAGCTGATTGATTCATCCCAGAAGCCGAAATTCTGCAGCAATATAGAGGATCTCCCTAAATTCCTTCAGGGGTTTTCGGGTTCTTTTATGTTTTGTTATTTATTTCTTCTGAGATGTTTTCTTTCTTTATTATGAACTAAACCCCTCAAATACTTGAGGGGGATGAAACCTAAGACGAATCTTGTTATTATTTATTCTTGAGTTATATGATAAATACTTGAGTTGTTCTTAATTATGTGTGCTTAATTCTTGTGTTAATAAACCTAGGTATTAATTCAAGAAATAGATGTGCTTAGAGCAGAGAAGCAAAAATCCCTGTGATAAGAGTAGATCTACAATAATTAAGCGGAGTTGCATGCAACCCTAGACATAGGGCGACATAAATCTGCCGGATTAGGGTCAAACCTAATATGGGGAACCATAGATCGAATTAATGCAACCTAGGGAGTTAATTAATAAAGGAACTTTAATTAACAACTTAGGCCTAGTTGCTCTACGCCTCGACGGAGGGTTTAGCATAAATTAGGGATCTCTACGGATCAAGTCAAGTGAATAAATCGTCTAGCTCAAGAACCAATAACAAGTGAAGTCTAGGTGGATTCTCCCTTAAGTATTGTCCATATCAATCAGCTTTTCCCTAAAAGTTTTCTCAATTTTACTCTTGTGCTTTTCTTAGTTAGTTTTAGAATTAGTTTAAATAAACCCCTCTTTTATTCTTAGGCTAGATAATAGAAAGGAAGTAAGTAATAGTACTTTTGGTTCCCTTGGGTACGATAACTCGGTCTTGCCACTAAGCTATACTACTGTTCGATAGGTGCGCTTGCCTTAAAGCATCGCGATATTAGTTACTTTTGGTGTGATCAAGTTCTTTATAAATTTTATTACTTAGGTATCGCGAACGCATACATCACATGTGGTTAGGTCATGTGTCTCCTACACCTTAGGTTGGCAAAATTAAATGCCCAGTAGTAACTACACGAGTTGAGACACGACCGTGTATATCAACTGTGTGAGTGACACGTTTAGCACACAAGTGTGTGCCATGGCCGTGTGACCTTAATTTTTTGCTGACATCAAAAATAGAATGTCAAGGTTTTCATATACGGGCTAGGACACGGGCGTGTCATGGCCGTGTGAGGGACACGGGCCAGGGACACGGCATGTGTCAGGCTGTGTGAAAACCCCTGTAGGTTCGATGTTAGAAAGTAAATCCACACGGACAAGGGGCACGAGCGTGTCCTTATGTGCTTAGGCCTTGTGAACTACACGGGCCTTCAGCACGACCATGTCCAAAGGCCACACGGGCGTGTGCCCTATTTTTAGTAGATTTTCTTGAAAGTTCTCTAAGTATCCGTATTAGTCCCAATTTGTTTCCTAAACGTGGTTTGGGCCTCTCCGGTCCATATTAAGGACTGTAAGACAAGTTTTGAAAAGTTTTAAATTGGAACAGATTACATTAACTCGAGAATGTATATTTGCATGTGTTTTAGTAAGGTAATGCCTCGTACCCTGTCCTGGCGTTGGATACGGGTAAGGGGTGTTACATTGCCTTCCTGCACCAAAACACAACCAAGACCATTTAATGAAGCATCACTATAAATGACAAATTCTTTACCCGATTCTGGTTGTACAAGCACTGGAGCTTCAGTCAATAAGGCTTTCAACTGATCAAAGCTTTTCTGGCATTTATCGGACCATTCAAACTTAACATCCTTCTGTAGCAATTTTGTCAACGGAGTTGCAATCATCGAGAAGCCTTTCACAAACCGTCTATAATATCCCGTAAGTCCCAGAAAACTACAGACTTTAGACACATTCTTTGGAGGCTTCTAATCTAAAATTGTTGAGATCTTACTTGGATCAACACGTATTCCTGAAGCTGACACTATATGCCTCAGGAAACCAACCTCACGCAACCAAAACTCATATTTACTAAACTTTGCATACAATTGCTTCTCACGCAGGGTTTGTAACACAATTTTCAGATGCTCAGCATGTTCCGTCTCATCATGAGAATAAATCAAAATGTCATCAATAAACACCACAACAAATCGATCCAAAAACGGCTTGAATATCTGGTTCATCAAGTCCATAAAGACTACAGGGGCATTCGTTCATCTGAAAGGCATAACTAAAAATTCATAGTGTCCTTACCTCGTTCGGAAAGCAATTTTTGACACATTTGATTCTTTGACTCGCAATTGATAGTAACCTGATCTCAAGTCTATTATCGAAAACACTATAGCCCCTTTTAACTGATCAAATAAATCATCAATTCGTGGTAGAGGGTACTTGTTCTTTATCGTCACTTTGTTAAGTTGTCTGTAGTCGATACACATTCTCATCGTGCCATCTTTCTTTTTCACAAACAACACAGGATCACCTCAGGGTGAGAAACTCGGTCTTATGAACCCTCTATCTGTCAACTCTTGCAACTGAGACTTTAACTCTTTCAACTCGGTTGGAGTTATTCTATACGGAGCTATGAAAATCGGAGTTGTTCCCGGTACTAATTCAATGCCAAATTCAACTTCTCAAATCGGAGGTAATCCTGGTAACTCCTCAGGGAATACATCTGGATATTCACATACAACTAGCACTGTTTCAATCTCCTTTTCAGTTATTTTTGTATTAAGTACAAAATCAAGATAAGCTTCGCAACCCTTTTTCACATGTCTCCGAGCTTTCATCGACGAAATCACAACTGGTAAACTATTTGGATCATTGACTCAATTCTAAGAATCTCATTATTCTCGCATCTTAACTCAATAGTCTTTCGTCTACAATTCACTACTACATTGTGCAATGTTAACTAGTCCATACCCAGAATCACATTAAACTCATCAAAAGGCAACAACATTAGATCAGCCATAAAACAATGACCCCGAATCATTAAAGGGCAATTCTTGCAGACTTTATCAACTAAAACACATTTGCCTAGGGGGTTCGATACTTTAATCACAAACTCAGTAAACTTTACAAGCAAAGTCTTACTGGATACTAAGTTTAGAAACACATATGAATAAGTAGATCCTAGATCTATCAATGCAACCACATCAGTATAGTAAAGAGTGAAAGTACCGATAATGACGTCGGGAGATGACGCTTCTTCGCGAGCACGAATAGTGTAAGCTCTGGCAGATACTCTTGCCTCAGATCTCACAGTTGTATCCGCTGTCCCTCTCTGACTACCACTCACATTAGCAGAGTTTCTGGGTGGTCTACCCCTAGCTACTGGGTTACTCGGTCTCATACTTTGAACATTATCTTTCTCAGCTAACTCCGGGTAATCCTGAATAAAATGATCTCGCGAGCTACATTTGTAACAAACTCTATTGTTATACTTGCCCCAACATTCACCAATATGACGTCTCCCACACTATCTACACTCAGGCTTATTGTTTTTGACACTACCAACACTCGATTCCATTGCAACTTGAGCTTTAGGACTAGTGTATTATTCCACACGATCTCTACCTGAACGTCCCATCGAAGCATTTGAACGACTAGATGTATCTCTAAATTTCTTTGATGAAGATTGATACAACTTACTCATTAATCTTTTTCTCTCGTCTCTAGCCTCTAAATCAACTTTCTTCTTTTCTTTACTAAGCTCTTCGGCTTTAGAGGCTCTTTCAACCAGTATCAAAAATTCTGTTAGCTCCAAAATCCCAACTAGTAGTTTAATATCGTCATTCAATCCATCAACAAAACTTTTACACATGATAGCTTCTGTCGAAACATACTCTTAGGCATACTTAGCCTTACAACTCATGTTCATACTTTGTCAGAGCCTTATGACCCTGTTTCAACTCAAGGAACTCTTTCCATTTTTGATCAACAAATCTATGGCTAATATATTTCTTCCTAAATTCGATCTGAAAGAACTCCTAAGTAAACTGTTCCCTTGGAACCACAGATATTAATGTGTTCCACCACTGATACGCAGCATCTCTCATAAGTAAAATAGCACATTTATGACATTCATCAGATGTACAAGATAACTCATCAAATACCCTTATTGTATTTTCTAACCAAAATTCTGCTCGCTCGACATTATCATCAATAGTAGCCCTGAACTCCTCAGCCCTATATTTCTGAATTTTATCAACAGAAGGTCTATTTAGACGTATCAAATTAGTAACTGGTGGCACAATAGGAATTTATAGGGGTGGGGGTTGTTGAGCAATCGGATTCGTTCGAACGAATTCCGTGAACCACTCGTTCATCATTTAGAAAAAGGCTTGTTTAGCCTCTCCCTCGTGGCTACTAGTTACGGGTCTAATTTTAGACTCTCACACACTACGTTAGTCCTAGAATTGACTAAATCATAGCTTTGATACCAACCAAATGTAACACCCCTAACCCATATCCGTCGCTGGACAAGGGTTAAGAGGCATTACCAGACATATCAGAACTTTTACGGTCATTTCACAAATATTTATACAACAACATCATATCATAATCAAACATCACTAATAAGTCCCTTTCTTAGGTCTACGAGACCTTAAACATGTATTAAAGGAAGGTCGGGACTAAACCGAACACGTATAAAATTTTTCAAAACTTAAACATTTTTCATAGGTACAGAGGTCGCACGCCCCGTGTAAGCAAGCCGTGTGCCTCACACGGCATTAGACATGCCCGTATGTCTATGCCGTGGCAAAATAGGGCATACATTCTAACTTGCACACATGGTCGAGGACACGCTAGTGTGCCAGGCCATGTGAAATTTAGGGAGGTTATTGACTTGGGTCACACGGCCGACCACACGCCCGTGTGCCAGCCCGTGTACCACCCACGGCCAATAGACACGCCCGTGTGTCCAGACAGTGTCAAACCTGTAGGGTATATTGACTTAATTCAAAAGGGTATCCCAAGGGACCATGTGTCACACACGGTCGTATACTATAACCGTGTGTCACACACGGCCAAGACACACGCCCATGTCTCTGCTCGTGTGGACAAAAATAGGGCATTCAAAAAGCCAATTTTGCCACCCATTTTGGGTCATCCCTACAAGCCAAAACCATTACAATTCATACCAAAAATTTTTAGCCAATTCATAACCAAAATATGCACAATTCATACCATATAATCCTCATCCAAAAATATGCTCAATTTCTATACTAAATCATGCCAAAACACAAGTCATGTTCATACAAAAACATATGTTTCATATCACATTATAAACCATCACATTTCATATCCACATCCACACCAAAATTCACAACTATCACATACCAAATTGACCATTTCTTTTGGTCATTCATTAGCATCCAAAACATACCGTTTCCTATCACATAATTATACCAAAACTAAACTATATTTGCAACCATTATCAAGCCATATCACATGGCTAGACGTTTATACATATCAAAACATATTCAATACCTCTAGCCTATACATGCCATACTTTAGTAATTACACTTTCAAAATGTACCAAAACAAAGTTCGATAGTGTGGTGATGATCCTTGACAATCCCCGAGCTCCCGGTAGCTTCGATATCTATAAAACAATTCAAACACACACAAAGTAAGCTACAAAAAGCTTAGTAAGCTCGTAATATAACACATTTAACTCAACAATTAAATGAAATATAATGTATTAATCAACACATAGTACAATTCATAACATTACTTAACCTTATCCATATTTATTACTCATTTTCATACCATTTCATTTATCACACTTACAAGCATATTTATTTCTACTCATTTAACCATAATCATTCTTTCTCATAATGTTGCATCTATCTCATATACAATATCATCAACCACATAGGTTCCGTACATACTTGTACCATCTCGTATTTATATCTCAATTATCATCTCATTGCTCGTTACGCCAACACATTTGATCATCTTTACTCTTTCAATAAATTTGCACACTTAGTGCCAATTAATCAGCCAAAATTACATTAGTATTGCACACTTAGTGCCAATTGATTAGCCAAAGCTATATTAATATCTCACACCTAGTGCCATTTTTTATAATTGTAACTATTTGATATCCGCACACTTAGTGCCTCGTATAATCGATCCACATTTCACATACTCAGTTCCAAAATTTCATTTCCATTCATTTCATCACATATAAACATTATTTAAACAACATGCATTATATTCGAACTTACCTCGAACGTAATAACAACGAGACTAGTCGATCAATCGAGCACTTTGTTCTTGCCTCGATCTTGATCCGAATTTCTCCTCTCTTGACCTATATACATTTAAATTCAACTCATTTATTCACCAATTCATTCTATTCAATCCATAAACACATATTTAGGGCATTTTATAAATTAACCCTCATATTTTCACATTTCGACACTTTAGTCCCTAATTTACAAATACATTAAATTCACAAAATCCCATTACACAAAAGCTTGGCCGAATATTATACTAGTCCCTAGCAGCCCATATATTTCATTTATTTCACATTTTAACCCCTCAATTTCTCATTTTTACAATTTAATCCTAACTAAGCAAATTCATCAAAAATCTTAATACAAAATATGTTTATTAATCATCAAAGACTTAGTTTTCATCATCAAATATCATAACACTCACATATTCATCAACATCATCTCATGAAAATATTATCAATTTCATGAATCAAGACATGGGCTAGCTAGAACACATAACAACGATCTCAAAAACATAAAAATCATCAAAAACCGAGCTTAAAAGCTTACCTAATTAAGCTCAACAATGGCTGAACATCACAAAGCTTAAAACCCTTTTTTTTTCTTTCAATTTCAGTGAAAAGATGATGATAATGGCCATTAATTTGTTTTGTTTTAATTATTATTACAGTATTTCATCTTTTACCCATTTGCTTTTAATGCATTAACATTAAAATTCACCTAACCTTGTCCAATCTTGTCCACCACTATTATTAATGGTCTATTTGACATGCAAGTACACCACATTTACTTTTCATAGTCATTTGGTGCCTTTAACAATTAGAATTCTACATTTGCATTTTTTGCAATTTAGTCTTTTTTTGCAAATTAAGCACACAAACGACCAAATTTTCATGCAAGACTTTCACACATGTCAATTCACATACTTTAAGCACAGAAAATAATATTTAAATATTTTACAGACTCAGATTTGTGGTCTGAAACCACTATTCCAACTAGGGTCTAAACCGGGTTGTTACAATGGCTTCACCATAGAATTATTGATCACCATCCACATTAAATATTATGGGGATATTCCTAATTATGAATTTTCTATTTCCCTCAATAAGGAATTCTAGAGATTGAGAGGAAATGAAATCAGGACCAAAGTCATTTACTTTTCTCACTCTTTGACTTTTCCTCGACTCCCTATCCTTATTATCACAAAGACTTCTTTTGGCTTGATCACTTGAGATCGTTGGTTGATATTCTTTTTCTAAATTTGTACTAAACAAATTCTCAACCTTATTTTTAAAACATTTAAACATGTCAAAAGCCTCGTCTTTATTTCTCATAAGATACACATAAGTAAATCTAGAGAAGTCGTCTCTAAAAGTGATAAAATATCGTTTTCCACTTCTTGTTAGTGTTCCATTTAATTCAAAAACATCCGAATGAATTAAATCTAACACTTGTAAATTCCTTTCACACTTATTAGAAAACAGCTTCTTAGTCATTTTTGATTGAATACAAATTTCATATTTATCCACAAACTCATCATTACTTAGACTTATATAACCATTCTTTTGCATATATTGTAGAGTTTAAAATTAAAATGTGCTAAACGCGCATGCCACAAAGGATAAGATTTAACAATATAAGCAGAAGAATTAATTTTATTCATATCAATGCTCAATTTGAACATACCCTCTTTACAATATCCTTTTCCTACATATATATCACCTTTAAGCAAGACAAACTTATCAGATTCCAAGATAATCTTAAACTCCTTGTTACACATAATACTTGCGGACACTAAATTATTTCTCACATCGGGAACATGCAGTACATTGGTCAAATTCAATTTCTTTCTAGATGTGAAGTTGAGTCCCATGGTCCCTTGACCAAGCACCTTAACCGATTGATAGTTGCCCATAAGCACTTCACGGTTTGCCACTAGTTCATAACTCTTGAATTTTTGTGGTCATTACACACATGGACAGTAGCTCCGAAGTCAAAGTCAATTTCTTTCCAGATGTGAAGTTGAGTTCCACCGTCCCTTGACCAAGCACATTAACCAATTGATGGTTTCCCATAAGCACTTCACGGTTTGCCACTAGGTTCATAACTCTTGAATTGTTGTCGGTCATTACACACATGGACAGTAGCTCCGGAGTCTAGCCACTAAGTCCATGCATCCACTATATTAGCTTTAAAAGATGTGGCATCTTGCTTCTTTTTGAGAAGTCTGCAATCCTTAATATAGTGTCCTTTCTTATTGCAATTATAACATTTGCGAGTTTTTTTCTTCTTGTCTTGTACGTCCTTGGTCTTGGATGTGGCCTTTATCTTACCATTTCGAGAGTTCTTGAACTTGCTCACATGGTTCACTTTAGAACTTTGGGGAAGATACATCGCATCACACTTCCGCGTTTCCTCTTCAATAAGCAAATGCCTAATTATTTTCTCCATATTGAAGTCCTCTGCCATATATAGAAGTTTCTTCCAATAATTGTTCCAAGACAAGGGCAACTTCGAGATGATAGCTCCGATTTGTAACGATTCCAGATTAAAAACTTTCAAGTCACGAAGTCTTCTTACAAGGACTTGTAATTCATGGACTTGATCCATGATCGGGAAACTATAGAGCATTTTGAAATTCAAAATACTTCATAATTAAAAATTTATCTGTACCTTATTTCTCGTGTTGTATTTTTATTTAAGAGCTTTCCATATTTCCACTGGGGATTGCATCGACATGTAAAGATCATACAATCGATCAGACAAGGTGTTGAGGATGTGTCCTCAACATGTGAAATTGTCTTCTTCGCGTTTCTTCTTGAGTTCAGCCACTTTCGTAATTTCATCGAAGTTTGCATTGGGAGCAAGAGCCTCCATAGGTTGTAGGTTTGGATCTAGAACGTACGCCACATTTAAGATAGTAAGAAAGAACAACATCTTATCCTTCCAACGATCAAAGTTTAAACCATCAAATCGGTCAAGTTTTACAAACTCTTCGTTCGTCACTTTGAATGCCGTAGTAGCCTCCGTCGCCATCTCCAAATAAAGTTCTCTTTGATTGTTGGATATTTGAGTGGAGACGATAGAACTGAAGACTTGTACGGAAATAAACAGTAGACTTCGAGGCACGAATGATGCTTTCCAAAGAGAACTATTTGCCCCCACACAAAGTTGCTAGAGGGTTAAGATAAAGGTCCTTCCGTGACACAACGAAGTTTTGAATTTCCTTTGATTAGAAAAATCGATGAATTCCCTAATTCTTACTATATCTTTTGAAAATAATATTGGTTGTAATTGTATATTTTGTGAGCATCATAATGCCTCTATTCATATGCACTTAATGAATACAATTTGAAGAGCCACAACCCTTCATATTGGACATACTCCTTGAGAGAAACATGTCCCATGGAAATGTGTATTCATTGAATGATAAACCATCACTTTTAATTTGAATAGTGTTTATGAATAATTAAATTTGTAAGATGATAAATCATCACTTATAATTTGAATAGTGCTCATATTAATTTGCAATTTATTCTTTCCATCATCTTTGATTTTTAATTTGTGCTTGCATGCTTATGATATTTTTTCGGAAGATTTTGGTGTGTTTTCATCTTGCCCTTAAGGTTTCTACCTTAAGTTTTGAGACATGCATGTTTTTAAGCTCAGTTTTCACTCCAGGGGTTTAAGGTCTCAAAACTTACAAACATCGAAGTGAAAAAGCTATGGTAAAGTAGTCAAGTCTTGAGACTTATAACCCTTGTACCTGCAAAACTTTTTTTTTTTATTTTTACTATTTTAAGTCCCTGAGACCTGGATTTATGATTTGGCAAGTTCAAAACTCCTTAAAATGATTCAAAATGATTTTAACAATATTTCAAAACTTTTAAGTGACTTTGAACATGTTTTTAACAATTTTATTTAATTGTTTAAGTTTTAAGTTTTTTAATTTTTCTTAAGTTTTTCTTTATGAATATTTTTTGATAAGATCTCCTATCGTACCAGACATTGAGACAAATAAGAGGTGTTACAAGCACAAACCTAAATTAATTGCAAGTAAACATTTTTAAATATATCATTTAAAATTAAATTAAGAATATTAGTATTAGTTATTATATTATAATTTGTTAATTATTACAATTAAATTTATAATATGAATCTTGAATTAACTTACAAGTCAATTTGTACAGCAATTATTTGATATAAATTATTATTTTAAAAGTAAAAAGAAGAGGAATATCTGATAAGTAAATGGATGGGAATAAACTTATGAATAAACTCTTTCATATATATTATTTAAAATTAAATAAAAAATTTACAAAAAAAATCGAATATGAATTTAAATAGACTTCAAGTGGATATGGCAAACCAAATCATTTAACCATACCATTTAAAAATAAAATTAATTAAAATAACTTTTAACATTTTAAACTAATAATTTAGCTGCAAATGTTAAATCAACCCACAAATCTATGTGCAAAATAATTACTTAAAGTAAATTATTAAAAAAAAACTTTTTTCATATAATTTTATAATATATAATGACACTTACTATAAAACTCTTAATTGAGTTTGTATCATGAATTAATTGGATACCAACTCAGCTGCAAAAAAATTAAAAATATCTTCATTTTACAAAATAAATTGTATTATTTTAAGAGTATTTATATCATGTTATACTTTTTATATAAAAGTTAGAAACATAAATACACAATAAAATTTAAATTCATGCTACTTTAGTTTTTCACGTTTTTATTTATATAAATTTTTTATAAATATATTTATTATATAATTTTATTTTTCACTTACATCTTGAATATGATATAATATAATATACATAATATTTTAATCACACAAAAACGAGTATACAACTTTTTTTCTCCATTTCCTCTCTTCTCTTTTCTCTCCTCTCTCTTTTTGTCTTCTCTATTCGTCTCTTTCTTTCCTTTTCTTTCTTCCTTCCTTCCTTCCTTGACCAACCCCACTTAAACCAAAATAAATTTAGGCTTAATTTCCACTATGCATTAGAAGCATTGATGGATAAGAAGACGCTTAAATTCGATTTTAAAAAAATATTAAATGTTCGATTGAGTCTTAATTTTATTAGTATTAGTATCATTGTTAATGTAAGAGAATGTAGGTTTGAGTATACTGAAGTATATTATCCTCCTATTTAACAGTTGAGAAAGAATAAATATGATAAAAATCTACAATAAGATTAATGTTAAAAAAAATTAAGCCTGAAACCGTTATGCCAAAATAATCTGTTTTATTATTAGAAATAGTACAAATATTTTTATCAAATTTAATTATAAAAAATATATAATATATATTTTTATTTGTATATTAAAATTTATATATTTATTTTTGAAAAATAAAACAAACCGAAGTAAGCTGGGAATAAAAAAACTAAATCCAAACCGAATCATGTATTCCGTTGTTATAAATGTTAAACATGGTTAGTAATATATTGTTTAAAAACGATTAATTAATCATTGCCGGAATAAGGCTGAAGCACAAGCTCCAGATCGGTTAAGATATTAAATTTGAACTTCCAGAAATAAGATAACATTATTGCCTATAAATAATTCCAAAGTCGGTTACGCTTTGAAGGTTGGTTTGCGTTGGGACCTTTTACTTTACCAGGTTACTAGAGAGTTTAAATTGTGGAGATATGTTAAATATTAATGGTTAGGAGTTTTCACAATTCATTTACATATAAAAGGGTTAATGGTTTGAGATGTTCTCAATCATTATTGTCGAAACTATTTTTTTTTGAAAAAAAAAAGAGTTGATTTTGATTTTGAAAATAAAAAAAAACGAAAAACGGGAGTCGCTACCAATTCTTTTTTGCTGAGGTGTAATCGGGTCACCTCGAAAATTGGTTGTTTTTAATAAATATATTGATTTATCAAAACCACGATTTTGGTCTACTAAAATCAGAAAGACAAGTTCGAGAGTCGGTTACGTATGAGGAAGGATTAGCACCCTCGATACGCCTAAAATTAGTACCTAATTGATTAATTTGTGTCTTAGTGTCGAAATTTTGAAAACTTGAAAGAATTTAAAGTACAATCTCTCCTTGTATTAATGCTAATTTGAAAATGCTTGAATGAATTGAAAAGAATGTTAAAGACCCTCTCGTCTCAAACTAATAAAATGTTACATCCAGTAAGTTAGGACACGACATCTTGAGCCTTCAAGAATGAGCTTGTCTTTTATTTAAAATTCAGGATATTCGATTATTTAGGTTAAACGAGAAAATAGAAACCCAGTAAGTTAGGGCACGATTCCTCGAATTTCCAAATACCGAATATTGCCTTTATTTAAGAAAATCTTATCTCGAGGTAGAAAGATGTCATATCCAGTAAGTTAGGACACGACATATTGAACCTTTGAGAACGTGCTTACCTTTTATTTGAAATTCATGTATTTTAATTTTAAAAGGATATTCAGTTATTCAGGTTAAACGAGAAAAATCGAAACCAATAAGTTAAGGCACGATTTCTCGAATTTCTAAATACGAAATATTGCCTTTATAAATGAATCATTTTTGTGCTGAGTAAATGTTAGTATAACATGAATTTGTAATAAAATGTAAAATGAATTATGGTGTTAATATGCATGATAGAATAAAAACGAAGATGATATAAATACAATAAAAATAATGCTAATAATGATAATAACAGTAATAATAACAATAATAATAATACAATAATAGCAATAATAATAGTAATAATAACATAAGTATATACAAAAAGGAAAAAATATAATGTAATAATAAATTTAATTAGTTTAATAATATAACAAGAATAATAATAAAATAGATAATAATAATAATAATAATAATAATAATAATAATAATAATACATTAACAAGAATAATAAGTATAAAGACTAATAAAAATAGTAATATGTTAATAATAATAAATAATAATAATAATATGGAAAATAATAATAATAGTACATTAATATGAATAATAATATGTTAATAATAATAATAATAGAAAACAATGATAAATAATAAAAATAAAGTAGAAAATAATAAAAAGGATTAAAATTGAACTAAAAAACAGAAATTTGGGTAAATCTGAAATAAAAAGAAAGGAAAATGACTAAATTGCATGCACGAATAACAAAGATGGACTAAGAGGAAAAATATTCCTGCCTTCCAAAGCGCACAGCTTCAAGGGGGACTAAATTGAAAAGCGTAATAAATTACAAGGCAAAAATTAAATTTTAAAAGAAATTTAATTGCAAATAAATGAAAAAGCGGAAGGACAGTTTGCATAAATATCCCAAAAACCAAAAACACACGGATCCCTGGAGTAGGTCAGGTCAGTGCACGGGTCTGAGGCAAAATGACGTCGGTCTAGTGCCTGAAGAGCCTGCCCAAAACGACGCCATTTTGGGGGCCTATTTAAGTTAAAATTTCTAAAAAAAAAAAATTCATTTTTCACCAGCTTTAAAAAAAAAAAAAACACCCTTCCCATTTTCTCTCAAGGCCTTCTCTCCGGCCAAAGTCCCGACCATACTCCGCGCTGTCCGCCGCTGCTGTGCACGGCGGCTGGAGCCCCAAAAATGTAATTTTTTTATTTTTTTAATTATGTATATATGTGTAAATAAATTCATAAAATAAGAAAATGAAAAAAAAGAAAAAAAGGATGACAGTTTCGAAAAAAATGAAAAATAAGAATAAATGGAAATAAAGGACCTTGTTTTTCTTCTTGCTTGCTATTTTTTTTTATTGTTTATGTGTTTGAATCTCTACTTTTTGTATTTGAAAAGTGTTTTTTATTGATCTCTGAAATTATTACAATGAGATTGTGGCTTTATATAGCCTTTTACAACTTGTTTTTTTTCAATTGATGTTTTCTCTGTGTTTGCAGGTGCAAGTTGGACGGTGATAAGGGCGGTGGCGTGCTGCAGTGGCAGTGTCAGGTGGCAGAGGATGGTGGCCAGAAGCTAGGGTATAGTGGCGGCTAGGTTTTTTTGTTTGTCTTTTTTGTTTTTTTTTATCTGGGCTGCTAGGGTTTGTAATTTGGGCCATGTAATTGGGTTTGGGTTTTGATTTCTTTGGGTATGGGTTTAGGTCTATTTTACGTCTTATTGGGCTCGGGCAAATTGGGCTTTCTACAGTTGCCCTTCTTTGCTCATTGTCTTGTAATACGAATGGAGCAAAGACTTTTAAGAAAAACCAATTTTACCCGGTCTTTCCGAGTCTTGACTTCTTTTGCGCTACTCTTCTTCAAGTAGCCTTGTTCCAGTCTACTGCATCTTGTTGCTTTGATCCACTCCACTGCCACTTCAGGGAGATAGGACTTTGTAGTTTCCATCGACTCCGCTAAAACTTCAGGGATATGAGATTTGTAGTTATGGTAGATTTAATCCGACCTATTGCAACTTAAGAGGTATAGGATTCGTTGTTTTAATTTGCTCTACTGCAACTTTAGGGAGATAGGATTTGTTGTCTTCAGTCTGCTTCGCTACGACTTCAGGAAGATAAGACTTTAACTTCAACCTACTCCACTGCAACTTTAGAGAGATAAGGTTTGCTATGATTTGCTCTACTGTAACTTCAGAGAGATAAGATTTGTTTATTTATAGCTTCAATCTGTTCCACTGCAACTTCAAGGAAATAAGATTCGCTATATTCAATTTGCTCCACTGCAACTTCAGATAGATAAGACTTTAACTTCAACCTGCTCCACTGTAACTTCAGAGAGATAAGGTTTGCTATGATCTGCTCTACTGCAACTTCAGATAGATAAGATCTGTTTATTTATAGCTTCAATCTGTTCCACTGTAACTTCAGGGAAATAAGATTCACTATCTTTAGTCTGCTCTACTGCAACTTCAAGGAGATAAGACTTTAACTTCAACCTGCTCCACTGTAATTTCAGGGAGAAGAGATTTGTAGTTTCGATCTTCTCCGTTGGAACTTCAAGGAGATGAGAACAGGTAATTTCAACCCACTCCACCACTACTTCGGGGAGATAAGGCTGATGGCTCCAATGTAATTTTAGGGAGAAGAGATTTGTTGTAACACCCCTAACCTGCATCTGACGCTGGAATAGGGTTACGAGGTATTACCGGATGAGACACAACTTCCGTACATTCGTAGATACACATATGCTAAATTCACATTTTTAAAATATAAGTCTGTTTAAAACATTATTTAAACCATTTAAAATCATACCACAATTAAGTATGAAAACTCAAAGTCATGTATAATACACCTTTCAAATACATACAAATATTCATGTATAGTCTTCATAGGTAAACCAAATACCTCATTTTCAGCATCTAATACCTCAATGATATACATATACTAAATGATCAAACATAACATATGCAACATTCATCTTTAGGAACATAGTCTATTATACTTCCATAAACTACTTAATCATTTAATACATAACTAACCAAACCAAATTCACTTAATACGAATATAAATTTCTTACTTCATTATAGCACACATTACTATTCAAATGATTAAAACCAAATACAATGGTCGATTATAAACTTGTTAAGTTCAATAACATTAATAAATGTAAATTTTCATATACTCAATCACATTTGAATTTCTAAACTTAAATACTGATACATTAATATCATTTGATACTTAAATATAATTTAACATGTATCAGCAAATGACATATATTGAGTATGAGACAAAATATCTATCTTATTAGTTGAATAACCATATACTATTTCAAAGCTTATGCACATACGCATATATTACAACTAAACAAGTCATATATATATAATTATAATAATAATACAATGGCCGACATATTATAATTACCAATGACCAATTTCAAATTTCATTTTTAACCAAAACATGGCACACTCACTTAACAAATATTAAGCATTTCCTAAGTACTATAGTTGAATCAAACACGTAAAGTTCATAAGTTTTCTACTTTTACAAATTACACACTTTTCATCAATCACAAGGTGAAATTTCTATTTATAAAGAGGATAATAACTAGCATTATAACAAGATCAAATATATCCTTTCACTCATCCCAAAAGTATATATATAAACATATATATATATATATACACGCATATAACCATGACAATTTAAGCCATTTACTAGTTACCATATAAAACCATATCACGCCTAATTATTATAACTAATCATTCAAGGAATTATTATTTTATCCATTAACAAATATGTCATATATAAATGAATATTCAATGTTTCTATCTTTAGCCGATTATACATATATATCAAACATAATTCACATATAATTATATATAATGATCAAATCATCAATACCAAGCTTAAAATAATTAAATAAGCCATTTTCGAATGGCTTTTATACATAACCAAAGTTCATTATTTCAAAACGTAATCCAGCCTATACATGCCATACTCCCAAAAATGCAATTTATAAAATACTGAAGACATTTGATAGTGTGATAAGCTTCTCTGACGATTCCTGAGCCCATAACTTGAATTCAAAATCTATAAAACAGAGTAAGTATAGATACACAGAGTAAGCTATTATAGCTTAGTAAGTCATAAGCAAATAAACAACTCAATAATATTACCAACTTAATTAAACTAAACCGAGTTATATTATTATAACACATTTAGATCCAAACACATATAAGCTTATATTTTAAATATATATATATATATATATATTCATTCATAAACATCACCTTGGCCGAATGCCCATATAGCAAAATTAACATATTATTACTTAATTTCCAAAATCAAATAGTCATTATAAATCAAATTCACATACACACAAGATACATAAGCTCATGAGTCACATTATAATTTCATATACTTACATTAGCTATGTGACCCAATATGCATAACCACACATGCATAAAATTAAGACTCACTCAATAGTATTCACAAGGTCGAATACCCACATAGGCACTTTAGCACATTATAAGTCAACTTCCAAAACCCATTAGACATAAAAGAACTTAGTCTATATACACTCGAGTGTATAAGCTCGTATATCAAAATAATACTTTATGTACATATTCTAATTATGTAACCGAATATACCTAATCGTATATGCGCATATTTAAGGATTGTTCATGATACACAAGTTATTCATTCCCAAAGCCACATACGAATACTGCATATATATGTATATTCTTTTTTACAAATTTTTCATTCAACTTTCAAAGCCAGATAATATTATACATTCAAATATACTTCCACTCATTTACATAAGCTCACAAAATAAGATTCAACTTCATATTCCTACATCACTTATTTGGCCGAATACACAAGATCATATATAACATCACATATGTATATTACCTATATGGTCTAATATACATGTTCACACATATGCACATAGTTAAGAATCATTTCATTGATTTCCAAATTATTATATCACAGGCCGAATACACATACCAATCTCACATATAATTTTCATTTCTATCATACAAGATTTTAGACAAATATTTAAAGTACTTACTTACCTTAACTCATATAAGTAACAAGTGAATTCATACATGGTATACTCGTTTTGTACATTCGAACACGATTTACCTTTGCCTGTTGAACCATTCAGAATTGGATAGGACACTCGGATAATCACACATATCGTACAATGCCAACGTCCCAAACGTGGTCTTACATGTAGCCACATATCGATGCCACTGTCCCAGACAGGGTCTTACTCGCACACATATATCAGAGTCACATATCGATGCCATGGTCTTACTCGCACACATAAATCGGAATCCTATATCATGACATATGTATATTAACTATTTCTAAGGTTCATATGGGGCTTTCGGATGTCGTAACTCGGTCAAAACAAATTTAGAAATATAGTAGCCAAGCTTATTCACATTCAGTTATTGCACATATAAATTTACATATTTCAATTCAGCATATATAATTCACATTTAATTAAAATTAAGTACGTCTATTTGCTTATAAACTTACCTCGAACGATATTAAACGGAACGAGACGACTAGTCGATAACTTTCGTTTTCCCCTGATCTAAATCTGATTTCTTTGATTCTTGATCTAAACATATTCAAATTAAGCTCATTCAAACATATTTTCATTCAATATAGTCCAAAAACACATAATGAGAAAATTACCATTTTACCCCTGACATTTACTACCTATTGTACAAAACACAAAATATGCAAAATTCCCTATACACATGTTTAGTCGAATATTCCTAGTACTCATTCAAGTCCATACATTTCATTTATTTCACATTTAGTCCCTCAAATTATTATTTTTTCAATTTATTCTTAATTACTCAAAATCATCAAAAACTCCTATACAATATAGGTTAATCTAAAACATATCTTTCATATTTCATCATCAAACAACAAAAATCACAAGCTCTCATTAATGGCATAACTCAAAATATTCATAAAAATTCAAAATTTAAGCATGGGTTTTGAAGTACTCCAAGCAACAATCTCAAAAACGTAAAAATTATAAAAAAAAAAACGACTAAAACGAACCTTGGATTAAGCTAGAGAGAAGGCCGAATTAGGTTTTCTTTTTCTTTCTTCTTATTTGAAGGTTTCAGCTATAGAGGATATGTTTTTATGAGCACTAATATTATTATATCATATAATATATTATATATGCAAACATATTATTATCATTTTTTCCTATTTTACCCTTTTAAAATTATAACCAAGCCTTATGTTATAAGCCCTTTTTCGCCACTGTAATAGATTAATAGACATGAGTTGGCTTTCAATATAAAAACTATACAATTGATACCTATCACTGTTCCACATATAAAGACATGGGCTATTTACAACTTAAGGGCTTCCATTTAAAAATTCATTACCAACTCAATCCTTACAATTAAAACTATCAGAATTTCAATTTATGTGATTAAGTCTTTTTATTAAATCGGACACCCAAACAAAAAAATTAAATCACGAAAATTTCACAAATATAAATTCACACAAAATAAACACAGAAAACAATTTAAAAATATTTTTCTAACTCAGATTCGTGCTCCTGAAACCACCATTCTGATTAGGGTCTAAATCGGGCTATTACATTTGTAGTATCGATCTTCTCCGCTGGAACTTCAAGGAGATGAGAACTGGTAATTTCAACCTGCTCCACTGTTGCTTCGGGGAGATAAGCTGATGGCTTTAATGTAATTTTAGGGAGAAGAGATTTGTAGCTTCGACCTTCTCTGTTGGAACTTCAAGGAGATGAAAACTGTTAATTTCAACCTACTCCACTGCTATCTTAGGGAGATAAGGCTGATGGTTCCACCGATCTTGCTTCACCGTCCTCTTAAGGACATGACCTGTAGAATCGGTTTCATCGGCCTATGTTTATGCAAAATAATTAGGAGGCCATGATCAGAATGATTCAAATACTCCTAACTAGATGAGTATGAATGATATTTGCATGAATGTAGAATGTCATTTTTCGAGAATGATCCCTTTTGTGTTCGGGTCGTCATTGCTCATTGTTCATCAAGGTTTCATCATTGACGTATTACTCTGTCTTCTTCTTCAGCTGGTATCCCTAACGAAAAACCTGAAGAATGATCACCATTTGCTCAATTAGTTTGCCTCGTTGCAACTTAAAGTAGTTTTTTCATTCAACCTACTGCAACTCAAGGGTATAGGATTTTTTTCATCTTCAATCCATCCCACAGTGATTCAGGGATATAGGATTTGTATATTCTTCGATCAATTTGATTTGTGACACCATTCTCTGGGTATCATGACCAGATGGGTATGCAGAATGAGAAATTTTCAAGAATGAACCCCTTTTAATTCTTGGGTTGACATTGCTCGTTGTTTTTCGAGGTTGTGTCATCGACACAATATCTTGTCTTTTTGTTCAACTGATATCTTTGACAAAAAATCTGAAAAGATAGTCACAATTTAGACTTGTAACACCCTAAACCCGGCCTAGACGTTATGGCCAAGACTGGTGTACCACATTGAAGTGTTTTTTTTTTTGAAAACCATGTTTTCATTGAAAACCCTTCTTAATGTTTAGAAAACTTTTACCGTTAATCCTGTTTAAAACCTTAGCTTGTGTTTATTTGGCAAAAACGTAATCAAAATATTGTTTAACCACTTTGTAAAATTCTTTATGGAAAATTGTGAAAACTTGTAAACCATTGTAGTTGCGGAAAACATGTTATTTTAAAAACAGTTTAAAGTGAATGAATACTGCGCACCAGGTTGGATTCAAGAGAAGAGGAGGTGAGTCAATTAGACTGCTTAAGTACCAAGCTCTTCCAGGATCCAATCCTAGACATGCATACACCCATTGCCACACTTTAAGTATTTACTATATTTGTGAAAACATTTGCGGAAGCTTTGCTATGTTATCGTGATATTTTGAAAACAAGTAACCTTTATAAAAACACGCCTTAGAGGTAACTGAATTCAAAACGATTTACACGACATCATAATTTAGCTAAAAACAAGTTAATTAAGTAAAGAATTAATAACCCGAAATAGAAATAATTAAAGAGGCCTTTTACAACCCAAAACCAAGAATAAATAATTAAGATTAAATTGAAATAATTAACTTAATTAAAAACCATCAGTCCAGTCCGTGTGGCCACTTTGAATCCCTCCCAGCTCCAAGTCCATCAACTAAGGCTCACCTGCAAGGTTAAAGAAAGGGGGTGAGTTTGGAAACTCAGTGTGCAACAAGTCCCCTTTCGGAGCCTAAACAAATATCAGTATACTAGGCCTAAGCCCTAATTTGGTCTCAACATATACGGGCCGAAGCCTTTTCATTTAACGGTTACTGGGCCGAAGCCTTTTTTAATAAAACATATACTGGGCCGAAGCCTTTCATAAGTCATGCCACTGGGCCGAAGCCCTTTTCTGTAAACGGTATGGCCCAAAGGCCCATTTTAACATCACATATAATATCAGTGTATGTGTGAAAAGCCCATTTCAATATCACATGTAATGTCAATGTATGTATGCAAAGCCCAGTTGGGGAGACTACTCAACCCTCCATCCGCTACTCTCCACCCGTACCAACCAAGCTCTCCATGTGGGGAACAACTCAACCCACCCAACCAAACTCTCCACTGGCAGCATAGCTGCTTTATCATATAACTGGAGGCCTAGCCTCTTTTAATAACTGGGGCAGAAGCCCTTTCGGTAAACTGGGGCAAAAGCCCTTTTTGGTATACTGGGGCAAAGCCCTTTAACACTTCCTCCATCATATAATAACCCAACCCATGCATTTAATGAGTAAAACATGGCATATCGTATACATGTCATAACATATCATGTGTATATCATGTGCATATCATGTCATAGCATGTAAAATAACAATATCACAATCATCATATTCAGAATGAAACCCTAAGGGTATAATAGACATTTTTCACCTAGGGGTAAAATAGTCATTTTTAAGCTATAAGGGTAATTACGTAATTTTATCCATTATTAGGGTTTTCCATGCTTACTCATCAATTCCAAATGTTTAAACAGCAATTTTAGCCTATTTTAGTACAACCGAGTTATGGGCCAAAAATCCCTAATGGGCCCTATGTAGCTAGTTCAGTCGTCTAAGCCCACTTGGTCCAAATCCTACAATTAACTACTAATTTAACTAGTTTTAAGCCTATAGTCTATTAAGAAATGTCTATTGCCCATTTTTACCCATAAGGGCCCGTAAGCCCGTTGGGCCCAATTTTAGCCCATCGAGGCCCAACTTACCATCGTGCACAAAATCGTGCCCTTACCTGTTCTATCGATCCAATCACCGATCTTATCGTATGTATCACGACTCAAACCATTCACAAAACCACAAGTTCGAAATGCCGAAGTTTAGGCATTTTGGCTTTTCAGCAAATATTAATCTAAGCTACTGTGAGGTTCATTACACACCTGTTTGCAACGAACGATGACTATATCCGATCCAAGTCAATCATTTGCTAAAGTTGATATCCAAATCTGGATCCGAACGCTCCATTGATCCAAGCCCTTGGTCAGCAGCCTTTAACCCTTACAAGCACAAAGTAAAATAATTTGTAACAGCCCCTTAAAGCCTTAGGCACTATTTCGACAGCCTCCCTAAACACATAAGGATTCCAACTTTTCCAAATCCCAAAAATAAGAATAGATCACAGTCAAGTCATTCATATCACCAACTTATATCCACGGTCAAACTAGCCCAATCATCACACAAGTTAGTCATTTACCCACGAAGGGCAAAACAGTCATTTAACACCTAGGGGCAACATGGTAATTTTACCCCACAGGGGTATCTCGGTAATTCTACCCTACAGGGATATTTCATTAATTCTACCCTAAAGGGGCATTTCAGTAATTTCACAAATCAAGGGTAAAACAGTAATTTTACAGATCAGGGGTAAAACGATAATTTTACAAATCATGGGTAAAATGGTCATTTTACAAATCAGGGGTAAAATAGTAATTTTACAAATTAGGGGTAAAATGGTAATTTTACAAATCATGGGTAAAATGGTAATTTTACAAATTAGGGGTATGTTCGTCATTTTACAAATCGAGGGTACTTCTGTCATTGTACAAATCAAGGGTAATTCGATAATTTTATAAATCGGGATATTTCTTGTAATTTTGCAAATCGAGGGTAATTCGGTAATTTTGTAAACCAAGGTATTTTAGTAATTTTGTAAACCAAGGGTATTTTAGTAACTTTGTAAACTAAAGCATTTCTAAACAGAGATAACAATGCAAATGGGCCTAGGGCCCATTCTCGGCCCAAATGGGCCCACACGCTCGTGTGGCCCTTTTATCCCAAATCTAGCTACAGATATGAGATTCACCTAATCTAGCCCAATATTTACTATACAATCAAACAACTTATCCAATTGGGCCCGCAGGCCCATTGGGCCCACATGGCCTCTTCAGCCCATCGCAGCCCGAAGTAGCCGTCCTACCGCTAGAGCAGTGAGAAATACACACCTGATAGGAGACTGAAGTTAATCTGTGCTCCAAACACTCTTAGCCGATGCCCAACCCAAACGGGCACGCCATAAAGCGAAATGGATCAGCCAAGAAGGCTGTGCCTACTCTCCTCCTGGTTTGCTCTATTTAAAGCTAGCTCCTCACCTGCTCTCATTTTAGCTTTCCGATGTGGGATTCTCCATCAATCCCCCGAAAATTAAAGCATTAGCAAAATAATCAACCTTTGCGTGCAACGGGATTCAAACCAAAGTCCTCTCAGTAACCCTGTCAAGCCATCACCACTCAGACACAAGCTCCTTTGTGTCATAAGTCCAACACATTTAACTTTAAAGCTCACCTACTTGCTTCCAGATTTATTTAAAAGAAAAACCAAAATAAATTGCAAGAGCCAAGACTTGAACCTTGGACCCTTTGCTTCCTTGTCCCCTAAGTGGCGCTACTTTGCCACTACACCACATTCCTTTTTTGTTTCTTATTACACACATAATTCCTTACAACTCCTCTTTTCCAAGTCCTCTATTCCTTAAGTCCAAAAATCCAAGAATTCTCCGGGTTTTTAACCAACACTTGGGCCTTCCATAGGCCCAATAACACACTCCAAACACGAATTACACATCCATATATCAAAATTTCAACATTACACCAAATATCACAAAAATCCCGGAATCCCAGAAATTAGCCCAAGACTTTTCCCCACACTATGAATCCTTCGCCGTTCACTAAAATACCACATTAACCCATTAATAATAACCTTCCATAACAGAATTCAACACATCAATAATTTTATTTCGAACTATCTCACACCCGCACCCAGGCCCAAGGCCCAATACTTCTAGGCCCAAATTCAGGGTGTTACAAGACTCATCTTTCTCAAATATTCTCAACCCTTATGCTTGATTTTTAAATAATAGTCCTGTTTCAGGTTCCTGTACTATTTAGAAACTTCTAGAGTAATATGCAGAACTCGTTTTATGAAAGTATTATTGGTCCATTAATCATTATTTCAATTGCAAATTACTTGAAAAAGATCAAAATGATGGACAAAACTGGGATTTATCAATAACAGGATCTGAAAAGGGTGGATTAATCAAAGAAAGCAAATATTTCTAGAATACAAAATGAGCAAAAGAAAAGTAGGTGCCCCAGATATCGCAGCATGAGCTTCTCTGCACAAACTTCTTGAGGACCCTTTTTGAGCTCAATATGTGTTTAGGGGATCTAGAGTACTCTGTTGATGCCCCAAGATGTAAAACCTCTCATTTTTTGTTAATTTGGAGAAAGCGAGACTACCGCATGCCTCACATTCGATCAAAAATTTGAATTACCCATTCCTGGGTTTTTAACTCAAAACTCATTTGGTCTCTAGGCGCCCTTTACGGGTTTTCGCCTTGGCCTCTCATTTTTCTATTCTTTTTTTCTTTTCTTTTCTTTTTTTCTTTTTTTTTTATGAAGTATTCTTGATTGAATCTAAATTTATAGGATTATACAAGTCCTTGCCATCATCTTGGTCAGTATCGACGCTCTTCCAGAGAAGACCTTCTTTACCATATAAGGTCCTTCCCAGTTTGGCCTCCACTTTCCTTTGAAGTCCTTTTATATAGGAAAGATCTTTTTTAATACTAGGTTTCCCTCATGGATTTCTTTATGGCGAACCTTTCTGTAATTTATTTTGGTACATTTGATCATGGTAGATAGCTTTCAACCTCATTTCTTCAATCAAATTCAATTGATCGTATATTGGACCCATTCAGTTTCATCTTCAATTTTGACAAAATCTGGAAAGAAGAAATCTTGACTTCAATTGGCAAACCGCCTCTGTCCTATCAATGGGGAAAGCACTGCCTCGGTGGAGGTCCTGACAAACGTTCGGTAAGTTCTCATGCTAATCTTTGTGAGTCTCAGTCATTTTCATCACGATCTCTTTTTTTGTTTTTTTTTTGTTTCTTTTGTTTTTTATTTTCTTTTGCCCCCACTGTACCGTTCATTTTGGGGTGATGTGATATTTAATCTTGAACTGACTGCAAACTTTTGATATCGTGTTATTGTTCAAATTCAGTGCATTGTCAGATATGATCATTTTCGACATTCCATATCGACCTATGATTTCTCTTTTTCAACAACTTTAATGACTGTCGACTTTATGACATTGGCGTGTAAAGCAGCTTTCACCCACTTAGTAGTGGTTGACCACACAAATGAATCGATACTCTTTAGAAGATCAGCCCACTGATATCCATGCCCCATATATAGGTTCCACTGATTTTTTGTAAGGTGGGACATGTTTCTTATCTTGCTCTACCATCCTTAATAAATCAGGAGATAGGCTATAGTCTCGATCATTTTCAAAGTCTCGAGGTTCCTCTGGACACATATCTTGCTCAAAAGGAGGTTCTGAGTCAATAGCAGTGTCGCTCATGTCGTTGATATCTGGAGACCTGTTGTTGGTTCGAAGGAAAATTCCAAAGAATAAATGAATCTAAGAATAATTATTGTATGATCATAAATGAAGAATAAAAGAACATTTGCTCAAAGTGAAACACAAGGATACATTTTATTGAAATAAAGATGTTGGACATAAGTCTATTTCACAAAAGGATTCTTATTGCTCCTAGGCTTAGAGCAATAAGCGTGTTTTGGACATTACTCCAAATTGGCTCTAAAAAATACAGGGATCTCCTCCATAGTCCCATTGTTCAAAACACTCCCAGGCTCGTAAGGGCAAATGCCTGATAAATTCTCTTCCTCGACTCCCTTTTCAGATAAGGCTTTAATGTTCAAATTCCCTGACATTCCTTCCGGGCTTTTGACTTCTTCAAGGAATCGCAACTCTTTTACCCCCTCCTTCAGTTATCACATTTATTATTTCGTCAGAGTGATTAGGTTCTGATGAATCGTTGAACTTCACAATTCCCATTTTAATGAACCTTTGACCAACTTTTTAAATGTAGTGCAGTTTGCAATTGAGTGCCCCGTTATTCCCGCGTGGTACTCATATTGGGCATTCGTATTATACTATTTCGAGAACGAAGGCTGCACGAGTTCCGAGTAGAACGGAGATACCACATGGACATCAAACAAATTTTGGTACAACTCTCTATACATCATTAGGATGGGAGTGAACTGGAGTTTTTCTGAGTTCGGCCTCGAGTTGGATTCTTGCCTTGAAGAGCCTTGATAACTGGTGGTTATAGCCCTTGGCTGGCCTACAGTGATTGGTTTTGAATAACCCTAATTATACGTGCTCATATTATTTACCTCATCTTTCTTTTTCCTCAAGGCTGACCTCTTGACATTTTTCTCGACCTCTATTTTTCCACACCTTATTGCTTTTTCTATCATCTCACTGAATATTACTATATCTGAGAAACTCTTCGTTGCACATTCCAGTATGTGTTTAATGAATGGAGCTTTCAGTGTATTAATTAATAGCATAGTCGTTTCCTTCTCTGTAAGAGGTGGTTGGACCTGAGTGGCGACTTCCCTCTACCTTTGAGCATATTTCCTGAAGCTATCGCTTGGCTTTTTCTTCATGTTTTGCAATATGATTCTGTCAGGTGCCATTTCTATCATGTGGCTATATTGTTTCATGAAGGCCTGTACTAGGTCCTTCCACGAATTAATTTGGGCGCAACTTAGCTGATTATGCCATTTGGCCGCAGCCCCGGTCAGGCTGTATTGGAAACAATGTATCAACAACTGATCGTTATTGACATATCCTGTCATCCTCCGACAGAACATTGTAATGTGAGCTTCAAGATAGCAGGTCTCATTATATTTCTTAAGCTCTGGAGTTTTAAACTTAGGTAGAGGCACCAAATTCGTGACTAAGCTCAATTCTTTAGCATCAATTCCTTAATGGTAATCGACGATTTCCAATGCTTTAAATTTCTCTTCTAGCTATTTGCATTAATCTTTAAGCTGCTTTGGGAGCTCTACTCTTGCTTTTTCCATTTTTGCTACATCATCAAGATTAGGGACATCGGGATTTACTAGATTGTCTCTTGGGTTAGAACCTGAACCCGTCGAGAAGTTCACCGGCGCCAAGGTATCGGTCTGATATTGGGGCATGATGTTAATGGACACACTTTATGGATATGCGTTTAGTTATGCTTGGGTGTTTGTTGGGGTAAAGCCTAGAGGGTAAATAGGGTCCTCGTTATCGTCTCCAATATTGACTATAGGGCTTTTTCTCTTGTCTAGCCCTCCAGTCAGCAACTGGGCTAATTGGCTCATTATATTTCTTTGGGATTCTAGCATTTGATCCCTCATATCATGTTGAATTTTGGCCAATTGTTCTTGCATCTGTATTTGCAGTTGATCTTGTATCTCTTTTTACATTTGCTCTAATCTTTCCAACCTTTGGTCCATTACTTTAGTTTTTCCTCGTATATCGTAACGATATTCCAAGGTAACTGCCATAATTTAGGGTTTTTTTGTGAGATTTAATGCATATGATGCAATACACTGCTAATGCATGAAATGAATGCAAAAAGAGACGTTAATTCTGGTTCAATTCTATTAGAACAACTTTTCTAGAAAATAAATCTCTTTACATAAAACAGATATTTATACAACCTTGTCCTCATATTCCAGGTGAAGACATCGATCCTTTTCTTCATATCTGGGCGTTAAGATCAAATCTCGCGAACTTTCTAATGGATGCCTTTACTAGCTTTTTTTTGCTCGATCCAGGTTGCGGCCCATTGCTCATTCATCCTCGTGATACTTGTTAGCTTCTTTTAAAAAAAGTCGAGACGTTATGGCTCTCGAATAATCTTTGTTGGCTTGAATCCTTGGGCAACGAAGCAAAAGTTATGTGTTCCTCCGTCAGACTTTCACCCTTCCCTTGTTGTGTTTATTCGGACCATATT
Source organism: Gossypium stocksii (assembly GCA_020496765.1). Lineage (NCBI taxonomy): Eukaryota > Viridiplantae > Streptophyta > Magnoliopsida > Malvales > Malvaceae > Gossypium > Gossypium stocksii. The sequence continues at coordinate 7,660,503 of CM035622.1, read as the reverse complement.
TGAAGGGTCGCATTATATTTCACTTTATCAATAAATCTGTTTTCCGTGATAAGCTCTTTATTTAGCAATTGAATGTGAATCAACACCTCATTTCTATGATGATGCAATGCAATGCAATCATAAACAAAACAAAACAAAACACATTAGTATAGAAGAAATAGATGACAAATAGAGCACCTACTCGGGTGACCACTAGGGTTTGCTGTGGCTCTACCTAGGGTAGGCTTAGAGGCTCTCTATATGCGGTTCGACTCTAAAGCAAAGGTACCTGAACCGCCAGATTCCTCGATCCTCACCCATTATAAGCTCATACGGACCGAGTTCAGTTCAAGGAAATACATTTCCCTATGGCTGCACGGAGATGAAAATCTCACGAAGACATAGGTACAGATGTATCCCAAAAGCGATACACTATTCTGCACAGAGGTGAAAACCTCACGAAGGAATAGTTTTTCACTCCCACTTAAAAGGTAAGATCGACTAATCATGCAATGCAATGTGCA